>OU343221.1:246861168-246977727 GCA_910596185.1 Chrysanthemum makinoi
TTACACCAAAAGGTAAATCCAACCTCGGTAGTTACTTACTTTTCTTTTCTCGGATTTTATGTATGTAATTAAGGACATTAATTGTCAAAGGCTAAAGTCATTAAGCAATCAAGCATGATAAATATTTTCGTCTTTCCTTTCATTACCTTGTATTTTTTTTATAAGTTCTATACACTAATATTATCAATAATTTATTTATGTTGCATGTTTAATGTTTTCATTTCTAATTTCACAAGAAGCTTATATTAAAATAATAGTCAACCAATTGGGGGCATATACTCTTTAAATATGATCTCGTAACAAAAAAAAAATATTAACAAAATTAGATGAAATAAATAAATAAGTAAACAAGGTAATATTTGTTTTGTGTTACTCTTTATAACAATTTTGTGGTATTTTTAAAATCCGTGACCTAACAAAAATTATGTAACATTTTTTAAATCTAACTAGTTATAATAAGTCGACATTTCCGCTTCATCAGTGTTCACTTGAATAGTATGTTTGAAAACAAATATTAATGTTAACAAATTAAATTCACATTAATTACTCTACTTCCCGCTTACCAATTTTATATTTAAGAAGAGATAAAGCTAATTAATAGCTATGGTCTATAAAACACCAATAAGTTATGGTCTATAAAAGACCTAGATATATTATTAATACACTAATACTCTGAATAGTATTAGCGATTACAACCTTGAAGTGTATCGACTCTAAATATGATGAAAAGTTATATCAAACTTTAGCCTAGGACCTCCTTTTATAGGGTAAGGAGTCCTTTACAATACACAGTATGTACTCTATAGGATAATTATACTTAGCATACTTATCTAATATGGAGTACAAAACATCCTACCCAAGATATTCTAGAATGTTGCATATTAAACCGACACAACCATACTAGCAGTGAAAAACTACATTAGCAAAGGGTTTGCTTTTTATTTTATTCCGGCGCCCGCAAGCTCGCTATTTTACCTTTACCTCAATCTATCCAACCCGACCGCCAGATTGGTAGACGACACTTGCTTCGAAACGGGCTGCAATCAACAGAGGATGAGACCATAATTTTCACCGTGTTGTTTGCCTCTTTGCACACATTCTATCACTCCTTCAACCCAATACCCATTATATACTTCCTTCTTCCCGCTGGAGAGCGAGGTTAAGAAGTAATCGCTCAAATTTGAACATCTCAAATGGCTAATGAGAGTCTAATCGGTTTATACTCCCACCTTTGGTACGCCATATGGTCTAGGCATGCTTCCACAAACTTCAAAGGACATGGGTTTTGGGTGAAGAAATGTTGTGAATGGTCGTGGAGATGGGTTATTTGTCGTCATTTTCGCATTTTAGATACGACTAATTGTTATTAGTAGTCATTTAAGAACATGTTTCAGCTTGTCGCAAGATCTGCTTTGGCTTATGTTTTTGTTTTAGGGGGTAGGTTTAGGCTATATATGGGCTTTTGAAACGACCATGCGGCAACGGGTTGCTGCTGACTTTGACGGATATATTCTTTTGTAATCGCGTGTACCATCGCGGATCTTTTTCTTATTAACATCTTCAACTTCTCTTTGTGTTTTTTGTTGGTGGATGAATGGTTGTTTTTTGTGCTTTTCCTTTATTTACCTTATGCATTAATAGCGAGGATTTTACTCGCTCTTGCACGCCGTATCATTAATTTTCATTTACTGCTTTGGGTAGGCATCGCCTGGGTTCTACCCAGGCATCTATTTTTCCAACCGATTTGTCATAAATTTTTAGGGAAGGAACGTGAATATTTACTTTGCAGATTTTCTCCTTTTTGGTATTTGATAAGCCTTATCCGTAATTACAAACAGTTTGAATTATCGGTTTATTATCCTTTTTGTACCGAAAGTTTGCTATGTCAAGATATACTCTTTTTGGTAAAATGTAGCTTCCACAACTGTATTGGTTTTGAAAATGTTGCTTATGCAAGTTTGACAAACCAAGTAAATCATTCATATCGGCGCTTTACATTTCACTTTTTAGGGACTTTTTTATTATAAATGATTTGGAAAACGTAAACAAAGTTGATATTTATGCGACATACTAGTGGTTTCAAATGACACTAGCAGGGTTTGTTAAAACTGCTGTGGTTTGCGATTCACATATGCACATAATTGAGCATTTGTTCAAACTATGTAGCCTCCTTTGGTTTTTCCAAAAACGCAACCATGTTGTGAGCGTGCATAACAGCTTGGGCACCATTGATGATTATTTCAAATTGATTGCAACAGATTGTTAGGTGTTGCTTAATTATGATGTGTGGGTCTAAACTATGTTTTGCCCTAGCAGTTGTAACTCTATTTTTTATCCCCAATTGAATCTAAATTAATATGTACTTTCAAAATAACTGCTTAACTTGTAGTAGCTTGTTAGTATTTTTGGACGTATTTATCCCCAATTGTGCTATTCTAATCAGCAAACGCAACCGATATCGCTATCTACTATCTGGACACGATACCATTTTTTAATGTTTAGAAAAGTCGCATAAACCTCAAAATAATCAACTCACTCTACACATCTAATAACCCTGAAGCGCTATGCTTATGTCAAAGTGAAGATGTTGATGTTTTTACAATAAGTTATGGTCTATAAAACACCTGGATATAATATTAATACATGAATACTCTGAATAGTATTAGCGATTACAACCTTGAAGTGTATCGACTCTAAATATGCCGAAAAGTTATATCAAACTCTAGCCTAGGACCTCCTTTTATAGGCTAAGGAGTCCTTTACAATATAGAGTATGTACTCTACAGGATAATTATACTTAGCATACTTATCTAATACAAAACATCCTACCCAAGAAATTCTAGAATGTTACATATTAAACCGAGACAATCATACTAGCAGTGAAAAACTACATTAGCAGTGGTACGCGACTTCACGGTGAGGGTGGATTCCTTCTTGTTTGCTATCATTTTCTTGAAGGATTTACCGCGCTTTTCCTCGGCCGACCGTATTTTCGTATGATTCCCCTGAGAAGTTCGATAGGCTTCTCAACTGTTTCCCGTAAACCGCCTTCCGCGTACAGGAAGAGCTTTAGTGGGTTACTTTTCCATCCGCGCAGCTTTTATTTTAGAGCAATGGTTGAACCACATAAAGAATTCACTAAAAACACATCCACACTGACGGATAGGTTTGAATTGGAGGAGGAGAGAACTATCACAAAATACACCAATCATCCCCTACACGATAGCATTGGATTTTTTTGTGAATTCTTTATGTAATTTGCTCTAAATTTACTCCTGGCCTCGCAAGCTCGCTATTTTACCTTTAACCCAGTCTATCCAACCCGATCCGCCAGATTGGTAGACGTACACTTGCTGGGCCGGGCGCAATCAACAGAGGACTGAGACCGTGAAATTTCAGCGGTTGTTTGCCTCTTTGCACATTCGATCACTCCTTCACCCAATACCCATGATATACATCCTTCTTCCGCCGAAGAGCGAGGTTAAGAAAGAACTGCCTGAACTTTGAACATCCCAAATGGCTAATGAGAGTTTAATCGGTTTAAACTCCCACCTTTGGTACCCATATGGTCGAGCAGGCTTCCACAAACCTCAAAGGACACGGGTTTTGGTTGAAGGAATGTTGTGAATGGTCGCTGAGATGGGTCAATTTAGTCGTCTTAGAAACGACTAATTGTTATTAGTAGTTATTTAAGAACATGTTTCAGCTTGTCGCAGATCGCTGGCGCTTATGTTTTTGTTTTGGGGGTAAAGGTTTAGGCTATGTATGGGCTTTTGGAACCGACGGCGCTGCAACGGTTGTTAACATCTTCAACTCTCTTTGGTGTTTTTGTTGGTGGAGGAATGGTTGTTTTTTTTATGTGCTTTCCCTTTATTTACCTTGCGTATTTAAAGCGAGGATTTTATTGTTCTTGCACGCGGTATCATTAATTTACATTTACTGTTTTGTGGGTAGGCAACGCCTAGGCTCCCGGCATCTATTTTTCCTCCCGGATTTGTCATAAATTTCTAGGAAGGAACGTGAATATTTACTTTGTATTTTTTCTCATTTTTTGGTATTTGGATAAGCCTTATCCGTAATTACAAACCGCTTGAATTTATCGGTTTATTATCCTTTTTGTACCGAAAGTTTGCTATGTCTATATATACTTTTTTGGTAAAATGTAGCTTCCATATCTGTTGGTTTTGGAAATGTTGCTTATGCACGCTTGACAAACCGAAGTAAATCATTCATATCAGCGCTTTAAATTTCACTTTTAAAATTTGAACTTTAACTAGTCATTTGGAAAACAGAAACAAAGTTGATATTTATGCGTATTACAGCGCGGGTTTCAAATGACACTAGCAGGGTTGGGTACACTGTAGCAGGGTTGCGATTCACATATGCACATAATTGAGCATTTGTTCAAACCCTGTAGCCTCCTTTGGTTTTTCCAAAATCGCAACCATGTTGTGAGTTGCAAAGTAAGAGGGGAACCATTGATGTTTATTTCGAAATTGATTGCAACAGATTGTTAGGTGTTATGAATTATGATGTGGGTCTAAACTATGTTTTGCCCTAGCAGTTGTAACTCTTTATTTTTTTTATCCCCAATAGAATCAAAATTAATTTGTACTTTCAAAACAACTGTTTTAACTCTTGTAGCAGTTGTTAGTATTTTAAGGCGTATTTATCCCCAATTGAGCTATTCTAATGAGCAAACGCAACCGTTATCGTCATCTACTATCTAGACACGAAAATTCTGACAATCAAGTTTATGTTATTGGGCAATTTCGTTTGAACCTCGTGCCACCGTCCAATTTGCAACTGGGCAACTTAATGCCATAATTGGGCAATACTTTGTAACGATCGGCAACCATAATTTTAACCATATGATCATAAATGATAGACTTAACAAAGATAAACCTAACAAGACTAAGTTTGGCATAGAAGCACTATCGCATGGTTGGCAAGATAAACTCATAATTATTTTTTACAGAAACAAGCATTCATAACAGTGGAACCATTCCTTGTGCACTAGCCCTTTTTTTCTATGATCTCGAACCCTCTTTCAGCCATGATACAAACACGCTTTGTTAGCTTCCTTCTTGTAACGCCCGACCCTATATATATATATATATATATATATATATATATATATATATATATATATATATATATATATATATATATATATATATATATATATATATATATATATATATATATATATATGTATATATATATATATATATGTATATATATATATATATGTATATATATATATATGTATATATATATATATATATGTATATATATATATATATGTATATATATATATATGTATATATATATATATATATATATATATATATATATATACATATATATATATATATATATATATATATATACATATATATATATATATATATATATATATATATATACATATATATATATATATATATATATATATATATATATATACATATATATATATATATATATATATATATATATATATATATATATATATATACATATATATATATATATATATATATATATATATATATATATATATATATATATATATATATATATATATATATATATATTTTAAGAAATTACTTGATAACTCATAAACCTAATTAACCCAAACTAATCATATATTTACTTCATAAAAACTGTACATAACATTTACTATTCGTAAGATTCATATAACAAAATGGGTCATTTTGGGCTAGAATGGCTTTATGCCAAATCCACCTTTACAAGACACATAATCACATGACTTGTTCGCAGACTACTAAAACGACTTGTAACTGATTATAAACTACTTTAACACTAATATTAGACCTTGAAAGACACATGGGGCATTACAAGTAGAATCAAAGTGCTAGAATGAGTTTCAGTAACCTATACCCGAAGCCGTGTAATCTCCTAAAATGCAATCCTACTCGATATCTACAAGCCCCATCGCCTATCTTCAACTACCTACATGAAACATGAGCTGAGAACGGTAAGTCCTTGTGACTTAGTGAGTAAACAGAATAAATATGAAATGATACTAACAATTTCTAACATAAACAAAATAATCTATAACATGGTTAAATGGCACGACTTATAGTCATATTTCTACTTGTACATGACATAAACATAAGCTTGATTCTGAATTTTCGTATTGATAACATGATATCTAAGCACGTGCATTCTGACTAGACGATGCTTAATCGTCCTACTATGAGTGAGAACTTCCCTAGCCAACGAGTACTCTTCTAACGGCTTCTAAATTTATTATACGTGCTTTTCTAATATGGGTCGTCCACTTAGGACGTAAGTGCTTTTCCAAAGACGGTCATCCACATAGGATGCTTGGTCATCCACTTAGGATGCTACTATAAAAGCATGCGTCATCCACTTAGGATGCTAGTATGGGAGTTTTACATCATGCACTTCTTAGGCACGCTACTTGAATTTTAGTGCGTTTCTTGGGCACTCTAAGGTTGTTAAATCATGCTTCTTGTGAGAATACTATTCATGGATTGTTTCGGCTATCTCCGAAACCTTGCACAAGTTCTATCATCATGTTCAATCTAGTAACATGAAGCTAATGAACCGTTACTCACCTCTAGGTCTTGTTTAGTGTTCCGTAAGCTTCCCACAAGCACCTACTCACATGATAACCATTCTAACGCTATTAGGACATACTAACACATTTATCTAACATGTATTGAGTCTATACAACTTAAACATGATCACCTAAGGTGTTATTTCATCATTAACACACTTTTCCAAAAATATATTGTGCATAATTTCCTGGGTTGCTGCTGTATTTTGCATTTTATACCAATTTAACTTCCAAACGAGCCAAAACTTAAAGAATTACAATTAAAGTAGACCGAAAGAGCAACAAATTTTGTTTAGACCTCATCTTAATCCGACAAACGGTTTATCTCAGCAGCCCTTTCAAGTCTGCGCATTTTCTGAAAAACCTTGCTGTTCCAAATTTAAATATCACCAAAACGACCCAAAACACATGATAAGCTTTTCTATTATACACCAAACTTATTTAACATATTAAGGTTATTTTTCATCAGGCCCTTAAGCTATCTTGCTAGTTTAAGCACTCAATAAGCTTGTCCCAAACACTCCTTTAACTAGGCATACTTCATAATCATCAACAACTAGCATCATGAATCTTTCTATATTATTAACCATAATTTGAGTACATGATTCCTAACATATTTATATCATAACAATAACACTTCCAACTTCAGTTTCATCATGATTCACCATAAATTAAAACTAGGTTTACATAACCTTTAAATAAGACATAACCTCTAAATAAACAATAATTACTTAAAATCTCCAATTTATCATGAACATGAAATCTGATAAGGTTTTAAAATGTACCTTTTTGAGGGGTCATTTAAGCCCTTATTTGATCACTTTTGTATCCGTTATTACTTAATATCGTTCCTTTTCACTTTTTAGGTCTCTTGAAGGCAAAATGCTGGAGTGGCACTTATTTGGACCGCGCGGATATATCGAAGAAAATGGCCAAAGTCAAGAATCGAGACACTCCACTGAAAACATAAAAGCACGATGTCATCGCTATTCCGCGACGCCGTCCGAGGATTTTTGTGGACGACGAACCCAAAACTCTTATTTTCAAGTGACGACGCCCGCTTGTAAAAGAGTAGGTCGTCGCAACTCGCGGCCCTAGATGCAATCCGCACGGCCGAAAGTCAAGAGGACGGCGGCCACAAGCACAAGGTGACGCCGCCACAAGTCTAACGCGGCCACGAAACCCTAATGACGGCAACCCGACGGTGTCACAAAACATAAGGTGATACCGCCGATATGTAATCTTATATATAGAATCCGAATTTTTCAGTATTGGTGGGTAGTCTTTTGGAGTAAAAACCTAGAACCGAACCAAGGCTATCTTGTACAAGATTTTAGGTTCCAAACCCTATCTTACATCAAGATAAGTGTTTTACTTCATTAATTCAATTATGTCTTTGATTATTGTGTGTATGCTTGCATGTTCTCCATGTCCGGCTAATTTATTTGTGTGTTTGCTTAGGTAATATGAAACTTATTATTGATTATTGATTGGTTGTCTCTTATCTTAGTTGATTAATGATCTAGTAATGCGATAGGTCATTCGTTGTGTACTTAATGCTTGATTAAATCTTTGTGAACCTTAGAATATAACTCCTTGAGTAGTTGTAAGCTAAACCATCCAAAGAGTGCCTTAGAGTAAGAGTTTATTATCCCTAGTGGGTTTTGTAGACAAGACCCTTTGGTAAGTTCAAAGAGTTAGGGAACATACGCATACCCTACGACCTTAGACACACAACGCAACTAAGAATAAGGACGTGACAATTCAACCACCAACAGGAGATAATTAAGGAGTAGTAAAACCTAAGTAAACACATCTTTAAACTATCATACGAGCACACAATAATTAGACATAGACTACATACACCTTAGATTAGATAATTAGATAAGTAGAGTAATTTCGTAGCAATACCAACCCCCAAATCCAAACCCCGAGATTCGTACCTTTCAATTTCCTAAAACATAAAAGATCAAAAATAATCTTCCTTAACCCCAACCTTAGCGTAGTAACTTCTTACTAGCATTCCTATTCCCCTAGAGAACGATATCAATACCCGTGGCTTACCCTAATTACTACACTACAACGATTAGGTTCACTGCCTAGGGTGTAATAAAACTTGCTCGAAGAAAAGGAAGTTTCCTTGACCCCGAACGACGCCAAGGTAGCGTTATCAAAATCATAACTAGTGTTAATTCATACCTTGATGGGAATTATCTCTAACACATTAAAGCTTGTTGGAAATCACCAACACCACACCTTAGAGGATTTCTTGTGATAATTTTGTAATTCTTGGATAATGAAGTACTAATAATTATTTCCCTCCTAAATATTCCCTTGAAAACCACATATGGGACAACACACCATCATACGTGTGTTTATTTGGTGAATTCCCTGGTCATGAAGTCATATAAGCATATGGGGTAAAATAGTAATTTTGCCAATTTAACCATCGTTAGTTTTTACCGTTAAATCGTTTGCACCGTTAGTCCTTTTTGTTAACTATTATGCATTCTAAGTACTTTTCTTCATAAAATACTATAATTTGGTCCCCTATAATTTCTAATATTAATATAAAAGTTTATTTCTAAAACTTATAAAATGTCGGGTGTTACACTTCTTTTGAAAGGTGTTGCACTACCGCACTGCATGCCAGCGTCCTCTTCCTGCCATACCATGTTTTTGAAATAAAATTGTGACAAAGCCTGTAGCTTGTGCACAATGTAGACGTCCATGGATCCATTCTCATCCGCAAGGTCATACATTCGTCGAACGTCATTGTCTGTGTGCAACAATGTTAAACCATCTTCTAGTGCATTATTTGGTGTAGCATAAAATAAAGCCCATTTTTCCCTCCAATATCATTCAAAACATGATCAAGCACCTCGTAAATGCAACCCTGGTGGAGCTAAAAACACCAGACATCAAGAAGGCGCATCGCCATAGCGGAGTGGCTGAAATTCAAATTTCCCGTTGTGATGAACTTTAAATATGACTTCTTTGGTTTCCGCCATGTCCTATAAAACAAAAACCCTAATAACAATTAGAATCAACCACTAGCCTTTAAGGGGTGTAGTGACCATACCTATAAAACATAAACCCTAATAACAATTTCAATAACTTTTAATTAAATAAATATTTAATAATATAATATAAAATATAAAGCTGCACAGTTATTTATATTCATGTACTCTATAAATATATGAACGAATAAGGTAACAAAGTACATACGAGGGAGTACAACAAACCTGGATTTGTTTATAAAAAAGACGAAAAGGACAACGATTTTTGTATTTGGATTCTTCGATGAAAGTCAGCCAGGGTAAGCATCCGCATTGGCAACTTGATGAAAGACTTTTTACTATTCTAATAAGATATTCAAATGACTTGTTCCATTGTGGCAATAACTTTGAAGAAGACTTTTTACAAAAACACTTGTAAGACTTCAAGCGTTTGAAGCTATTGTCAAAAAGCTTTTGTATTTATTAAATTTCATTTTTCACCAAACATTAAATATGCAAAAGTGATTGCAAAAGCTTTTTAAAGTGAGTAGTTGGTTTTGCAAAGTTTTTACCTCAACCATTTAATTGATAAATGCATCAAGTCTTTTATGACTTGATGCATCGGTAATGCTCGAGGAATCTGTGGATGTTGATTGTCAAGATTATTAAATTGATTTAAAAAATACAAAAACCATTTCCCAAAAAGCAACTGACATCCTTACTTGTAAACAGGTGAAAACAAAATAGCCAAATGCTAGAGTTCATAAAAAAAAGTCAAAAAAAGTAAAATGCAGAGGCCACTGATACTCTAACTCTTAGTGACCACAAAAAACCCATTTGAAAACACCAATTCTTACAGTTACTTTGGATTATTCACACCATACACCAATTCAAATTGTCAATAAATAATACAGCTGTCTACACAAAAACTAAAAACACCTTTTCATTTGTGAAATTTACTTTTCACTGCTACTGTGATATTTTAGTCAATTAACATTTAGATCAATTAGATTATAAATCATCACAATCATTTACGAAATGCCTTGTTCTTTGTGTCAAGATGGTACATGCACTCCGAATTATACTGATTTGCACGATTCTTTATTTATAGATATGATAGACCGTTTCAAGAGAATGGTAATTGCTTGTGAGCCGGGAAATACTTTCCCAATAGAAGGAAATTTTAGAGAGAAACAAGAGCTGATTGCTAAGAGGAAGAGAATGATTGAACAACTTCCAGAGTATGAATGTGAGTATGAAGATATGAAAGCACGTTTCAAGAGGATCGAAGATGATAATGCTAATTTGGAAGCAACGTGTGAAGAGGCGATAGCTGATTTTAAGATTGACAAAGATTATAATGCCTTGACTGGCGAAGTATGAAGAGATGAAAACCAGTTTTAAGAATTTGAAAGATCATAATGTTGTTGTCAAAGCTAAGTATCAAGAGATGGTTGAATGTGCCAAAAAGCTTATCAACATACTCAAAGAAGTTGCAGTTGATGCTGATGATTTTTAGGATTATGAATGTGTTATGTATATGTTTAAGAATGTGCTATTTTGGACTTATTTGGTATGTGAGGTAATAAGTATTTATCTAATTAACAAGGTACTAGATTACTGCATCAAATTTTATGTTATGATTTTATGATATCATTTGTGAAAACATAAATAATCAAAATAATAGCTAATCTCGATATTCTTCACATGCGAATATACTCTAACTAGACTTAATTACAATACTAAACTCAAAATTCCATTAGTTATTGATATTATTCACTAGGAAAGATAAATTTTCCAAACCTCAAGATGATTCTTAAAAGGCTGCAGTTGAAGAAAAAGAGAATGAAGGGGTGCAGACAACCACTGCCAGTATTGCTGCATCCACTGCTAGTATTGGAGTAACCACTGCTGCTATTATTATAGCCACTGCCAGTTCATACGTTTCCACTGCATAGGCAACCATTGCTACAATTATAACCACAACAATAACACCAACACCAAAATCAAAAGAGGCTGACAATGAGATTGCCATACAATTGGTCAACCAAAAGCAATCTCACCCTATCCCTGCACCTAGACCTATTGCTAAGACTCTAAGCATTGGTGAACCTGCAAAAGATGTAGTTACTAAACCGATATTGGAAAGGGTAAAGGGATTGCAGATCCAACTTTAGTGTTTCAAAGTACAGAGGAGCATATAGCTTTTGATGAAAAAATTGCTAAAAGATTACATATGGAAGTAAATGCTAAAGAAATTGCTACTGAAAAAGGAAAAGGCAAAGCAAAAGAAGCCTCTAAACAAGCTCGTAGAAGAGCGTAAACTAAACGGATGTATTTTACCCTACATATTTATTACTGAAAAGTAGTTCGGTTTACTCGTAATGATTAACTTAGCTTCATAGTCCTAAAAGGGTCAACAAAAACCATAAATAATTCAGGCCATAGAAGGAATCTATACCAACGTCGTAAACAATTGCATAGATGATGCATATAAACCACTCCTTATTAGTCTACAAACTCCTACTAAAATTTTTAATGAAACAAGTAATGTTACATACTTAACTAACGACATCTAAGGTATCATACCCTACATAATTACGAATCAGATACACATAAAAAAGAGCAATGGATTATAAAATGGAATTAACACCTATCTAACATAGGTTGTAAAACCCTAAAAATACGAAAAATGTTAAAAGACTATTTTACCCTCAAGATAGTCAAAAACCTAAAATACGTAAAATATAATAACGTTCATTTAATGAAATTAAATGGTCTAACTTATGAATGTTTAAACCTAACGAGTATATTAAATAACCGACATTTGTACGACGAAGATAAACGTCACACGCGTAAACCGTTTGGGCCGTTTGTTTGTGTGTAGTCCGATTTCCGTTGGGCCTCATTCGTTTTGTGAGCCGACTAGCTCAAGCCCATGGGTTACGTTTTCCTGGTAGGCCGATCACCCCAAAACTTCAACACGGGGTCGTTAGGTTTATATGGGTCGATTCCTTTTGGTTAGGGGACCGATCACTTTAAACCCAATATGGGTCGGCCATTGTTCTTCTTTTGTTTGAGCCGAGAACCCACAAAAAAAAGCCCAAGCCGATCGGTTTAGTATAAATACAAACACAACATCTCAAAACTGAAACCCTAGTTTCACAAGGTCACAGCACAAAGAAGTTTTCTTTTTTTTCTCTTTTCCGATCGATAGTTTGCATTCCCTTTGGTTCACGGCGTTTGTTTCGAGCTAACCAAGGTATAATTCTTCCTTCGTCTCTATTTCTTTTACATGCACACGTAAACCATGAAGTCGTGAAGGTGTTAACGAAACACATGTATAACCGAACCATATGAGTGGAAGCATGTCATGCGTATAAGTATTTGTAAACGTGTGAAACTTATCGTCTATATATGCCATGTATACATGTTCATCTATGAGTACGCAAGCGTATATATATGTACCGATTGTGTATAAACCGTATAATAACAAGTAACGTTAAGTCGCCACATAAAATCATGAACATGTTTGTTATATTTATGGTTAACGCATGGGTTAGGTTATGAATGTGTCGATGCATGCATGTTTGGAACAAGAGTTAACATGTCGTGTAAGTAAAATAAGTTAAGTGTTTGTGTGTGGGTGTGTCGATTAGTTGTGAGTCGAGAAAACAACGTGGATTGAGTTTGGAATTTCATATGTGTACGTCTATATTGGAGAGAAGAAAGGATTTTGGTCTTGTTAACGTTGGGTAAATGAGTCGTCGTGTGTGAGTTAATTGCGTAGAGACATGCATGAGTCGAGTTGACTTCGTTTGAGTTTTCATAAGTCCTAGGTCAAGGTTATAGGTTATTAAAAGACGTAACCTGTCAATTAAAGCATATTAAATGATATTAAAAGTATGGGAAAACCCTAGAACATAAATAGGAGGTTGATTAGGGTTAAAAGCTAAATGTGTAAATTCGTTATTTCATGTGAGAATGGTAAGTCTTGGAGTCATAAATAACTATTGATTAAGAGTATAATGAGCTAGTACTAAGCGTGAGGTAAACATGCGTGAGTTATGATTTTATGCAAGAAGTCAAGTGTCATGGATTAAATTAGAGTATGCATGGTCTCATTAAGTTTGTATTCGAATAATATTACATGTGAGTCGTGGTCAATCACGTAAGGTTATGAAGGCTTGTGTAAACTATTTTGGAAGAGAGTCCTAAAATCCATTCTTGACATTTATAAACCCTATACTTTGAATGATGACCATATAAGTCCTCAAATAAGATATTTGTCATATTAAACCCTTAAGTTTACCATTTATCATTTGTAACACAAAAGTTTGGCTAGTTAATGATTAATACTCTAAAATGTCGTAATTCCGTCCGTCACTAAGAATAAGAATATGCTTATAACTCTAAGAATGTTAATGCGATGAATCCGTTATAACGTAATGATGCTAATAAGTATTAAATAAATCATTATCCGTGTAGATTCGTTGAAGGAGACGCGACGTTATATCTGCGTGATTCACTCATTCGTTTGCTTTCCTGTCATTTGCTTTAAGGTACGATATTCGACCTTTTCAAGAAGGTTCCTTATAACGTTCTTCTCGTTAGCTTTTCTATTTTACTTATTAGGGTTTCCGATGCCATTGCTATGAACCCTTTCCGATTGTTTGATCTGTTGTTTATCTGAACTTCTGTTTTATTGAACCATGCAATATCTGATTTGAACTTGTGTTATGAAGACTCTGATATGCACATTTGTTGAACCTTACTAGGTTTAATTATGAACATATGATTAGTGATTGTAATATGAACTTCTGAACTCTGAATATTTGAATGTGAACCTTATGATATGAGTTATCTGATATGTCATCTGTTGAACTTTGTGTTTGATTTTGATCTGCGTCATTTATGATAAATCTGTTTGACCTAAGTTATTTTGATACCCGAGCCAATATTTCACTAGTCATGGGGGTTCCATGTCCGTGTCATGATGCACCTCGACATGACTCTAGGCGCAGAGTGATGTTCGCCACGCGTCCCTTTCCGTTATCTGTTTATTGATAGTATGGCCACTATCCGTCTGTTGGGGCGTATGGATGCATCCTAGATCCGATCGGTTATCTCGATATGTTTCGGTGAATGATGTCGGTGTAATACTGCGTCTTCACAAATTCGGGAGCTAGCTACTCCAATTAGTTTATGAGGTTACCTTTTGAATAAGAAAGATATTTCTAATATGATATGTTCTGGGCTCGTGGTAGTTAACTAAATATTTATCTGTTATTTCGTATTAAGTATTCGATGTTGATTCGGTATGTTCAAGTGTTTATAATTATGTGCTAGGATTATTATATGTGGTTATGCTTTTGTATATTTAAGTGACTACCGCCTACTGTGCTAGGATATGATTAATATGTTTTCAATATGATTCGCAGGTCGTCATCCGATATTATGTTAGTTTATCGTTATGTGAATTAGTTGATCTGTGAGATGAATGTGCTAGTGTGAAAGTGAATATCCTGAAAGTTTATTAAGTATGATTGTTCAGCTTATTCGGTGAACTTTGCCTATCCGTTAGGGTATCTATCTGTTTATGTTGATCTGCCATGTTTAGACTCTGTTTATATTAAGTTTTGGTTTGGAAAATGGTTTAATTATGATATCTGTTTTGATAATTTGCTAATTGCTATGCTATGTCTTTTGCTTATTTAGTTATAGTTTTCCTACTATGTTTTCTATTTGCATGTGTGTCTGCCATGATTTGATCTGCTATTCCGCATTTGCTACAATATTGGATTAAGTGTGTTAAATGTAGATTAATTGACTTGTATGAAGGCCATGTTTACTTTCTAGAAATTGTCCGTTAGCCTTTTGATATTTTGTTTGGCTCATATGTACTCGAATTTCCTGCTTTAGTTAATGTTTGGTTATCTTGATGTGTTTGCGTTGGTGCCATCAATATGATATGTGAGTGTTCTTAATTGCTATTTGTTCTTCCGGATTTCGGTATGATTGTGTTTCCGCAAAATCCTAATGATTCATTGATCTCATTCCGTTGTGACTTCATTATTCGTTTCTTTGTTTTATTTCGTATTTCTATTTTGTTTAGTTTTCGTTTCTGTTATATCCGTTCATGGGATTTGTAAGCTCAGCCGCATTTTCTTTTCCTGCGGCAGGTATTAGGCATTCGAGATGAGCTTATGGGATAGCTGATCTGGGTTGAGAGTAGAGATGAGAGCAAGATTTGAAATAAGGATCTTAGATTTATTTTGATTATTAAGTTATTTATATTTTCTTTTGTAAGTTTTGTAAAGGCTTCCGCTATTGTAATATGAACTTCCGCTATTGTATAGTCTAAAAAGAAAGTTATTTATAGCCCCACAATTTGTTAAAAGTATAGAAGGGTAAAGTTAAAATAAAAAAACAAATATCCGTAAAAAGAATAAAAAGTTTTTTTTTTACTAAAAAATTCTCCAAAAATTCCACAAGATCAGGTATGTTTTTGTATAAAACTTTTGTGAAAACATTTTTTGTAATTTTGAGTTTTGATACGTTTTTTTTAATGCACAAAAAACGAATTTTGATGCGCAAAAAAATTTTGATGCACAAAATTTTTAACTTGTTTTAGTTAGATGTGCAATGTTATTTTGATGAAAAAAGTCAAAAGAAGTTGGGTGCAAAAACCAATTTTTGATGCACAAAAAAAATGATTTAATGCACAAGCGTATTTTTTCATAATTTTTTTTCGAAAAAAATATCAACTTTTAGAAAAAAAGTTCTTCACAATTTTTTCATGCACCATCATACCCGATCTTGTGGAATTTTTTTGGAATTTTTCAAGAACTTTAAAAAAAAAAAATTTTTTTAATCTTTTTACAGATATTTGTCTTTTTATTTGATCTTTATCCAAGTATAGAATATAACATATTTTACTCGATAGAACAAAATTAATGTTTAACTTTATAACATACAAATTCTAATAACCCCTATGATGTTGGAACATAGTTAAAGTTTCGTAACATACAAATCTATTTCACCTAAGTATACACACAACTAAAAATAAGAGTTTCTTACTTGCTAGAGAGTGCTTCTTGTTCCTCCATTAAGTTTATTGGAAATTATTGGAATTACGATAAGCACTTTTGAGTGTTTGGCCGAATTAAACAGCTAACATTAATTTGCATATTTTGGGCTAGATTCGAAAGGGCCGAAGCCTGCAAAAAATTCTATATCATATCACTCCTCGCAACAGATGTAATTACATTTATATCCTAGAGGAAGTTTTCATAAGATCTAAAAGCTATTTTAGCAACAACATGAGCCGCTAAACTCTTTATATAAAGGTAAATAGCATTATATTCTAATCTTAAGCAGCTTAAAAATAAGCATAGGCTTATGCCAGCTAGGTACCCCAAGATTATAGTATCGTCTTCCTTGACAATGTTGTAACAGTTATTCCTTTTGAATGCACTTCATCCAAGATTCTATTGCGAATGTGATAGCCTTTCATGAAGTATAACTGAAGGTTTCATTTCAATGTATTACAAACATGGCACTCTAACTAGATTCACATACCCGTAAAAAGCCTTGCGATACGTATATTTTATCCGCAAAAAGTCTATTTTCTTTTTGTATCTTTGGTTCACAATAGATCCAATCGCGAGTCAAAATATAAACTAAGGTTAACTAAGCAAAACTGCTATTTTGAAAAGCTTTCTAAACTATGTCATTCAAACACAAAACATGTCATTGCCGATGACTTCCATCACTTGGCGAGTTAGATGGCTGCTTCCAACGGATAATTCGAGCAATTCATGTTCATATGGGACACTAATGGATTCTAAGGATTCATGATCAAATAAAGAGAATTGAGGAGGCGCAACTTCAACATCTCGGGCATGAGTTCGGTGTTATCAGAATGGAGTTCCTTAATATACTCGTAAAGACGGGTAAGAAGACGAGCATGAGGAAGAATGCTGATTTTTAGTTACCAAGGCCTTAGCTTCCAAACAATGCAGCCATAAAGGAAGTTTGTTAAAGGGGCGTGATGGCGGAAAAACAATACATCATAAGCAACAATGATTCAAACATTATATTGTCCCTGGCTCCAAACTTGACATAAACATTCGTTGATAAAAAGTTGTCATATGCCATTGAACAATTTTGCGTATCTTATATCAAAACTATAATTTTGTGTTTGTAAGCTTATATGATGAGGTAATAGTAAATAGTAATATTAGAAAATTAAAGGACTATTTGGTAATAATAAAAAATAAGAGTCTGCTAATTTAAAAACTGGAAAGGCAAAGAGTAATGAATCGAACTCTGAACCTGTCGTTTAATTGTTAGAGCTTTTCCCATTACACCACCCCATCCAACTAACATATCACCAAAAAAGTATAATATATAGTATTCAAGAAAATGAAGAACATCTATAATACGTAGTATAATATTTTCTTTTGTTCAGGAATAATTGAAAAAACTTGATGTCTTTTACTATCAACGGAACAAATTTAAATATTTAATGGTTTTAATTCATAACCTACAAATTGTAATAAACCCATGATGTTGGAACATGATTGAAGTTTTATTTCGTAACCTACATACGACTATTGTAGCAATGGGTTTGTGAGAATACTAACAAGATGATAAACATATTATTACAACACAAAAATCTAATTATCTAAGATAAAACGTTAATGTATCAAGTCATAAAAAATGTTTTGATGCATTTAAGACAATAAATGTTAAAATTGTCATGTTATTTTTTCAATTAACTCTAACCCATCAAAAACCAATTGCTCTAATGCAAAAAGATTTTGCAAAAGCTTTTCCATAAAAAATCTGATCTAGAAACAAGAATCAATATAACTTTTATAAAAGGGGCTAAAAAAACCAATTACAAAATAATTAACATAGGATTTTGTAACCATTCTATCCAACTCATATTTACTTTACATCTAGCATTACACCATTGACAAGTTAAAGTAACTAAAGTCGTCAAACAAAGTCGTCTTTTTAGAAATATTCTTTCTGAAAAGAATCTTGTTTTAGAATCTCTAAATTTGCCACCACATAAAATAAAATATTCATTCCAAAATTTTCTTGGCTTTGGAATGAATATGAAGCTGCTTAAACCAAGATAACCAATCATCTTAGGAAGCTAACTCCGGATATCCAAGACCCCACCAATTCATCACTTTCAAACCAAATCAGACTCCATAGAACAAGAAAACATGAGATGATCTGTTGATTCGACTTGCATACCGCATATCGGACATAGAATGAAATTAATATCCATTCCTCTAATAGACAAATTCAATATTGTAGGTAAATTATCCAAGCTAAAACGTTCACTTTAATTGGCATTGCGTATACGCATCTAGTTGGATACTTATAAATACAATAGCAATATCAATAAGTAAAAAGTCATTCTTCCAATCGCTTGACAAAAATAAAGTCATTCTTTCAAATGTTTTAAAAAGCCATTCTTCTCAATTGTAAAAAGCTTCAAAAGCTTTTTCAAACGGTAAAAAGCTTTTAATTAAGCATCGCATTTCCTTTTTCCTTTCTATTCTGTTTATTGGCTTATTACTTAGTATTTGGTTTTTTTGAACGAACTTAGTATTTGGTTGGATTAAACATTTAATGTTATGTTATTTGGGTAACTAAATGTTTTTGTAATTTTTATGCCATTTTATCGATGTACGGTATTCAACAGATGAAAAATGATATGTTTAATAAAAGTTTATATATATTAACGAACTTAGTTTACTCTATTATTATTTCATATCGCTTTCCGAATATGTTAAATAGGCAGTTGTCAATTTTAAAACCATTTTGTCATTTTATGATGTAAAGTTCACCATCTTCTTCCTCCGGTTTATAATTCTTTTTGGTTCGTCTAAATTTGTAGGAATCTAAAACATCAAAATTTGGGGCCCCAAATGATCATGCATATAGGCTTGGACAACTATTGTAGCAATGGCTCGTTAAAGTTTAAACTACTTGAACAATATGATAACAACATAAACAACTAAAAATAAGAGCTTGTTACTTGTTAGAGAGTGCTTCTTCTTTTCTTTCATTAAGTTTCATGGCTTATCTTACTATTTTATAAAGCATTTAGCTATTTTAAGGCTTTTAATACTTTAAAATTCAGCAATATTTTTAAACACACTTTTCTAACATTAAACACTCTAAAAACTTAAATTTTAACAATACAAGTATTCATGCAATGTTTACAATTCATTGATATATAATTAATATAATTCTTAAAATACTCATTTAATGATAAATACAAGTATTAAAATACATAATACAAGTCATGCAAGCTGCTAATTAATAATACATTAACAACTCTCTTTCAATGAAAAATATTATTAAAATAACACATTGTACAAACCAAACAAATTACTAAACACAAGAAAAACAAACAAATAAAATAATATAAATTAAACAAAGTTTCACCAAACTTTTGTTATTGCTTATAGTTCTTAAATGGACAAACTAATTATCAAAGCTATTGCCAAAACGTATAAATAAAATAAATTATTTACCAAAAAAATTAAATTACAGAGTACCCGCAGTCTCGTCGCGTAAAGACCTTGCTAATTACTATTCAAACAACGGTAAGCACTTTTCAGTGTTTGGCCGAATTAAACAGCTAACGTTAATTTGCTTATTTTAGGCTTAATAAACTATATATTTAAAGATAAATAGTATTATGAGCTAATTTTAAGCAACTTAAAAATACGCATAGGCTTATGCTAGCCTGCTCGTGTCGTGCCCCAAGATTAATTTGTGATAGTCACAATATTGTCTTCCTTGACGTTGTTGTAAATTGTAATCCATGTCTGCTATTGCAACACAATGTTGTAATAGTTATTCCTTTTGAATGCGCTTGCATCCAAGACTCTATTACGCATGTGATAAGGATTCATGATCAAATGAGTTCGGTCTTATCGAAATGGAGTTCCTTAATATACTCGCAAAGACGGGTATGAAGACGAGCATGAGAAAGAATGCGGGTTTTTGAGTTACCACGGCCTTAGCTTCAGCCAAGGGTGTGTTGGTGGAAAAACAGGGCTATTTGGTAATAATGAAAAACAAGAGTCTGCAAGTTTTAAAAAATGGAAAACGCGTGGACTGAGAGAAGAATCGAACCCTGAATCCATAGTTTAATTGTTGGAGCTTTTCCCATCCCACCAAGCTTTCCAATTGACATATCTCCAAAAAAGTATAACATATAGAATTCAAGAAAATGAAAAAAACTTGATATCTTTTACTATCAACGTAACAAATTTAATGGTTTTATTTCATAACCAACAAATTGTAATAACCCCTGTGATGTTGAAACATGATTAAAAGTTTAATTTTGTAATCTATAAATCTATTTCACGTAACTATTGTAGCAATGAACGAACATAAACGAACACGAACAACTAATTTTCTTAATAAACTAACATGAACAAGAAAATTCGTTCGTTTAAGTATTCGTGTCCGTTTATTTGTCCGGCTAAAATTAAATGAACAAACATGAACAAGGCTCCGTTCGTGTTCGTCCGGTTCGTTTACAGCCCTAATTCTAAGGATTCATGATCAAATGGTGAGAATTGAGGAGGCGCAACTTCACCATCAGGCATGAGTTCGGTGTTATCGGAATGGAGTTCCTTAATATACTTGTAAGGACGGGTAAGAAGACAAACATGAGAAAGAATGCGGGTTTTGAGTTACCAAGGCCTTAGCTCCCAAACAACGCCGCCAGAAAGTAAGCTTGTTAAAGGGTGTGTTGGTGGAAAAACAATGCATCATATAAACAACGATGATTGGAACAATGTCCTTGCTCCAAATTTGACATAAACATTCGTTGATAAAGAGTTGTCATGTGTGATTGAACAATTTTGCATATTTATATCAAAACTATAATCTTGTGTTTGTAAGCTATAACCATGAGGTAATACGGAGTAGTAAATAGTAATATTAGAAAATTAAAGGGCTATTTGGTAATAATAAAAACTAGAGTCTGCTAGTTTAAAAAGAGGAAAGCCGAGAGGAAGAAGAATCGAACTCTGAACCTATCGTTTAAATGTTGGAGCTTTTCTCATTCCACCAGACTTTCCAACTAACATATCTCCAAAAAAGCATATTATATAGCATTCAAGAAAATGAAGAACATCTATAATATAATATTTTCTTTTGTTCTGGAATAATTGAAAAAACTTGATGTCTTTTACAATCAACGGAACAAATTTAATGGTTTTAATTCATAACCTACAAATTGTAATAACCCCATGATGTTGGAACATGATTGAAGTTTTATTTCGTAACCTACATACGACTATTGTAGCAATGGGCTTGTGAGAATACTAAGGGCCGTTTACTTATTAAGTGGTTTACTAGCAGTGTACCCGCGCGTTGCGGCGGCAGGTACCCTGAAACTAAATTTTTTTGGCGTGCAATGTTTTTCGATTATACTAAAAGTTTTGGCGAGCGAAGGCTACCTAGACCATTTCAAAGGGTGGTGATGCCGACACATGCCGTTAGCGGTGGTGGCAGATTTAGCTGGTGTCGCCGGTTGCTATTTAGAGTGGCAATTTACGTTTTTGAGAGAGAGAGTGAGATATGATTGGTCTTTTTGTGTGTGTTTATTTGTGGGTTTTTATACCCGTTTTATACTAATCAATACATTTAATGGGCTGTTAAAGTGGGCTGCAAGAATGAGGCTGTTACAATACATGACTTTTAAAGTCATAAAAGTGAGCTTTAAAAATATTAAAGGGACTTTAAATTTTGTATTCAATGACTACTAATGTTACAAGTATTAGCTTAACTTTTAAGCTAGCATGTGTATGTATTAATTTAGCAAGAGACATTATATTTTCATAATAAGTAAGTTACAAAGTCTGAATTTTAAGCTTTGCTATTTAGAGAATGTCCTAAATGCATTATAAGGTAGTAAAGATAGGTATGTGAGTCTTGCATATGGGTCCACCTCTGGTTCTATCACTTGTTGGGGGAGGATTACATATTTGGTGCCTTGTCCATATAAAGGAAATAACAGAAATGACTAGGCCTCACTTGTTAAAGAAACATTATTAAATTTCTTTGGCTCCACCTTTCTTACTACTCAGATGATGCAACAAAAAAAAAAGAAACGGCCCTTAAGAACAATATGATAAACATATCATTACAACACAAAAATCTAAGATAAAAGGTTAATGTGTCAAATCATAGAAGACGTCTTGATGCATTTAAGACAATAAATGTTAAAGTTGTCGTGTCATTTTTTCAATTAACTCTAACCCATCAAAAACCAATTGGTCTAATACAAAAAGATTTTTCAAAAGCTTTTCCATAAAAAATCTGATCTAAAAACAAGAATCAATAGCTATTTTTTTTTGAATGACAACTTTTATAAAAGGAGCTAGAAAAAAACAATTACAGAATAATTAGCATAAGATTTTGTAACCATCCTATCCAACTCATATTTGCTTTACATCTAGCATTACACCATTGAAAAGTTAAAGTAACTAAGTCGTCAAACAAAATCACCTTCTAATAAATATTCTTTCTAAAAAGAATCTTGTTTGGGAATATCTAAATTTGCCACCACATAACATAAAATATTCATTTCAAAATTTTCTTTGGTTTTGGAATGAATATGAAGTTGCTTAAACCAAGATAACCAATCATCTTAGGAAGCTAACTATCGATATCGAAGACCCCACCAATTCATCACCTTTCGAACGAAATCAGACCCTATAGAACAAGAAAACATGAGAGATCCGTTGATTCGACTTGCATACCGCATATCAGACATAGAATGAACTTAATTTCCATTCCTCTAATAAACAAATTCAATATTGTAGGTAAATTATCCAAGCTAAAACATTCACTTTAATTGGCATTGCGTCTACCCATCTAGTTGGATACTTATATCAATAAGTAAAAAGTCATTCTTCCAACCGCTTGACAAAAACAAAGTCATTATTTCAAATGTTTTAAAAAGCCATTCTCATCAATGGTAAAAAGCTTTTAAAAAAAAATTCAAACAGTAAAAAGCTTTTAATCAAGCAATCCTTTTTCCTTTCTATTCTGTTTATTGGCTTATTACTTAGTATTTGGTTGGATTAAACATTTAATGTTGATTTGCCTTTTTGGGTCTAAATAAGCAAACATAAAAATAAGCATATAGGCTTGGACAACTATTGTAGCAATGGCTCGTTAAAGTTTAAACAATATGATAACAACATAAACAACTAAAAATAAGAGCTTGTTACTTGTTAGAGAATGCTTCTTCTTTCTTTTCGTTAAATTTAATGGCTTATCTTACTATCCTATAAAGCATTTAGCTATTTTGAGACTTTTAATGCTTTAAAATTAAGTAATATAACAATATAAGTTAAATGTATAACTAATTTAAACACACTTTTGCCTTTCAAAAAAAAATTAAACACACTTTTCTAACATTAAACACTTTAAAAACTTAAATTTCAACAATACAAGTATTCATGCATTGTTTACAATTCATTGATGCATAATTAATATAATTCTTCACTCATTAATGATAAATACAAGTATTAAAATACATAATACAAGTAATGCAAACTGCTAATTAATGATACATTAAAAACTATCTTTTAATTAAAAATATAATTAAAATAACATATTGTACAAACCAAACAAACTACAAAACACAAAAAAAAAACAAATAAAATAATACAAACTAAATAAAGTTTCACCAAACTTTTGTCGTTGCTTATCTATACTACTTTATAAAGGGTTTTGGACTTTATAAATAAAGAAGTCTTAAAAATTTTAAGACAAAAAACATTTCTTTAATTGGAAATTGAAATTAACATCCCAATATTCAAATGTAAATTAAATGCCTTTAATTGTGACAACTTTAATATTCATAAAACACATTGACTTGTGAGTTGTAACAACCCATTTAATCTATCATCATCATGTAGTAAATGTTTTGATGGATTAGTAATTGGACTATCTAAAAATCTGAACCACTAATGGGCTTATTAAATATACATAGGCCGGTAGTTTTATCCCTAAAGGTTATGGTAAATGTGTTGATAGATTAGTAGTTTAGTCATTTTATTTGAAGTTTTATTTGTAATGTTCTTAAATGTACTTGAATTATTATGTAATGTTTGAAAAAAAAAAGTTGAAAAAAAAAAATGTCGGTTGCCTTGTTGTGCTTAAAGGTTAAATGAAAAACATTTGTTCGCCATAAAAATGGTCACCGGGTACCCGCCGCCGCATTGCGCGGGTACCCTTCTAGTAGTTCTTAAATGAACAAACTAATCATCAAAGCTATTGCCAAAAAACGTATAAATGAGATAAATTATTAACCGAAAAAATTAAATTATAGAGTACCCGCAGCCTCGTCGCGCGAAGCCTTGCTAATTACTATTCAAACAACGATAAGCACTTTTCAGTGTTTTGCCGAATTAAACAGCTAACGTTAATTTGCTTATTTTAGGCTTAACAAACTATATATTAAAAGATAAATAGTATTATGAGCTAATTTTAAGCAGCTTAAAAATACGCATAGGCTTATGCTAGCCTGCTCTTGCCCCAAGATTAATTTGTGTAGTCACAATATTGTCTTCTTTGACGTTGTTGTAATCCATGTCTGCTATTGCAACACTATGTTGTAACAGTTATTCCTTTTGAATGCGCTTGCATCCAAGACTCTTATTATGCACGTGATAAGGATTCATGATCAAATGAGTTCGGTGTTATCGGAATGGAGTTCCTTAATATACTCGTAAAGACGGGTAAGAAGACGAGCATGAGAAAGAATGCGAGTTTTTGAGTTACCAAGGCCTTAGCTTCCGCCAAGGGTGTGTTGGTGGAAAAACAATACTCCATCCGTCTTAAAATTTATGTTCATTTTGACTTTTTCAATCAAACTTTTACCTTAAATATATTTTTTTGTATTATATAATACTTGTTACAAAATATATAAATGAAATTAGGTTTTAAATGTATTTTCATAGGTATAACTTTTATATAATACTTGTTACAAAATATAAATGAAATTAGGTTTTAAATGTATTTTCATTGGTATAACTTTCATAAAGTATTATATAATACAAATAAATATATTTAAAATCAAAGTTTGATTAAAAAAGTCCAAATGAACATAAAATTTGGGACGGAGGTAGTACATCATGTAAGCAACAATGATTCGAACATTGTCCTCCAATAATCAAAATTAAAGGGCTATTTGGAATTTGGAAATAATGAAAAACAAGAGTCGGCTAGTTTAAAAAATGGAAATCTTGACGAAAGAGGGAAGAATCGAACCTTGAACCTATCGTTTAAGGGTATGTTTGGCAAAAATAGATTGTACTGATGCTGGTGCTGTTGCTGATGCTGATGCTGGTGCTGTTGCTTAAAAAGATTATAAAAAGAGATTATTTTTATAAGCTACATGAAGTAACCTTTTATTTTCAGAGATTATGTAAGATTATTTTTTTTATAATCTCTTATAAGTTACGTCTGCCAAACAAAGATTATTTTTTAAATAGCTTATTTTTTGAAAAAATAAGCATAATCTCTTCATAATCTTGTGTGCCAAACATAGCCTAAGTGTTGGAGCTTTTCCCATCTCACCACACTTTCCAATGGAAGAAATTGAAAAAAACACTTTCCAATGGAAGAAATTGAAAAAAACTTGGACACTATCAATGGAACAAATTTAATGGTTTTATTTCATAACCTACAAATTGTAATAACCCCTATGATGTTGAAACATGATTAAAAGTTTTATTTTGTAACCTATAAATCTATTTCACATAACTATTGTAGCACTGGGCTTGTGAGAATACTTAGAATAATATGATAAAACATATTAGCACAACACAGAAAACTTAGATAAAAGGTTGCTAGAGAGTGTTTCTTTTTTCTTTTCCATTTTGTTTATAGGCTTAGTACTTTTAGTATTTGGTTGAATCAAACAATTAATGTTGATTCGCCTATTTCGGTTAGGTCTATATAAGCAGACCTTAAAACTAAGAATGATATGGGCTTGGACAAATGTTACTTTGAGAAATGATTGACATACCTAAAAGTTATGCCTAATTTTGTGCTTAAACATGTGTGGCAACAATTAATTGGTTGTATCAACCGGACACACTTCTTCACAATCCAATGAGTTAATGACACATAAGTTACACATAAAATTAGTCATATTTTTTAGATCTCACAATCTTTTTTATGTTACGTGTATTTCCTTAATTTGGTGACATTAATTCACTTGCAGAAATACACGCAAATGATAATCAATCCGTTTACTATACGTGTACCCCAAGATTAATAAGTTACCTAAGTCAAGGCATGACAATATCAGTCATTCTAGACATTGTTCTAATTCTTGTCGATCTGCTATTGCAACAAAATGGTGTAACAATGATCGATTGATCGGTATAATACAAGATTTACTTCCATTAAAAGCTATGCAAGACTGACTTGGTCGAACAGTTAAAAACACGTCTCATGAATTATATTTGAAGGTGTCATGTTATTTTTATTTTGAATTATTGTCTAAATCGTATATATTGTCATGCAATATGCGATAGATTAGAGAAACAAACAATCCGGAAATTTAATACGGTTTGTCTTACAGTGATAAGCAAGTAACTAGTATACGAACATATAGAGTCTATTTTCATTTCGCAGTGGTACAAACATGGCACTCTAGCTAGAAACTTATACCAAAAGACTGTTTGAAAAGGAGTTAAACTCTAAAAAGTGATCGGTAAATCTGATATTCAGTTTTTGGTATGTTTTCTAGTAATAGTAGATTTAGAATTTGGTAATTAGGTCATTGGTTTCTTGTACATAGGTATAAATCACATTAGTTTCTTTTGTACGTTTGAATTAAAATTTTGTGTTTGGTACCTTTGAATTTGGTTCGATAATTTGAATAAAGCTTCCGTTTCATTTATCGATTTTGTTATTTGTTTCTTCTTTTAAATTACCAACAACTGATATTCGAGCTACGTTTGTTTAGCCATCAAGAATAAGAAGGTTTGTTCGTTTAGATTAAAGTTCGTTGTGATTTTTGAGATATGTTTGTTCGGTTGTTTAGATTGCCCATCATGCTTTACTTGGGCTTTTGTTTGAATTGGGCCAGTTATGGAACTTTGGGCTGTTACTTTGGTTTTTGTTATACCTTGAATCCGTTTGAATCAAGAATTAAAGTTCGATAAATGTGATCTTTGATTTGTATTGGTTTTGTTGGCATCGATTGGTTTGTGTATTGATTTGTTTGAGTTACGGTGGATCAAAAGAATCATATTTTTTTCGATTGTTTGTTTGAAGATTAACCTACAATTAGGTTATTTGGGTACTTATATTTGAGTTTGGGACGTAATTTTTATTATATAAATGGTTTACTAGAATTATTATTCGTATCTATAGGTGCACAAAAACCGGTTTTTACCGGTTTTCGGTTTTTGGAAAACCGGTTTTTAAAAAACCGGTTTTGCCAAAAATCAGTTTCGGTTTTTTCGGTTTTTCCGGAATCGGTTTTTTTCGGTTTTAAATGTTCGGAATCGGTTTTTTTGGGTTTCAAATGTTCGAATCGGTTTTATCGGTTTTTACCGGTTCGGTTTTTCGGTTTTAAATGTTCGGATCCGTTTTTTATCGGTATTTTACCGGTTCGTTTTTTTCGAATTTAAAACATTTAATACATTTCGAATACAATTATAACTTTTATTTAAACAATACAATCATACAACTAAAACTATAAAATACTAATACATTTCGAATACAATCATAACTTTTATTTAAACAATACAATTATAGAACTAAAAATAAATAAATACTAATACATTTCGAGCTTCGGCATGGCCATCACCCAAAAACATATTAGTATACTCAAGTATATCGAGCTTCGGCATTGCCATCACCCGTGTATACTCAAGAAATTAAATCATCCAAAAATTCTTCTACATCTAACTCTTCAACATCAAATGGTTCAAATTCACCTTCATCTAATTCGGTAGTCGGAGGTGATATCCCCATGTCATCTTCTTCTTGTGCTATAGTTTCTTCAACTTCTTCAATCGAACCTTCCAACGATGTTTGATGTTGTACCCTATCTACTCCGTCCATATAATCTTTCAAACATACACATACTTCCACGGATTCGGGGCTAAGTTTTGTCCTTCTATCCGATATAATTCGACCACTATGAGAAAAGGCCGATTCGGAAGCTACCGTCGAAGCTTGGACCGCTAATAAGTCACGAGCCATAGCGGCTAAAATTGGAAATTGGATTTCCCTTTCTTTCCACCAAGCCAAAATGTCAAAGTTTGCAAACTCATCGGGACTTAAAGTTGTTAAAAAGTTTGTAGCCATATATTGTCCCAACTCGCTTGTCGGGGCCGATGATCGTTGACGCTTTGTAGCGTCTTCACGTAAAGTATTATAAAGGTTTATGTTAATGTCCCTTGTCATTCGGGACGAACCGGCCCGCATTGGGTCGAGAATTGGGTTTGGTTGTTGACCATATTTTGTTGCATAAATTTCAAACAATTTTTTAAAATAATCATTAAATTTAAAAACTTGAGATTCTATATAGTTGGGATCTTCACCGTCCAACCCAAAAGATAATTCTAAATTTTCCATTATTCTTCTTATTAAAAATTCTACGCCTCCAACATTTAAACATGGATTAAGTGCGGCGGAACAAGTATAAACCAAAGGTAAACTAGCAAAATATTTTATAAATCTCTTTTTTATAACTTTAACCATTTTTCTAAACATTTGAGTAGGTGAGTCTTTTAATTCGTCTAATTTTTCCGTCATAGCATAAACTTGATTTAAAACTAATGGGCTAGTTGGGTAATAAACACCCGATACTATAGTTGTTGCCTCTTTAAAAACTTGTAAAAAATAGTTAAATCATTTAGTCGATCCCAATCTTGCTCATCTATCGAAGTAGAACGGTTTTTATCAACAAGTAATTCATTAAAAGCATCTAAAGTAGAACGTTGTCGTAATATATTTTCAAACATAATGCAAGTAGAATTCCACCTAGTAGGTGTATCTAATTTCGGTCCTAGCCATGGTTCACCACATTGTTTACTTAAAACGTTTATAGTTCATTTGTCGTTCATTACTCGAGCGATATATATTTGTTAACATACCCCTAAATACCAAACGTAATCTCTCACATATTTTTAATGCCGCTTGAACGGATAAATTTATAACATGAGCAACACAACGGAATGAAAAAAAGCACCATCTAAAATGGGTTTTATACGTAATTTTAACAATTCCATAGCTCTAGTATTATTAGATGCATTATCTAGTGAAATCGTAAAAACTTTATCATCTAAATTATATTCAATTAAAGTGTCATGTAAAATTTTTCTTAAATTAGATCCCGTATGTGGATAACCAAATAGTTTAAAAGCAATTGTCCGTTTCATTAATAACCAAGATTCGGGATTAAACCAATGAGCCGTAACGGCGAGATAAGAATTTGCCGAACCATGTGGTGCGGTCCAAACATCCGTAGTTATAGAAACACCATATTTATAATCATGAAAACCATTAATAATATCATTTTTAGCCGTTTCCCATAATTTAAAAGCATCACTTCTAAGTTTAGTACGACTTACTTGTTTATACCGCCCGTGTAGCCTCTTTTTGATGATGGCCGTAAGCTTGGCGTTGTCGAAGAGGTTGAATGGATAAGTATATTGAATGACCCACCCCGCAAAATCTCTTTGAAGCGCATCATTATCATATACACAAATTTGACCATCCTCACCAATAGTACCGTCGGCATTTTGAGGTACCGCGGAACATTTGGTTATATGACCCCTTAGTGTAGTGTTAGCCCCGGAAGCATAAAAGTTCAAACATTTTTTGCAACGCGCCTTTTCCGTCCCATCCTTCATAACACACAAATCCATATGATTAAAAACCTCCGGATTTCGTGCGGTTGGTTTAACATGAAGAACATCATCTTGTGTGTAATGTTTTCGTGACCGGGAAGACCCAACGGAGGGAGGATTAGTGGAAGCTTGTTGTGATTGTGTGTTTTCCATTATAAAGAAATTAGAGATAATAGAGAGATTAAAGAGAGATTTGATGTGTTTTAAGCCTCAACCCAAAACACATATTTATACTACAAGTTCTAGCTTCAAAGTACTCAAAAAATCAAAAAAAAGACAAGAAAAAACGGTAAAAAAACATGTCATAAGCCTACTGTGCTACAGTACCATTTTCCAGCCGACCGGTTTTCGCCGGTATTCAAATCCAACGGATAGTTTGACTTTACGTTGACCGGTTTTTAAAACCGGTTTAACCGGTTTTTAGCCGGTATTCAAATCCAACGGCTAGTTTGACTTTACGTTGACCGGTTTTTAAAACCGGTTTAACCGGTTTAAACCGGTTTTTAGCGGTTTTCGACAAAAAAAAAAAAAATCGGTTTTAACCGGTTTTTTCAAAAAACCGGTTTTACCCAGTTTTAGAACCGGTAAAAAACCGGTCCGCTGGAAAAACTTAAAACCGGTACAACCGGTTCGGTTTACTAAAACCGGTTTCGGTTTTGTAAAAACCGGTTTTGTTGAAAACCGGTTCCGGTTTTTTTGAAAACCGGTTTAAACTTGCACCTCTATTCGTATCATATACGGAGTATTGGAATTATTAGAGGAGTAGTGATTGGGAGGCCTAAAAGATATGCCTAAACTCATGACTAAACCTGCGTGGCATTATCCTGATGGATGCAATTAGGGGACCCACTTTTTCACAAACCATCAGGATCATGCCACGTATGTTTAGGCATGTCTTTAAACACATAATTAGATCTCCAAATCATTTCCCTTATTAGAGCCCATTCGTCGAGTTATTTGTTAATTTGAATTTGTTTGATACTTGGATAAGTAGACCGTAATACTTATTAGATAAGTGGGTCATTAGAATTTAAATTTGGTATCTGAAATTTGTAGATCGATTTGGTGTTTGAAGACTTGATTATTAACATGTCATTTGAATTTTGTTCGATCGTTGGGAATTTGTCCGTTTGAAAATTTTGGATTTTCACTTTTGAAATTAGTTGCCTGAGTTTTGTTGTCTTTGTTGAAGATTGTTCGTGCCGGTTTGTTTCGTTGTCCCCTTTAAATTTGTCGGTTAACGTTTGATTGTTCGTTTTGTAGTCGACGTTTATTATGGATCGAATTGGTTTGGATCGTTTTTTGGAATTGGTCGTTTGTTTTGAATTTGGCTAGCATCTTTAGCATTTAAAATTCAGCTCTAACTAATTCACCAAAGTAATTGTTGTCAGGATCCCGATCCTGATCTTAGGATCTTACGATTTTACGATACTGCAAAGCAAAAACGATCCGGATCCTATATAGGATCTTTTCAAGCTTAAGATCTTATAGGATCCCGATCTTGACCATACGATCTTACGATCTAATCCGATCCGATCTTACTTTTCTCGGATTACAAACTTAAAAACTACAAATTTATGGGTTGTTTGTTTGTAGAATTCAAAAAACAACATGTTAATCTTTTTAAACATTTTATAATCATAATTTATGACAACATTTATATGAAATATTCATAGTATTTTGTGGTTATAATGTATTAGAATTTGTAGATTTGTATAAAATCACATAAACTATTAAGAAATAACATTAGAGTAAGATCTTAAGATCCCGATCCGATCTTACGATTACGATCTTGCAAAGACGAAAACGATCCCGATCTTTTACACCAAACATTTTCATTTTCTGTAAGAAGTGCCAAAGTATTATAAGCGAAACCAGAAGGCAGAAAATAAAAACATAACATGACACGTGGACTAATAAAAGAACAACGAATAACATGATCCAACCGCCATGACGAACCCATACCGAATAACAGTCCAGATAACATTCTCTTTTTTTAATTCACCAATTTGCAAATGATGAGATAAATTAAACTTGTCATATTTAATGTTTGATATAATCGCCCAGTAACAAGATATGCTACGATTACGAAGTTTATTGTTAACCACTACTACCAACTGTAATTCCTCGACTCATTTTCAATCATTAAAAACATCGTCATTGTATTCAGTTAGATCATCATCGAAGGCGAAAACGATGTCGTATTCGACAGAATCATCGAATGATAAGAAGAAGAAGCTGTTGTTTCGTCAGTTGTTTGAGAAGGAGTCATCAACTTATACTTATTTGTTAGCTGATCACTTACATCCTGATAAACCTGCTTTGGTTAGTACTTATGGATTTCTTTAATTAAGTTTTGATATGAAGTTCTTAGTTTTATGTTTGTAATACCTAGAAATAGTTAGAATTTGAAGTTGTGTTTAGTTGTGGAAATTTTTTTGTTTTCTAAAATTGGATGTTTTCTTGTTCTTTATTGAAAATGTTGTAAATTAGAAAAGGCGATTTTCTGTTTTCTAGAGAAATGTGGATTTGAACATATTTTCTGTTTTTCTATCTTTTTTGTTTGTTTGTTTGTTTTTTTTTTTTGAAAAAATAAGATTTTTTCTGCAACTAAACATGGCCTAAGGTTTGTAAGCTAGAGTTGTATTTGTGCACAATTTGATGTTGTGTTTTGTTTTGATGTGGGTTTGGTGATTGCTAGATTTAATGCCAGTCAACTTTGCGGAATTATGAACTTTTGCAGAATTCGACTCACAAGATAATAGCACACAATTTAAAAAAAGTGTAATGAATAGGATTTCTGTTTTGTAGAATGACAGTTTTACCCTTTGAAGGTTTGATATTTGATTTGGTATATCTATGTTAACTTCTTGTAATTACTAAAATGTTATTTTGAATAGTGAATTGTGTAAATGAGGATATTGATTTGTTTAAATATAGACTCGTGTTATGTTTTTTGATGGATATGGAAGACTTTGGATATAAAAGGTTAACAGGGAATAGATCTAATGAGAAGAGTTATTTAAATGAGAAGAATGAGAAATAATTTTAGCCACAAAATTTAAATAAGAAAAAAATAATAACTGGAAGATGCATTTATTTTTGTGAAAGCATCTAAAATTGATGGTTGTGGTTGTTTCTCATTCTTTTCATCTTAATTTTATTTCTCATTTGATCCTCACTCTATAAAAGGTATTGCAGTTTTTATGTCGATTTTATTTTTGCTGTAGAATGTTTCATGTGACTGTTATAGTACCTGTGACGAATGACGATCCTATAAATTAAGTTGTGTTTGCCTTTGAGACCATATAGATCGGATTTCAGGAGTTATATAAAGTAAAAAAATTCCCTTTTTGTTTTTGGTGTGGAAAGTTATCTAAAGACGTCACACTTTTTGTGTGATGTTGCAGCTGGTTGACCCTGTAGATAGGACGGTGGATAGGGATCTTTCACTTATAAAAGATTTGGGACTAAAACTTGTGTATGCTATCAACACTCATGTGCATGCCGATCATGTCACTGGAAGTGGGCTGATCAAGGTATAAAACAAACGTCACTTATTCTCTGTGCCAATGTTGATTTGCAAAGGTAATGGATGATCATTCTATATGACGTGATCATTCTATGCAGACTAAACTTCCTGGTGTCAAGTCTATCATTTCCAAAGCAAGTAAAGCATCAGCCGATATTCTTGTTGAAGCTGGTGACAAAATTCAATTTGGTGATCTTTATTTAGAGGTATGAAATCTGAGACACATTATACTGGTTGCTTGTTGAATTATTAACTAAACTGACTACCAATTATAGGTTCGTGCTACTCCAGGACATACGGTAGGCTGTGTAACATATGTTACTGGTGATGGACCTGATCAACCTGAACCCAAAATGGCGTTTACTGGTGATGCTGTCTTGATACGTGGATGTGGAAGGACTGATTTTCAGGTACAGTAGTATAATTAGGACACTAGTAGCAGCATAGATGGGATAATTTGTAGATAATAGTTATCATTGATAATTCCGTATTGCAGGGTGGAAGTTCGCAGCAGCTGTATGAATCTGTCCATTCACAGGCAAGAATTTATAGATCGACAAGTTAACGACGAAAGAATTACACATTTTGTTCCAAATTTTTTCTTCAATGAAGCTCAATACTTTTGTTGTGATCTGTACAGATTTTTACATTGCCAATGGACACATTCATTTACCCTGCTCATGATTACAAAGGGTTCACGGTTAGTGCATCATTTCATATGGCTTTCTGATAGTTACATACGCAAAGTAGATTTTTATGGAACCCTTTGGTTTTCAGGTTAGCACCGTGGGAGAGGAGATGCTATACAACCCTCGTCTTACAAAAGATCAGGTAGTCAGATGCAATTTTATTAGAAAAACCTAGAGGTGGTATAATGAGTGGGTTAGGGTTGAATAACGGGTCAAAACGGGTATTTTTTTAAGGCGGATTGAAATAGGCATCAAGTTGGGCTGACCCCATAAACACTTCTTTCTACATTTTCTTGAATTTTAGTACATAACTTAGGCACCAAGTATCCAGAATAGTCCAACTCTTTTGACCCATTAAAATTAATACATAACCCAAATCGATAGGAAACCATCACATGTACTAAATGTATAACCCAAATCGACCTTTATTGATTCATTCACTCAATGAAAATAAAAATCGCATGTACTAAATGTATGTTTACACGACTAAAATTGTATCTTTACAAGCTTTTTTTAGTTCTGGAGATTTATTCTATTTTCACTTTTCCGCATACTAATTAGTCCAACCTTTTTTCTCTCCAGGAAACATTCAAAAGCATCATGGAAAGTAAGTAGATGACGTCATTCATATATTGCATATACTTAACTCGTTATAATTCGTCAATATCTAACCAATTTCCTCAACAGACTTGAAGCTGTCGTATCCAAAAATGATAGATGTGGCTGTGCCAGCGAATATGGTTTGTGGATTGCAAGATGTGGAGTCAAAAGCTGCATGATATTGGTCATATAATTGTACAAGAATAAATCGCTTATAGAAAAAAGGTTTGTAAATAAAATGTTTGCGAGATTCGCAACTGTGACTTTCTAATCACATATGAATAACTTTACCGTGTGCTTCAAGTCTTGCTGCAATTCTCTAATCATAAATTAATCTTTAAGAAAGTTAAATGATAATTAAGCTGAATAAATAAGTTCTCTTACTATTGCAATATATTTTGGATACAAATTTGGGTCTATATCTGATGCAGTACAGAAATTAAACTACACTCATCAGAATATATCCCATTTGATACGTTTTATGTATGTTTGCTGTTCTCGGTAGTCATGTTTGGTCGTATGGATCCATTTTTTGCGCGTGGTTCAGGTTGACATGGCATCAAATCTTTTTTATCTTAATGTCTCTTTTGACACAAAGGGAAACACCTTAAGTGATGAACCCTTTAAACACCTTTTAGAACACATAAGAGTCTAGAAAATTTCATCCTTTACTGTACAAAATAAAAAAGTAACAGCACATACTAGTGAATGTTTCGAATGATGGTTTTGTATGCCTAATGGTTAGCGGAATATAAAGCAAGAAATGAAATAGTATGCAGACTTAAGACATGTATGGTTTGGTTTTGACTGTAAGATCATGACCAGACCAGCAAGTTCGGTTTGAACTGCTCTACGAACAAAACACCCTGGGGAATGAGACCGTTAGTACTGCCCAAAATAACCGAAGTCATTCGATTCAAACAGGTTTGACAGTTTGAACTGAAAGATGAACAAAAGTGGAAGCTGAACTGAAAATGGATCCAAAAGGTGATTTAAACCATTGTTCTGAAATGTGATATGAACAAAAAGTTATTACAAGTAATTGTACCACAGTTCAAATTATAAACTGTCAAGCCGGCTGTTAAAGTAAAAAGTAGTAATTACCCTAACAAGCTAATCCTTCGGTAAATCCTTCGGTCAAGCCCTCCGGATTAGGTACCTTCGGATCTGTAAACACAAAGACAACACGCGTTAGCCTCGTCCAGGGTTTTATCCCTAGACCCAGCTCCGGCGTGAGAATGAGTGTAATGATATGTCAGAGTAAAGTAGTAATGAAAGGGGATTAGAAATCAGTTACCCTTGTGTGTTGTAGCTTGGTTCCTTTTATAGGCGTGGAGTTTTTGTCCTCACCCGAGGGTCATGTGGGCGATAGTGACTATAACAACCCGTAAATTTTCGAGTCATTAATTATCGTTAAAGACAAAGTAATTTAAATTAAAAGTTTAATTAACCCTTTTTACGAGTTATATATATATATATATATATATATTTTTATTGCATCTACGAACTTTATTCGTCAACCACTACGAGACGTAACTCACGTATCACCTTAAATAGCTCACTTGCTTACCAACACTAAACTTAAACACCGAGACGATCAAACCCGACTCTTTTCTATTGGGCCTCAGAACTCATTGGACTTTTCACCACTCGAAACCAACTTGTTAATAGGCCTTAAAAACCAGATCAAGCCCACCCCATCATCTCTTTGGGCTTAGCCTTAGCTCACGAGCCCACGAGATAAGCCCAACACACTTGAAAACCATTTCGGGCCTAACATGGATACACGAATAAACCAAGAGCCCAACTCTTTTCCTTTCTTTTCTGGGCCTCGTCTAACAGCCCAATCACAAAACCATGTATGTGTATTAGAAGAACCAAGCTTAATATTTTGTGTTCTTTCTTTTGTAACCGAACGAGAAGCAAAGCAAAAACTAAACTAGTCAAGATTACCCAACTAAAATCAAACCCTTCCTTTGACCTTGTGTTGTCGTGTGAGAGTGAACAAGAGGAGACAAACTCTTAAGGTTAGCCACCCTAACACATTATTATAATACTCTAAACCCACCAAGGACCCTTGACCACCACCTTGACTCTTTAACCCCTTGGATAAAATGTCTTTTTAGACAATCTTGAAGTGACAAAGCCTTGAGCATGCTATGACCTTGGCTGCCATCAATCCCACGCCTAGAAACATCTCAAAACCATGGCCAAATACATTGTAGCACATGACTAATAAGTCCTAGAATTAGGAAAACTAGGAGTAAAATATTTGGAAGACCATACTTAGGCTTTCTTTATAACCACTTAAAATATTTGGCAAGTCACAAGTTCACAACACATTTCACTCACATACACTTAAGAAAACCGTTCACTGTGGGAGTAGAACAAGGAAAAGAAAACGTTGCAAGGTGAAGCTAGGAGAATACTTGGGTATATCATTGTGATCACTTGGGGTACATTCGGTTTAGTTTTTCTTGGCGTCTCACTCCTCGCTCGAATCTCACACCCTTCTTATCCTAGTAAGTACCTAAACTTGTTTCGACTCATAATGATAATGATAGATTACATAACATACTTAGCTCATTTCAAGTAGTGTTTCGTTAAAATGAATTATATATCGAAACTTCGTTAAAAATTCTTAACTAGGTGACTTAACATCATAATTTGAAATAAACTCTCGTGCCATGTTCGGTTGATGAGGAGTCACGTTTTATTAAGTAAAACTTGTTTTAGTCGCTTGAAAACCATGGCACATTAGACTAACATGCATAACTAGTTGAGAAGAAGAAGAAATTGATACCAAAAATAAAACATGCATGTTCACGACAACTCAGTAGCATGTATACTAGAAAATGTTATAACACAGAGGTACATCTTAAATATTATAACGGGTATTTATAAAACACAGAACCAAGCTAGCTCAGTTGGTTAACGAGCATGGGTATGGGGCGATGGATCCCTGGTTCGAATCCCACTGTGGAAACCTTTTTCCTTCCCTTTTATTTTGCAACTATCACCCTTTGACAGAACTAACCCCTCCACTTCCATTAAAATTGTATACTAGAATAAATATTAAAAGTTTAAAAATCCAATCTTTGAGTATGTTTTGCGAAAACAGATTTTTGAGGGACTAAAGTGACAATTTTGGAAACTTTGAGTATGAGATACTTGTGGGTATAAAGTGTCATTTTTCTAAAGTTTAGGGGTTAAACTTGTACATTTTTGAAACTTGAGGGTAAAAAGTCTAAATTTTAGAAAATATTTAGAAAACTTATAAACTTATCACGACTTTATAAAAACAAGTATTTTGATGACCTAAAGATTATAACGAGAATTGTTATGACGATATTTTAACTAGACTTATATATAATTATACGAAATCGTTATCCAATATCGACACACCTTAAAAAGGAAATAAATTAAACGGAATATATTATCTAAGACTTGCCATATCATATCTAGGTTTCGTGTTGAAGCCGTTGTCATATCGTACTTGCTATTGTTGTGCATTTCCTACCGTATCACTAAGGTGAGTTCATAGCCCCACTTTTCTTCTTTTAACTGTTTTATAAACTCCTTGGGGGAGAATACATGCTACTACTGCTTTTATGATCACAATTGCTTGAAAACTGTTTGCTGTTCTCTTGATATTATGACTCTGCCTAAGTTGTTTGCCAAAAGACCCCTACATCATGAACCATTAATCACTTGCAAGTGAACGCAAATATCGTGGATAGTACTATGGGAATTGACGACCCCGACTCGGTTATCGGAAATAACCGGGGCGCACTATATTTGATATCTCTATGTAATTGGCTATTACATCTCAGAGGGGCAATTTTATTTACTTACACCAGTAATTAGGTGTATGCAGTTAGTTTGGTGTCATGAGCTTAGTGCAATAATATCAACTATCTTTTATGGGCGTATAACAACGTAGCCAATGGCTTCTTTTAAACTTGAAAATCTTGTGATCAACTGCTTTATTACTAAACCTATGAATTCACTCAACCATTGTGTTGACTTTTTAGCATGTATTTTCAGGATGAAAAGGCGATAGCTAACTCTGGAGGCGCTTGGTCATTGGCATGGCATGGTCATAGATGACTCTGATTTACGTATGGGGACCACATTTTATTAATGGGCCATTTTTCCGCAACAATTAAATTTTGTAAACTTTGTTTTACTACAATAAATGAAATCTTTTAAGAAAAATCTATATTTTTTCGCTTGTGTTATGATCCAACTAAGTAGCATCCCAAAAACTTTTTCTTCCGCTGCAAACCATTTTTGGGGGTGTTACAGTGACTCTTTCGGGCGGGAGTTGACTTTACTCTGTTTGGATTCTGTCTGGTAAGGGTCAGTGGTTCTGACTTGAGATTCCTTTCCTCATATATGTGGTGATGTCAGGAATCCGTTATGCCGAGGGTTATGTTTAACCCTCCGGTTGGTTTATTTGTTTTTGTCCTTAAATGACTATGATGCTTTATCCGGAAGATTGCGTGTTGTGCCGGGCGGTTTTGTGTCCGTACCGGAGAGTTAGGTTCCTCGGCATTTTACTAATATGCCGGGGGGTTTGTATGTTGGGACATACGCCAACATGTCCCCCCCCAGTATCATGTTAATGGATGCATTTATATGATATTGGGAAAGTGGCCGGAGAGTATTTCCTCGACCGTTTTTTCTTTTTCTCTAGAGAACTTTTTTTTTTTTTTTACTGTGCAGGTTGTGACACGTCAGCAGATTACGTGGCAGTGTGATTATTCGACGCTAGAGCACGTGGCAGTGGGTGTGTGTTGTGTGGTGAAGATTTTGCCACGTCATCTCTGACACGACGGGACCCCTCAGCTACCCCCATCTTTCGCTTATAAATATACTTGTTTCTCTTCATTTTTACCACCGTAAATTTTTCATTGACACGTCTCCTCTGTGTTATTTGGCCGAACGATTTTATTTGCTCTCCGTCTTCTGCTCAGGTACTATTCTAGTTTTTCCTCTCTAGCTTTTAAGGTGTGATCATTCCCTTTCGGTTAAAATGTCAGAACCGTCCGGCTCATCGTCTGCTCGCGGATCTGGGCCCGTTTTCGGGGGTCCCTCGCACCCAAAACCTAAATTTGACTTGGATAAATATACTTCCATTATGACCGATAAATCATTACAATGGGCCGTGAAGGAATTTGGGGTACCTTCCGATCTTCATCCAAGGCTTCCGCCGGATGGTTTTACCATGGGACAACTAGGAGATGATGCCATAGGATTGTACTTAGAATTTTTTATTGAAGGTGGAATTTCCGTCCCGTTTTCTAGTTTTCTTTTGGACGTTCTTCATTACTATAAAGTTCATATATCCCAGTTAGTGCCGATAGGTTTACATAGGGTTACACTTTTTGAGGTATATAGCCGTAGCCTTCATATTAATCCCACGACTTCGTTGTTTCGAGCTTTCTATAAGTTACATAAACAAGGTCATTGGTTCACTTTTGCTAAGCGGGACGGTAAGCAGCGCAAGATCTGTTTTCAGGAGATCTTGTCGGGGCTGAAGGGTTGGAAAAGGCAATTCTTTTTAATTGATCACCGGGCAATACCTTTTTCCATGCCGTGGAGGCACCGGATTGATGTTTCCGATCCTTTTCCAACGGGAATTTTCCATGCCTCAAGCGGATCTTTGTCGCTAATGTTATAGATTTGATAAAAATTCGCGGGTTTTTGTATGCCGTGGGGTTGTGCGCCAAATGGAAATATCCAGGCTACCGGGCGGCTCTGAAGGATGCCGAGGGGAATTGTACTTGGCCTGCATTTTTCTTTGTTAGTTTAAGATTTTATGTTTTCTTGTGACTAACATTTTCGTATGTCTTGCAGCTTTAACTATGTCCGACTATCTCATCAAGCCAAACTTCCGTAAGGGGGCATCTATGACCCGAGGGGATAAGTATCAGGAGGGACAGGCTCACTTGATGCATGTTACCATTCCTAGTCCGGCCGGCACTGCGGTTCCGCCGAAGACGGAGGCTATGAAAAGGGTCGAGGTGGCTGACCCAAAGGTTTTGGAGGCCAAGGATAAGAAGAAAAAGGCTGCGGAGGCGAAAGCTCAAGGCTATAAGCCGCGCAAACGTCAAGTTGGGGAAGGAGGCTCTGGGCAACCGAAGCGTAGGAAGAAGAGTCCCACCCAAGTGGTCCTTCTGGATTCCCTCACGAATCCTACGCAGTGAACACCATTCAGCCGGAGGTTCAAAAGCTGGATGATCCACCCGCCGTTGATAAAGAGCGTTTGGAGGGTCATTCAAGCAACAAGTTAGAGGATGCGGATGCTGGAAATGATTTAGCGGCCGGAGTGGATCTCCAAGATCAGAATCCAGATCCGAAGGATCATAATGCCGAGGCGTCTCAGTTTGTTGACCATCCTACTCTCAACAAAGACGGTGAGTTGGCTTCTTACTCTTCTGAATAGCATTTTCTTGTTGCCATTTATCCATGTGTACTTATCATTTTTCGTAATGTTTGTAGCGGTTTCTCCTCCTTTGCGCCGCGAAGGTAAGGGGCCGACGAAGAGGAGGACGCTTCATCCAGCGCTACCTATGTTCCAGGTTGGTCGATAAAGAAGGACGAGCGGGTTAAGGGGTACGAGAAGTATAGGGATCTGATGGTTCATTTGCCTCCCCCTGCTGAGGAGGAGTATATGCAGACCCTATCGGACATCGAGTCGGCCCAGAGGTCATGGGCTATTCTGGCCCGGGGCTCTCTTGCTTTTGTGGACTTGCTTGTCCGTTTTGAGAGCATGGATTTGGAGCATCGGGAGCTGGTCGAGGAGCATAGTGGTTGTGAGAAGGCTGCCAAGGATAACTTTGCCTTTTTGGATAAAACTTTGGGGGAGTTGAAAGCGAGGGATGAGCTTGGAGAGGTTTCTGCTCGGGAAGTGGCTTTTAAGAGACAGGTGCGTACCTTGGAGGCCGAGAAAGCCGAATAGTCTAAGTTATCCCAAGCTCAGGGTGAAAAGATATCCAGTTTAGAGAAGGAGCTGATGGAAACAAAAGGGACTTTAAAGAATGAGGAAGAAGAGAATGCCGCTCTGTTGAAGCAACGTCAAGAGTTGGCCGTGGCGGCGGGGAGTTTGGAGATCGAGAAGTCACATCTTATTAGGGATTTCCTCCCCACTTTTGTCGCTCGTCTTCATGGGAGTCATGAGTATAAGGCTTCCTTGGCTGCTCCTTTTAGTCTGAGTGGGATGGCTGGGTGGTTGGACGGTGTATCGATTGGTCGTTCGGAGGGGGAAGTGGGGAAGATATTGGCCGATACAGATGATTTGGATGTGGACGCTCCTAACAAGTATTTGGCCATGTACGATGAACTTTTTACTAAGGAGTATCCCTATGTCGCCAAGGTTCGAAATGCTTGCCACCGTCCTCTTGATTTCATTTCGGCCTTGATGCCTGATCCTGCGCCGGAGCGTGTTGTTGATGAAGGGGTTGGGGGAGAAGGAAACGGCGGAGAGACCAGTGTTCCTCCTAAGTGAAGCTTAGCTAATTTTTCGTTTTGGACACTTCTTTGTAATGGCGATGCTGCCGAACGATGTTTATTTGACGAATATTTGTAATGTTTTGGGAATTTTTATTCGTTTAATGAAATCGTTAGCCGTTCTTATATCTCTGTGCGTATTTTATTTGCCCTACTGTCATTAAGGTATGAATCGTTCGGTGTATCCATTCGGTATGTGGCAATCCCTTTTGGGTATGAACCGTTTAATATCTCGCTTGGGCAACCCTTTTCGGGTATAAACCGTCCGGCATTTTTATGGCAATCCTTTAAGGATATGAACCATTTAGTATGCTGCCTGGGCAACCCTTTTTGGGTATAAACCGTTCGGCATTTGGCAATCCTTTTTGGATATGAACCATTTAGTATGCTGCCTGGGCAACCCTTTTTGGGTATAAACCGTTCGGCGTCCTTTTTGGATATGAACCATTTAGTATGCTGCCTGGGCAACCCTTTTTGGGTATAAACCGTTCGGCGTTTGGCAATCCTTTTTGGATATGAACCATTTAGTATGCTGCCTGGGCAACCCTTTTTGGGTATAAACCGTTCGGCGTTTGGCAATCCTTTTTGGATATGAACCATTTAGTATGCTGCCTGGGCAACCCTTTTTGGGTATAAACCGTTCGGCATTTTTATGGCAATCCTTTTTGGATATAAACCATCTTTGAACACTGATCACTATTCCCCGGAGGTCGCGAGCCTATCGGGGAGATCACTTACTAATTATGTTCAGAAAACAAGGTGTACGGAAAATTGCCCCTCCGATATCCGGGGGGCTAATCATTTCATTAGTAATATCCGTCGACAATTGCCTCGTGGGCTTTACGGTTACAAAGATTTTCCTACAAGAAGCATTTTCTTAGGTTCACTGCGTTCCAAGTGCGGGGGACTTCTTTTCCTTCGGCTGTCTGTAACTTGTATGAACTGTTATCGTATGCTTCTATTACTTGATACGGGCCTTCCCAGTTGGGTCCCAACTTTCCTAGGTCTTCTTGCCTGCTGGCTTCATTTTTCCTGTAGACGAAATCTCCTACTCTGAGTTTTTCACCTCTAACTCTTCGGTTGTAATATTGCTCCACCTTCTTTTTGTATCTGGCTTCTTCAACTGCTGCTGAATCCCTTCTTTCTTCCAATAAATCTAGGTTTAAACGCCTTTCCTCTTCGCTTCCTTCTTCGGTCATCATCATAGTTCGGAAGGTGGGCATGCCAATTTCTGCGGGGATCACGGCTTCGCTTCCGTATGTCAAACTGAACGGTGTTTCGCCGTTGCTTGTCTTCAAGGACGTCCGGTGAGCCCACAAAACGTTCGGTAGCTCATCAACCCATCCGGACCTACTTCTGCCCAGTCTTGTTTTGAAACCATGCATCAAACTTTTGTTTGCCCGTTCTACTAGACCGTTGGCTTGAGGATGTGCCACAGCAGTATTTATCTGTTTGATGTTGAGCTTTTCGCACCATCGCTTGAAGGGATCATGGATGAAATTGCTACCGTTGTCAGTTACAATTATGTGCGGCAAGCCGAAGCGACACACAATATTATCCCATACAAAATTTATGACTTCTTTTCTGTGGTCTTTGCCGGGGGTTTGGCCTCCATCCATTTTGTGAAGTAGTCGATGGCCACGATGACATATTTCACCTTCCGGGCGGGGAGGGACCCAGCACATCCATTCCTCATTGGAAAAAGGCCGGGGAGACATGATAGAAGTCATAAGAGTCTTTGGTAACTTGGGAACCGGGGAGTGTATTTGGCAGGACTCGCATTTCTGAATGATTTCTCTGGCGTCCCTGTGCATGGTTGGCGGTAGTATCCTTGCCTGATCAGTTTGGCCACCACAGATCTTGGGCCGGAGTGCATGCCGCAGGCACCCTCGTGTACTTCCCTTATTACATAATTGGCTTGTAGTGGACCCACGCACCTCAACATTGGACCTAAATACGACTTATTGAACAGCACCCCGTCCTCCATTGTATAATGGGGTATTTTCATCCGCAGGGTTCTTGCCTCGTTTTCATCATTCGGCCATTTTCCTTCGGTAATGCACCGGATGATCGGAGACATCCAGTTTTCCTCTTCTTCTTCCACTATTGCTCCGATGACCTTCTCTTCCGTCGATGGTGCCTCCAATACTTCTACGAGTATCTCCTTGGTCAAATGATCAAATGCTACAGATGCCAACTTGCTTAACACATCGGCCTTCTGGTTCTGTGCCCTGGGGATATTTTGTATTCTGAATCGTTTGAAACAACCAATGTATTCTTTTGCTTTAGCTAAATATCTCGCCATGCTTTCCTTGTAGGTGGTGAACTCTCCATTGATTTGGCTTGACACCGGATTGGAGTCAACTTTAGCACTTAGCACTTGGATCTTCATGTCCTTTGCTATCCTTAGTCCGGCTAGCAATGCTTCATACTCCGCCTCGTTATTTGTGCTGGGGAAGTTGAGTCGAAGAGCATAAGTGTATTCTGTTTGGTTGGGGCTTATCAACACTAGCCCTGCTCCTGATCCTTTCTTGTTGGATGCTCCGTCTGTGAATAGCGTCCATTCTTCCTTTTATGTTGCAGAGATGTTGCATACTTCTTTGTTTTTATGAAATCTGCCAGGACCTGTCCTTTGACTGCGTTTCTGGGGACGTAAGTAATTTTGTATGCTCCCAATTCTACCGCATACTTCATCAGCTTCCCCGAAGATTCAGGCTTGTTTAGGACGTCACGGATGGGTTGGTCCGTGATTACCTTGATGTGGTGGGCTTGAAATACCTTCAGTCTCCTAGAGCATGCCGTAGGGCCAAAGCTAGTTTTTCCAGAGGGGCATAGTTTCGCTCGGCATCGTGGAGCGTTCTGCTGACATAGTGCACCGGCATCTGTTTACCCTTCCTTTCTACCATTAATACGGCACTTATAGCTTCTTCGGCTGCTGCCAGGTACACGAAGAGATCTTCCCCTGCTACTGGGGCCGTTAAGTTAGGTAACTCTAGGATCACACTCTTCATCTTCTGGAATGCTTCTTCGGCCTCCTTGCTCCACCGGTACTCCTTTTGGTTTTCTTTCGTGACACTCTTTAAAGTGTTGAAGAAAGGCAAAGCTTTTTCCGCCGATCAAGATAAGAATCTGTTCATAGCTGCCAGCTTCCCGCTGAGGCTCTGCATTTCCTTGAGTGTTCGGGGCGATTGCATGTCGGCAATGGCTTTTGTTTTCTTCGGATTGGCTCTTATTCCTTCGGATGTTACCACATAACCGAGGAATTTTCCTTCTTCCACTCCAAAAGAGCATTTTTTAGGGTTGAGCTTCATGTTGATCCTTCGGAGATTATCGAATGTTTCTGCCATGTCCGCCAACAATTCTACTTCGCTTCAGCTTTTGATTACCATATCGTCGACGTATACTTCCAAGTTCCTGCCAATTTGCCCTTTAAAACTTGAATCTACCAGTCTTTGATAAGTCGCCCCGGCATTCCTCAAACCGAAGGGCATTTTGGTGTAGCAAAAGGTTCCGTGTTCTGTATAGAAAGCTGTCTTCTCTTCGTCTTCCTTGGCCATCTGGACTTGGTGGTACCCTTTGTATGCATCGAGAAAACACTTGTATTTGTAACCCATTACGGACTCTATTTTCCAGTCGATCTCCGGGAGTGGGTAATAGTCCTTTGGGCAAGAGGCATTGATGCTCTTGAAATCCATGCACATTCTCCATGATCCGTCCGGCTTCTTTACCAACACTGGATTGGAAATCCATGTAGGATATTTCACTGCCGGGACTATTCCTGCCTTCAGCCATTCTTCTACTTCGGTGTTGATTGCCTGATTCTTTTCGGCTGAGAAGGTTCTCTTTTTCTGAGCTACTGGCCTGTCATTCACGTTGACATTCAGTTTGTGCTCTATGACTCGCCGGGGGACTCCTGTCATGTCTGCCGGTTGCCATGCGAACACATCCTTGTTGTTTTTCAGTAGTTCTACCAACTGCCTCCTGCATTCTTTGGAGAAATCGCCCCCGATGGTAACCATTTGTTCAGGAAATTGGGGGTTTATCATGACTTCCTCTATTTTCTTGTTGGGCCCTTCTTCTTCCGGAGGGCCTTATTTGCCTTTGCCTTCCGACCCTTTTGCCATGAAATGTTTTTCTAGTCTCCTACATTCCGAGATGATTATTGATCTGGTAACCAAGGTTGCCACTCCCCTTGATGTTGGGAATTTTATCATGGAGTGGATGGTCGAGGAGATTTCCCTTAGTTTTCTAATTCCTGATCGTCCCAGGATAATGTTGTATGGGGAGGGGGATCTTATTACTGCAAACGTCATTATTGTTCTGCGATATAGGCCATCGTTTCCGAAACAAACATTTAGGTCTATTTTTCCGAGGGGTTTTATTGCTTCGCCCGAGAATCCTACTAGAGGTGTGTTTGTTTCTCTTAGCTTCACCTTGATTTCTGGGCATAGGTTTTGAAAACAGTGTGCGTACATTACTTCCACGGCTGCCCCTGGATCAACGTAAACCCTCCTCACAGTGTATCCTTCTACATCTGCTTCGATTATCAGCGGCTCCTCAGAAACGTCGCCGGGCATAATAGAAGGGAACGCTATAGGGACGTTCATCCAATCTTCCTCTCGGCTGCTTGTCTTCCTTTTTCTGTCGTCTCTTCCGCGGGATATCATGTTTATTACCCTTCCTCTACCGGGCTGATTATCTCTGGGGGGGGTGGTTTCTTCCTCTTCGCTTTACTTCCTTCAATAAATGATCCAACTTGCCTGTCTCCAAGGCTACCCTTATTTGTTCTTTGAGCTGGTAGCAATCATTGGTGAGGTGTCCTTTCTCACCATGATAATCACAGAACTTATCTAGATTTTCCCTCCTTGGTGCTCCCCTCAACGGTGCGGGCGGTGGTAGCTTCAGTTGGAGTTCCGTTGCCAGAATTTCTTTGGGTGCTTTTGAGAGAAGGCCCAAATCAATGGGGCGAGTATCATTCCTGTAATGGTTTCTTCTGTAGTCGCTTCGGTGGTCACCTCTGTAATTATCAGTCCTTGTCGGGTAGTAGGGGTTGTATTGGCTACGGGGTTTTTGTTCCGTTCTTCGGTCTCCTCTTCGTTTGTCGGGGAGATTCATTACCCGGGAGGTTCGCTCTGGCTGACTGCCTGCGTATGACTTACGGTTCCATTCTCCTCTAGGGAGTTCCGTGGTGTTGTAGGCTTCTTCTGATCGTACAAAATCGTCTACCCTTTTCATCATTTCCGTGACTGTCTTGGGAATTCTGTCCGAGAATCGTTTTACCAATTACGGGCATTTGCTCCCGTTGGTGAATGAGGATATCTGCATTATTTCTGGCACACCGGGGATGTAGCTAGCTTCGTCGGTCCATCTTTCCTTGAATTCTAGCAGGGTTTCATGAGCCTTCCGTACGATCTTTGTGAGTTCCATCGGATCTTTTAGACACTTCCTCCTGAGCGCGAACCTCTCTAGGAAGCTCTCCCTGAGCTCTGAGCTCCTCCCAGCTGTCAATACTGCCGCTTGGTAATCGCTCAAACCACCCACTTGCCGGACCATCCAAAGTTTGCTGGAACATCCAACACCATACCGGCATTGGCCAGCCGCCATGATTTGCTGCTCCGGAGAAGCGAGTAACGTGGTCATCCGGGTCTGAAGATCCGTTGTAGAGTTTTATGTTCTTGGGCAGCTCATGTCTTGGTCGGCGAACTCTACTATCCGTCGTGTGAATGGGGATCTAGGGGCATCTTTGTATGGTTTGTGCAGGTCTTCCACGACCTGTTTTCCCTTCGGATCTTTTTCCTTTTCTACTTGGGTGGGTCCTTCGACTTCGTCTCCAAAGTCGATACGTATGGGTCGTAACGGGCTTTTTCCCTGGGTGTTATGCTGTTGTATCAAGGCCTTTGGCGACGATATGTGGTTTAGTATTTGTTCTTCTAAGTTAGGCGGGTTGCCTCCGGGCGGTGTTTCGGTGGAGGGACCAGGGGGTGTTTCGGTGGTAGGACCTGCCATTTTCCTAATGTTGGTAGTTAGAGTAGCGGTCCCACGGATGGCGCCAATTTGTTAAAGTAAAAAGTAGTAATTACCCTAACAAGCTAATCCTTCGGTAAATCCTTCGGTCAAACCCTCCGGAATAGGTACCTTCGGATCTGTAAACACAAAGACAACACGCGTTAGCCTCGTCCAGGGTTTTATCCCTAGACCCAGCTCCGGCGTGAGAATGAGTGTAATGATATGTCAGAGTAAAGTAGTAATGAAAGGGGATTAGAAATCAGTTACCCTTGTGTGTTGTAGCTTGGTTCCTTTTATAGACGTGGAGTTTTTGTCCTCACCCGAGGGTCATGTGGGCGATAGTGACTCTTTCGGGCGGGAGTTGAATTTACTCTGTTTGGTTTCTGTCTGGTAAGGGTCAGTGGTTCTGACTTGAGATTCCTTTCCTCATATATGTGGTGATGTCAGGAATCCGTTATGCCGAGGGTTATGTTTAACCCTCCGGTGGGTTTATTTGTTTTTGTCCTTAAATGACTATGATGCTTTATCCGGAAGATTGCGTGTTGTGCCGGGCGGTTTAGTGTCCGTACCGGAGAGTTAGGTTCCTCGGCATTTTACTAATATGCCGGGGGGTTTGTATGTTGGGACATACGCCAACACCGGCCAACCTATATAATTAATTTTTTAATGGAATAAACCAAACACAGCTTGTTAGATTCAAACCCCAGAAGAGAACAAAGGTCAGCTTTTAAAAGCGTACTTCAATTGGTTCTGAAAAAAGATGACTTTGCGACAAAGGCTTTTGAAGTAAATTGCAAAAATTGTTCTTATGGTTTTGGTTGAGTTGCAGCTGCAGTCTACTATTTGAACATACAAACGCAGTTTATGTGATAGAAATTAGTGTGCAATTATTGTTCCTACGGAGACATGTGAATTTTTAAAAGTGCGGGTGCAGTCCTTGTTAGAGACAATAATTCAACCACAAAGGCTATGTCTTCATTTTCGTAGTTATAGAAACCACGCCTGCAATTTGACTAAACCAATGACACTTGCTTTTGCAATTTATCTGTTTGTTTATTTATATATTGAAAAAAATGAATATAAATCGGTCTTACATCTAAGCTTACATGCGAAACTTTTTAAAATAATATCATTTAAATAAAAAAGAATCAAAACTACCTCATTTTAATTATGTCCATTCACAATATTAGCGTTCACTTAATTGGATCATAATATCCTTTAAGTTGAGTTAACTCCAATAAAAGTTTGAGAAAATTTTTATAAAAATAACGTACTTTTTAGATGATTTTGAGTAGTTTCCCGTGTAAAGTCACATGTAAAAATACCTCAATATTCACGACCGCTTATAAAATGATTAAGATATCAACTTCAACAAAATTATTTCGGTGATACTGACATAATATCCACGTGTCTACACCCAATAAGTCAATGGTGTTAGCTGTACACACAAGAAACAAACACATGATCTCATGATCCAAACCAAACCCCAAAACCTTAAAAAAAAAACATTTTACTTTGTCTCTGCTTTTTAATCATTATTAGCATAAAAAAAAACATGAGTGAATCAGGTAAAGATGATCAGTACCAACAACAACAACATCAGTATGGTACTTTTCAAGGAGTTCATAACTATCCTCCACCTCAGCAGCCGGCGATGGGGTTTCCTCAGCCGGTCCCACCTCCTGGAATGCCAGGTGGACCTTCTGCTAATCCTTATGTTCATGGCTATCAGTCTGTACCAGGTAGCATACATATACTTCAAAGTCAATTATTTTAATTATTATTAATCTAGTTAAAATATTACTCAAGGCCTTTGGTCTAGTGGTACGACAGTTGTCCACCAACCTAGACGTTGTGGGTTCAAGCCTCGCTGGAGGCATTTGTGAGATAGGTGGGTATAGTGCGTGAAAAAATTGCCGTTCAAAAAAATAAAAATAATAATGCGCTTTGCCTATATAGAACATTATTAATTCCAGTATCTTGCAATGTGTGATATGACTATTGAGTTGAATGTGACATAAAAAGTTGAACTTGTTATATGAGAAATGATTGGGAGGTCTAAAAGTGTGACTAATTTTGTGATTTTGTGCATAAATTGACGTCGCAGTAGTTTATCTGTTTGTAAAGAAGTGGGTCTTTGTGCTGTTACCAACATGATGCTGGGATGTAGGTTCGGGCAAATAATTAGTCATGCTAATAAATGCTCTTTTTATATTTGATCAAGAACAAAGAAGATTTTTCAAGGCCTTTAAAAAAAAAAGAAGATTTTTCAATCTGTTGTTATGACCATTAATTAAGTACTAAGTAAATGAGTAAACTTTTTTAAATGCAATTTGAGTCTTTTTTGGTAAATAAATGATTAGTTTTTTAGGTACTAGTTGTCGTAGATGATTTGGAGATCATCTGTCACTCGGCAACTTTGGGATTGGAGAATTCGAATAATCATTTCGAGATCAGCCGGTAGTAGCTATAGAATTTTGACTAGTACAGTATTTGATTTAACACGGGGGTTGTGGTTGATGTATGATTATCTTGTTGTTATGGTAGTGTGAGTTAAGTAGATATTGGACTTTTGACCATTTTTTAAGTTAAAAAACAAGGGTGCTTGTTGATGGATAATATCACTTCGTTGTGCCTTGTGGTAGTGGCAGAGGATCATTAAATCCAGCTAGGTCTAACTGATGGAATATCTCTTTGTTAAAAAAAGGACCATTACTCTTGGGATTGACTTCAAATGTCATGCTAGCTTTACTAAAGCTCGACTAATTTCTCTGAAAGATGATTATTTGTTTGAAGATTTGCTGCTTTTGTTCTAACAATGTATATGGTGTATTAGGTTATGCTGTTGCGGAAGGAAGGCCTGTGAGAGAAGGCCGTCTTCCTTGCTGTGGTATTGGTATTGGATGGTTCTTGTAAGTTCCTGTCTTGTTACAGTAAATTAGTATTGGATATGTATGTGTTTGCTCTTTTCACACACTCCCTCTTCCAAAATCGAATAAGCCAAATTGCATTTATCCGAGACCTTTTTTTTTTTTTTTTTTTCTTTTTCGTTTTCTTTATTTGCATCATATTGTGGTAGTTTAGTGTTGTCTGCCTTATTAAGCACTTGATTAAATGTCAATTAGAGTTCTGTAACTTGTGTTGCAAACTTTCTGCTAGATCCATCGTCTACATCTCTATATCCAAATTAAATAAGTATTGTTCATAAGATATACATGATACTAAAAACATTATATCTAATCTGATTTTCTACACAGTTTGCTTGAGATATTCAGCATTGAAAAAATGATTTTTGGCACCTCATGAATTCTGAAATTTCACCCTTCAATCTATGCGTCCGATTCGTGGTGAAGCAATACGAAAACCATACACAGCCTAAGAGACATTTTAAAGTATGTTTCATCTGAGGATATTGTTTGCTTAAGCAGTTACAGTGACATGTCCCCTTACAAAGGTTGAAGCGGCTATTTGTTTCACAAACAAGGATACTTGTGAATTGGGTTAAGCTGTTTATCATAAAGTATTTTATAAACTTCTTATCTAGTTATAACCTGTCAGATTGGGAATAAAGGTTCTTATGTGGGGTTACTTTCAAGTTACAATCATCGGTTGCTGCTTTTAAGAAATTTAATTTTGATAAAAGTATATTGTTTGTGAGTTAGGTAGCAACGTGTCAGTTGTCGCTTCCCAGTATCCTGAAATGTGAAATCCCAATAGGGGCTTCTATTTATTGTAAGAGTCTATTAGACCAAAAAGTTTAGACTATCTACCATTTATTAAGCTTTTTCTTGATACTTTGTGAATGGCACTTTTTACTTTTCTTTACATGTCATGTGTCCTTTTTGTTTAGCGTTTTCGGAATTACTTAGTATATGGTGGGCCTGGAGTCATATTACCAATTAGTTGCCGAGGTAGGGTAGGTGAAGATTATCTTGTGGGCCTGATGTTTTTCGGTTAACTATATAATAGAGGCAAGGTGATTTTATAATTCACTAAGCAAAGGAGTTGGTATTGAGGGAAAAAAAAAGAAAAACAGATCATTACTTATACTTCTTTAATCCCAAAATTTATTTAGTGGATATTTTTTTGTCATGTCTTAAAACCAATCGTGATTTATTATGGGCCATTTTATCACTATGATCTATATGATGTCTGTAGGCAATTCATCTGGTGAAACGGTTTAAACATTGCTCTGATTGTGCTATATCTTTTCTTAAAGGTTCATTCTCGGTTTCTTCTTTGCTGCAATCCCCTGGTATGTTGGAGCATTCATTCTACTATGCGCTCAATATGATGACCGAGAGAAACCTGGTTATGTTGCTTGCCTAATCGCTGTAAGATATCTTATGTTTATAGTATACATATTATGACCCTCTTTATCTTAATGGTTAAATAACAATTTATCACCTTACACATGTGTCAATCTGTAAGACTAAGATAACAGAACATGTCTATTTGTAATGCAGGCTATCATTGGAACAATTGCTGTGGTTTTTGGTGTTACAAGTGCTTGACTTGTATTTCACCAAGCATTTGAGGTCAGTTGTACTGAACCCAGAAGTTGACTGATGCATCTATGAAATCAATCCAGTGGATGATCTGTCGCTATTTGTATCATTTAAATGGTCGTGTTATGGTGTAATGTGGATCATGTGTCAAGTATTTACATGTTTCAGGACCCTAGTTAAATTGCATGCGCTTGTATATAAGCATTATTAGTCTTATACAAAATTATGTGTTCTTTGTGTTTCTTATTGCAACTAGTAACTTTTTTAAGTCTGTCAAGAAACAACATTTTGAGTGATTAAGATTTGAACTATTTATAATGGTTGTTTAAGTTCTGATTTACACTTTATAATGAGGTCATATGTGACATTTGTTTTCCCGTAGTTATATACTGTGAGTTCTTTCACGTAAAGCGTAGGTTCTTTCAGTGTTTAAGTTCTGATTTACACTTTATAATGAGGTCATATGTGACATTTGTTTTCCCGTAGTTATATACTGTGAGTTCTTTCACGTAAAGCGTAGGTTCTTTCAGTGTTTAAGTTCTGATTTACACTTTATAATGAGGTCATATGTGACATTTGTTTTCCCCTAGTTATATACTGTGAGTTCTTTCATGTAAAGCGTAGGTTCTTTCAGTGTTGTAAATATCGGTCTTGGCGGCTGATATATCACTGATATCGCTTATCGGCGGTCCACTGTCACGATATTTTGCATATCGGTCATGGTCAAAATCGGCCAAAATCGGTCAAAATCGGCCAAAATCGATTAAATATCGGCAAAATCGGCGGTCAAAATCGCTCAATTATTTGTAGAAAACATAATCGGAGATGAAGAGTAGAAGACATCTTTTTTTCGGAGATGGTGACAATGGTGAGAAGGTGGTGGTTCGATATTTTGGAAGTTGCAGAATAGGAGGGAGAAGATGAATGAAGAAGAGAGGAGCGGTATTTACAATTTTTAGTTAACCTAATAAGTTATATGGTTTTTAAGTGGTTTTTTGAGCCCAATAAATAGCTTATACAATTGCACTAACAAATAACTTGGTGGGCTTTAATTAAAACTTACAAAAATAACGTATAATGTAAATTTTTGCAACATATAAATAAGTGTATAACTAAAAATAAAAGAAAGACTAATAAATTTAATAAAAATATGTAAATTATGCGTAATTATATCAAATAAATGTTAAAATAGGTAAATTTCTTTATAATTTATGGTCTCTGATATATCACCGTCAAAATAGGGGATAAGTGTTTCTAAATGTATCCAAGTTACCACATTTTACTAAGTTGTGTATCAATCTATTAATCCTCCTAAACAATGCAATCTTTTTACTAATCATACTAACATGTGTATCGATTAAGTCTCCCGTTTATTTTTGCTGATGTGGCAAACTAGCAACGTTAACTTTGTTTTTTTCCTACTTGACTCATGCCCAAGTGGCAGTCAAACATTGACCCCAACGGGCGGCATATTTACCGCCAAAAACACACATTACACTCACAATAATCCCCAATCCCCAAATCACACACAACTTTTCCAGAATCATGAGTAAACCCTAATTCCTAACACATTACACACACAACTTTTCCAGAATCCTAATTTGAATGCAATTAAAGTATTAAGGTATGTGTTTTGTTAATTCCAATTTACAAATTGTTAATTTATTACAATTACAGTTTAGGGTTTAACCCTAATTTTGTATTTTGTTTCTTTTAGAATGACTATTCCACGGCCTGATGGTGTAGAGTTGGATGTTTGGTTTGATGGGATTTTCCTGCACGAACCACTAAGGTATGACAGTGGAACAATGGCTAACATATATGTTGCTAGGCTTAAATTTGAAGAATTTAAGAGCATGGTAGTTGAGAGAACAAATTGTGCCCACTTATTTGCTGTATACTATAGAATCCCAGAACATGATCTAGAGAAGGGTTTAGTGAAAGTAGGTAATGACTATGACCTGATTCACATGTATGACCTCTCAAATTGCATGGTGGAATAGAGGTATACTTGGACCATTGTGCCATTGATTTGTCACAGTATTTGGCTGAACCTGACCCTAGTGCAACTAGTGATGGAACCTCTAAGAAAAGAGGAACACCTGTTAAGAGGTACTGCAATGTGTTTACAGTTGAAGAAATGGAGAGGTGGGCTGAGGAGGATGCTGAACAAGGGGGTGTGGTTAATAAGGGTAAAGGCATAATGGTGGTTGAAAGTGATAAAGATAAAGGTAGTGATGGAGATAGTGATAGAAATAGTGAAAGTGACAGTGATGATAGTGATTACTCTCAGAAGTCCATTGATTATCTAAGTGCTGGTGAAGAAGAGCTCATAGAGCTTAGAACTAGGAAAGCAAACAGAACTAAGAGAAAACCAACACCAATTCCAGACATTGCTGGTTCTGGTTCTGCAAGTAGTAGTAGGGCTGCAGTTTCAAACAAAAATGAAGTCTTGATTGAGCATGATGAGTTCATAGGAGATTTATTGAGAAAGTTGAAGGGTGATGGTGATGATTTTGATTTGCAAGACCCATTTGTTGGTGCTGAAGATGTGGTAGAGAAATATCCTACATATGATCCTAGCACACATTGGAGGTCACAGCTTCCAGAGGTAGTTTTTTTTTCTTTTTTTTTTTTCTTTTTTTTTTTTTTTTTTTTTTTTTTAAATGTTCTTGTAACAGTTTGGTCAAAAGCTTGGCCAATAGATTGATTGATTTGAATTGTGTTCATGTAACAGCTTGGGCAAAAGTTTGAGAGTGCTGCACAATTGAAGGAATGCTTAACATACTATGCTTTGGCCAATGGATATTCAATTTGGTATGAGAGGAGTGCATCAGATAAGATAATTGCTGTTTGTAGCCAAAGACCACCAAACCTTAAGGATCCTGATTTAGGCAAACAAAGGAAGCAATTCAGGTATCCTTGTGAAATACCTGAAGATGTACCAAAATGTAGTTTCAGATTATATGCTAGGATCAACTCTGAAAAAACATTTCAGATTATGTCTTTAAAGTCTGAACATAATTGTGTGAGAAATTTCAAGTTTGGGTCACTAGTGGACTATAAGTGGATAGGAAAACAGTTTGGTGATAAAATTAGAAAGAATCCAGATATCAAGCTAGTAGATATAGCTGATCTTGTAATGAAAAAGTATAAATGTAGTGTCAGTCCTAATCAGTGTAAAGCTGCAAAGAATTGGGCATTAAGTGAGTATGAAAAAACTATAGAACAACATTATGGGCTGCTTAGATCATATGGCAAAGAATTACTGGATAGTAACCCAGGGTCCACAATCAAACTAGGAGTTTCTGTACAGGATGACAAGACTTATTTTGATAGGTTTTATGTCTGTTTAGCTGCATTAAAAGAAGGTTTCAAAATTGGGTGTAGAAGGGTTGTTGCATTGGATGGCTGTTTCTTAAAGAGACCTAATCAAGGTGAGATTTTAACTGCCATAGGAAGAGATGGGAACAACCATATTTACCTATAGCTTGGGCTATTGTCAATGTAGAAAACAAGGACAATTGGGCTTGGTTTTTAGAACTTCTTGGAGATGACTTAGAAATGCCAACTCGCCAAGGTCTTACACTTATGTCTGACCAATATAAAGGACTCATTGAGGTTGTGAAACAGGTTATGCCAGATGCTGAGCACAGGCAATGTGCTAGGCATATTTATGAAAACTATAGGAAGCAATTCAGTGGACTAGAGTTTAGGAATCTGTTTTGGGCAGCGTCTAACGCTTCATATCCTCAAAAGTTCAATAAAAGTATGGAAAAGATCAAGGCTATAAACCCTCATGCTCACAAATACTTGATAGAGAAAAACCCAAAGTCATGGTCAAGAGCTTTTTTTGAGTTAGATAGAGAGTGTGAAGCTGTTGAGAATGGTTTCAGTGAGTGCTTTAACTCAGTGTTGGTGAGTGTGAGAAGCAAACCTCTTCTCACTATGTTGGATGCAATTAGAGTAATAGTACTTGAAAGGCTCAACACAATGAGGAAGATTTCTTCAAAATGGAATGATGACATATGTCCATCAATCAAGAAGAGACTGGACATAATGAAGGATGACACAAGGTATGATGCATTCCATTATTTTCCATTATTTAACTTTTACTTTACTTTTACTAAACTGTTACTAATTAATTGAAAACTTAAATGAAGGTTTTGGCAGGTGATTCCTGCTGGTGGTGATGCATTTGAAGTTAGATCAGGAAGTGATGCATTCAAGGTTGACATGCAAACTAGAACCTGCAGTTGCAGATTGTGGCAGCTATCTAGGCTGCCATGTGTTCATGCCATATCTTCTATCTTCAAGGTCAACATGGTTCCAGAACAGTTTGTTCCAAATTGGTTTAGGAAAACCCTATACCATGCCACTTATAACAACGTCTTAAAGCCAGTTGGTGGAACTGACTTCTGGCCTGATCAAAGTCAATTCTCAACTGTTCTACCACCAAAACCCATAGTTATGCCAGGAAGGCCAAGGAAGAAGAGGATCAGGGCAAAAGGTGAAGGTGGGAGTGGAACAAGGGTATCAAAGGTAGGTGGTATTGTAACTTGTCAAAACTGTTATCAGGTTGGTCATAACAAAAAAGGTTGTAAGAATCCCACTGTTCACAAACCTGTTAAGGAAAAAAAAATCTGGTAGGCCAAGAAAAGGAACTACAAGTGGTGTTGTTGGGTCTGCAAATGTTCAAGGAGGGTCTGCAATGGGTGGGTTTGCAAATGCTCAAGGAGGATCTGCAAGTTCTCAACATGGGTCAGCAAGTGGTCAAGGTGGGTCTGCAAATGCTCAAAGAGGGTCTGCAAGTTTTCAACATGGGTCAGCAAGTGGGGAGTGTAAGTGGTGTTGTTAGGGGGTCTGATATCCCAGGATTAAATTTTGCATCAACTCCAACAAGGGCATTCAACAAGGTTGGTGGTGTTCATTTTGCAAGTAACCCAAGTGGTTCACAACAGAGACCGTTGCAACCAAATAATCAAGAGGATTTGCTTTCTGGTTTGGAAATGAAGACAATGCTGCTAGCCAAGTTAATCAAAATGCAAGCCAAACAGAAGTTCCTACTCAAGCTGAGGTGCAAGCACAGCAGCCAGTGCAGCAACCAAGACAAAAGGTTGCAGGGAGAAAAAGGGGTCCCAGTGAAAGAATCTTAAAAAACAAGTTGGCGAAAACTGTTCAGGGACAAGGAAGCTCACAAAACACTCCTATGAACATAGACTAGTCACTGATTATGTAATATTTTGTTTATTAACTTAACATGCCCTCTTTTGTGTATTAAGGTAGTAAGTAACTTGGGCATTGACAAACTTGCAATATGTATTAAGCTACTGAACTAGATGCCCTCTTTTGTGGTTGTGTATGAAGTTATATGACTTGATAAAGTCATATTTATGCTATGGTTGTGTATTAAGTATGTACTATTTTTGAATGCACTATTTTTTTCTTGTTTGAATGCACTATTTTTGACTACCAAGACTGCATTATAATCCTGCAAATGCACTATTAGAATCTTTCCTGCAAATGCACTATTTTTTTCAACCTATCATCCACTTTGACTGAACTATTAACACACTTCAACCCCTATATAAACCAAATATCAGGCACTCTTCATCCATAAGCAGAACATTTAAACAAAATAATCCAAAACATATTGCAAGTGAAACTGCAATGAGCTCTAACAAGGGGAAAGAAACCTGCAATGGTGAGCAGAATACATATTTTATTTATTTATTTATTTATAATTTTTATTATTAACCCTTTTTTTTGCAGACATCATTGTTATTTCTAGTGATAGTAGTGACACTTCAGAGGGATCATGGTTTCACTATTTTCCAAAGGGCTATCCAAATCATGAAGCTGCAAGCTCAATCCAGATTGAACCTGAAGAGTTAACCCCAAAACAGCTTGCAAGGCAAGCTTTTGATGCTAGGAAAAAGGTTCTAGGTCTGCCAAACAAAGAAACTTGTAAAATTTTTGGTATCAAGCCATTTGAAGCCAAAATTCCAATAGATGAGTCTGCAAGTGCTTCAAAAGGCAAGGGCAAAAGCAGTGGTTCAAAAGGCAAGGGCAAAAGCTACTGAACTAGTTATACTTGGTGGTTTATGTATGCCTCTAATGCCCTATAATAAGACTCTTGTAACCTAGGAAATGAATAATGTAGATTGACTTTCTAAAGTCAATTTTAAGTTACTAATTTTACTTTCTAAAGTGCATACACATGTGACATGCAAACTGAAAACATAATAACTCTGCAAAATCAATATAACAAAACTGCAACATCAATATAAGAAATCTGCAAATTCTTTCATTGCTAATAACTTGAGTCAAATACCATTACAACAAAATATACTACCACAATCCTAGACAATCCTACACTATCCTACCCAATCCTCATACCTAATACAAGACATAAAACCAACAAAATACCCACCAAAATGACAATGATTCTGTCATACAATTGTAGTTTTGACTTTGTCACTGTCAACTCTTGCACAAGCCTTGCTTTCTCCATAGTTAGCACACCAATATGCTCTTGCATCTCTACTGTTTGACTACCTCTCCTCACCCTAGCATGCAAATCCAATAACAGCTGCCTATAGTAATCACTTGGTAAATCTTCATCAAAGAACTCATACACACCACACTTTCTTTTCTTATCCTATAATTAAATCAAAAACAAAATCAGATGTAAAGAAAACAACACAATCAAAAAATTCCCAATTATAAAATTAGGGCTTACATAAATGGGGCAAGCAATAAATCTTTTCCCTGGATTTTCTAGTGTCCACGCCGTTTTCACTGTTAATCGATGGCCACATTCACAAAAGGGTCGAACGTATTGCCCTATTACACGAGGCGTGTCTTTTGCATAAGACATGGTGGTGGTGGTGGTTGTCGTCGTTGTGGTGGTGGTTTATGATTTGGGGGTGATATTTGTTTCTTTATATTAAGGGATAATTGAACCATTGGGGTCAATGTTTGACTGCCACTTGGGCATGAGTCAAGTAGGAAAAAACAATGTTAACGTTGCTAGTTTGCCACATCAGCAAAATAGACGGGATACTTAATCGATACACATGTTAGTATGATTAGTAAAAAGATTACATTGTTTAGGAGGATTAATAGATTGATACATAACTTAGTAAAATGTGGTAACTTGGATACATTTAGAAACACTTATCCCTCAAGATAGGTATGACGATTGGCGAGGGTCGACCGCCACGGTACCGACGAGCGATATCTACAACCACGGGTTCTTTTCGTATCATCTAAAAATTGTTGTTTGCTACCAATTGCCAAGGTGAGGGTACCTTTCCATATCTAAAATCATAAAACCTTTTTTTGGTACGAGAAAATTAACTTGCAGATACATGATCGGCATATAGAAATTATTCTGCGTCAAATAACATCAAAAGTATTGGTTATAGAAGACGAAATGTCTAATGAGCCATTTTTGGTGACTATGCACTCCACAGACCACGTGAAAGACATATAGAGCCTAGTAAATCACTTGCTTTCTATGATTTTGGATTATATAGCTATGGTACGTGGCCTCAAGAAGTTACTGTGAAGATTGTATGTGATGAAGGTTGAGTAATTGAGTTAATGCATCCTATATGCCAAAGTATTGTTAGTTATGAGTTTTTAAGGCATGATTCAAAGTTAATATGCATAACTCATTATTGTGTTGTTTTGAAGATTCTTGAAGATACACGGTATTGGTTTGTGGAATTGAAAGCAAATAGCGACAAGGGTTTATGGACATATGAACTACCTGTTTGTTTTATTTTATTGTTTAAACGCAACGAATGTTTCTCATGTCTTTATCCTACCTTTGTAAACCCGTATCCTTTACATTTTTTTACCCATTTTGCCTTCTAGCTTAATTAGATCTAAACTCTAGTGGCGGAGAGATGAAATATTCTCAAGTTTATCATAGTGTATTCGCCATGACTGAGCCATCGAGCTATCGGGAGAAAATAACACGTAGATTAGTGAGATAACTGAGTGTTATTTCGTTTCCTTTTTCGTGAGGTTCTCGGTTTTGCGATTTACTAGAGTTGGTTAAATTTAATTTTATATTTTCTAGTTTCATCTAGGAAAATATCCTTTTAAGTTTAAATATATAGTCTACTTGAGGACAAGTTTAAGTTAAGTGGGATGATATTTGATAATATCATATAAGAACATAATTTTAGTATCAATATCCCGTGATTATTGCTTGTTTTCATTGTATTTTTATGAGATTTGGTACTGATTGTTATAAATTCCTATTTTCGTATTAATCTGGAGCTATAGAGCAATTGTCGCGAAAAAGACCGAAAAAGAAGCCAAAAGGAAGGAATAGTTGCGGTCAGAGGCGTACATTGTATACAACTTCATAAGTATACGTCATATCCTAGCTATAACCAAGTGAATTTTTCTAAGTGTGGAAGAGTATATGGCGTATACTCCTTTATAGGTATACATCGTATACAACAGAAGATCCACTAACGTGGATAATGCACAACAAGAGTATACGGCGTATACTCATTTATGTGTATACGCCGTATACATGCACGGGTTGGGCCTATTTTCTCCCAAATAGAAAACTCGATACAGAATAAGGTTCCTTTTTATCAACCCCAGAAGATATGGGCGATTTCCAAAGTTTCCGTATCCATTCCCAAGCTGCAATCATCAAGAGATCAAGATTTTTGATGTGTTCTGTTGTGTATAGGTCTTTTTGTGTTATCAAGTTTTAAATTTATATTTAGCCGACTTAACCTATAACAAACACTAACGAGTAGTATACCCGATCAGTGTAGCCTAGTTGGTAAGTAGAGTGTCGATCACTAAGAGTGGAACGTTAACACTTAGATATCTATCAATATTTTAATCCTAAAGTTAGTCTAATTAAACCTAATCTAACGCAAGGAGGTTTTCAGCCTGAGAGACTGGCACGATGTTTAGATTAAGTAAAACTATAAATAAGGCGATAGACACACACGTACACAGATCAGAATACAGATAGCAGATAAGGCCTGGTCGATAGTAAAGTAGATTTTATTCGCTTAGTTGCTTAGTTATATATGATGAGTACTAATTATGGTCTTTCTCGTTGGTTGTCCACGTGTCAGCGTATATCATTCCTAAGACTGGCGCACCTAGATCTCTAGATTGTTTCTTTAAGTCTTTCAACAAACTAATTGATGTGCTTGGAGTGTACAAGTTTTAAATTTATAAAAGACGATTTACCAATAACACATACGAGCAAGTGCACTCGTTCGTTATAGCAAGATTATGAAGGTAAGTCGGGATCGTTCGCAGGGATTTGAGTGAATCTGATTAACAAGTTTGAATCAACTAAGACAATCCAAAAGCATATAACAACGAAAATAGATATAACGAAATTCAGATGATTAAGAACTACACTTGCTTAAACTAGTTTCTTATTCTTGATTAGTATGATTGTGTTAACCTCTTAACATGTTGGTTATGATAATTAGTTGGTGTTCTAATCTATTGTTCTTACAAGTTAAACCTTCGTCAAGATTTTAGTTCATAAAAACAAGCATTAAGTTTAACCAATCAATTCAAGATCAATTCAAGTTTCATAAGTTTATTTTCACAAACTTAAACACAAAAACATCCATTTGCTTTATCAAATTTGCTTAAGAAATGGTCAATACAAAAGGTAACCGATTATAGACAAAATGTTACAATTGATTGCTAACAACTAATCTTACGACCTTTTAGATGTTTCCAATCAATCCAACATGATAATCAAAAAGCGTTTTTATTACAATCACACCTTAGTTCCTTTGTTTAATCAAGAATAATGGGTAAAAACAATCATCCATAGACAAAATGATTATAACTAGTTGAATAACAATAAGTTCTTTCGACCTCTACGATTACTATCAACTAATAAAACTTGATTAACAAATGTCACTATGAAACTTTAGCACAATTGGATCTTAGAATCAACTTGAAATTGAATTAAAACATGTTAACACAATCACAAACTAATCATATGGTAAGCAACATCATTTAAGCAAGTGTATAAACAAACTAGCCACTCATAGCAAACATAAACATAAACTCAGAACTTTGAACATTAGAAAACATGATTAAGAGTCTTACAATGCTTGGAATAAGATTACAAACGGTGAAGTAATGATTCCTAAAGTATTGGGGTAGACTCCTTGGGGTTTTGGCCTCCAAATGTGGTACTTCTGGAACTCCAAACTTTCCTGGACTTCTAAGGACGAATTTGAGAGCTTAAGAGCTTTGTTTGATGAGTAGAGAGAGTTGTATTGAAGTGTGTGTCTCATATGCTCTAAAGAGGTCTCTATTTATACTAGTTCCAAGGCCTAGGGTATTAATTGCTGAACTTGGCCTCCAAGGAGTTAGGAAGGAACTAGAATACACCAAGGGAAGGACCTAAAATCGTTTGGATACAAAGGGGAAACTTAGTGATGAAGATTTGGCAGAAACAGTCCTTCCAACCGGATCGGTCACATGACCAACCGATACGGTTGGTCTTCTACAAGTGTTCCAACCGCATCGGTTGCGAGTGGCAACCGAACGGTTGGACTGGCGTCATGGGCAATTCTTTGATCTTCACCCAACCGATCCGGTTGCAGTTGCAACCCAACCGATCCGGTTGCAGTTGCAACCGATTCGGTTGGTCTTCCTGAGTGATGGAAAATCGACCTTTACTTTATTATGACTTTGTAGAGCTTGGTTCTTCAATCATCTTGGTCTTCTATGGTACTTGAAATACTGATTTGTGCTTGACATGCTTCACTGAAACGGGAATCTTCCATTTGTTGAACATTCTTTTACTTTTCCTTCCGTTTCCCTGCACTTGGTTATAAACACTAGACAAACATCTTTTGATGCGATTAAGCACTGAAATCATACAAATATAACCGAATAACATATACAAAAGCACACATAACGCTACTAAAAACATGTACAATCTGAGCGTTATCAAATTCCCCCACACTTAAACTTTGCTTGCCCTCAAGCAAATCTAAGAAAAACATCCACTGGTACAAAATTATGATTACGAAAAATATGATGCAAATCTACCAAGTACAAGTACGTGAGAAGAGTCATCAATTACGCTTTTAAGAGTGAAACTTTCAAGATGTTTAACAATATCCAATGATTTTCTTGCATGATTAACATTTCAAAACACCTCACGAAAAAAAGGAACAAAATATAATTCACTCAATCACTTAATTTTTAGTGGAGCAACAAGATAAATCACACTCATTGCTCAGTCATGATTAGATTATTACCATAAGCTTGTACAAGAAACAAAACTCCACTGACGTGGTGTGAGCACCAAGCAAAAACATCTAAAGAGGACTTTTATTCGGGTTATAATGTTAAGGCTTAGGGTTAAGGGTATGGATAAGGCATGGGATTATTAATGAAATTGGTGTTAAAACAAAAATAGAATCAAGTCTAATACCCGTGTTGCTAGCTACCAAACAATCCACAAACCAATAAATGATTATGGCTCCATTTTCTTTTCTTCTGATTTCCACAACTCTTTGCTTTGATTTTTCATGACAATTTTTCTTCGAACATAGCACAATGGCTAATACATTCACACTTTCATCATTTTTTCATTTTTTTAAATATAAACTCTTTCTTGAAATAGCTCACCCAACTAAAAAGTTGCAGTTACTTATAATCATTTGAACAATCTTCTCATTCCAGGTGACTAGCAACCAACCGTTTATACATTGACAAGGGTTTAGGCTAAGGTTTAAAGTGTAAAATCTTTTTGTATTTTTTTGGGTTTATCAAAAATGAAAAGGATGGCTCAGAGGGTGTAACTAGGGGTATCTAGCGCTAAAGATGAGCGCTAAAAATGGGTCCATGTAGGTGGTTAACTAACCGGTGTGGTTAGCTAATATAGCATAATATGAAAAATGGAAGGCCATTTGGGTTAAATCCTAAGGTGCCTCTTTATCACACGAATTTACTTATATCGCACGAATGCGATCTCACTGCAGTCTGGTAATGATTTACAAGCACAAGTTCTAGAATAAATAAATTCACCGGCACACTCATAGCAAAATATTCAAGCATAAAAGATGTATGCTTTATATAGAACAGGCTCAAATCCTCACAATTTTGGTGGTAAGGGCTATAATTTGTGCTAGCAAATGTTTATCGATCCCAGAATGAATTGCAATATTAATCGGAACACATCTCAAAGTTTCAAATATTACCAGTGATAAGGTTTTAAAATGTACCTTTTTGAGGGGTCATTTAAGCCCTTATTTGATCACTTTTGTATCCGTTATTACTTAATATCGTTCCTTTTCACTTTTTAGGTATCTTGAAGGCAAAATGCTGGAATGACACTTATTCGGACGAAAAGGCGCGAATATACGAAGAAAATGGCCAAAGTCAAGAATCGAGACACTCAGGATGCTGGAACTGAAGGGGACGGCGTCAGGTGTTATCTGCGACGCCGTCGCATCACTTTTGTGACGGCTCAGTAGCCAAATTGCTTATTTACAAGTGACGGTGTCAGGTTTTAAAAGAGTAGGTTGTCGCAACTCAGACGGCATAGATTTGATCCAGACGACGTCAGAGACTGAAGGGGACGGCGTCACAAGCATAAGGTGACGCCGTCGCAAGACTAACGTGGCCAAGACGAAACCCTAATGACGGCGACCCGACGACGTCACAAATCAAAGGGTGACGCCGTCGCATATGTAATCTTATATATAGAATCCAAATTTTTTAGTTTTGAGTGTGTAGTCTTTTGGAGTAAAAACCTAAACCGAACCAAGGCTGTCTTGTACAGTATTTTAGGGTTCCAAACCCTATCTTACATCAAGATAAGTGTTTTACTTCATTAATTTAATTATGTCTTCAATTACTTGTGTGTATGCTTGCATGTTCCCCATGTCCGGCTAATTTACTTGTGTGTTTGCTTAGGGAATATGAAACTTAATTATTGAATATTGATTGGTTGTCTCTTGTCTTAATTGTTAATGATCTAGTAATGCAATAGGTCATCCGTTGTGTAGTTAATGCTTGATTAATCTTTGTGAACCTTAGTTCATAATACCTAGAGTTGTTGTAGGCTAAACCATCCGAAGAGTACCTTAGAGTTAAAGTTTATAAATCCTAGAGACTTTGTAGGCGATAACCTTTGGTAGTTTCAAAGAGTTAGGGATAAACGCATACCCTACGACCTTAGACACACAACGCGATTAAGAATAAGGACGTGACAATTCAACCATCAATAGGAGATAATTAAGGAGTAATAAAACCTAAGTAAACACATCTTTAAATCATCATACGAGCACACAATAATTAGACATAGACTACCCTCACCTTAGTTAATTAGATAAATAGATAATAGAAGTAATCGGTAGAAATACCAACCCCCAAATCCAAACCCCGAGATTCGTACCTTTTCATTTCCAAAAAAACATAAAAAGATAAAAAATAATCTTCCTCAACCCCAACCTTAGCGTAGTAACTTCTCACTAGCATTCTTATTCCCCTAGAGAACGATATCAATTCCCGTGGCTTACCTTAATACTACACTACAACGATTAGGTTCTCTGCCTAGGGTGTTGAAAAACTTGCTCGACGAAAAGGAAGTTCCTTTGACCCCGAACGACACGTGTAGCGTTATCAAGTTTTTGGCGCCGCTGCCGGGGAATAGAATAGCTAGTTAGTAGTCCACCTCGTTTAGGTTTCTTTGCTTGATTCCTATCAAGTAAGCTTTTTTCTCATTTTTAGCTTCCTCGTAGTCTAGCCCCCTTCTTCGTGACCTTTGTTCGTAAAACCAATCACTCACCATGATACGTGTCTTCCACCGAAGATTCTTCACACTACCCGTTCCCAATCCCAAAATTGAGAACGCAATCCCACAAAACCCTTCACCCGTTCACCACTTTGGAAATCACCTAGGGCATAATGAGATAAATTGGCAACAACAAAGTCCTTTCTATGACTCAGATTCCAATGAGGAATTTGATTATGGTGAAGCACTTGACAACGGGAAGGTCATTGATGAAGTTAGTTTTGAAATGGAAAAAGACCCCTCCCAATGTTTTGACTCTAGGTGTAGAATTGAGAAAGATGGTCCCTTTAACATGAAATTCCCTTGCAAAATAGGATTAGAAGGGTTCGATGCTTACTTGAATTCGTTCTTGCCTTTAAACTTAATCTCAAGGAACCTATACAATAAAATCAAGGTCAATAAGTTAACTTATCAAGGGAACAATGTTGTTGAAGCAATCACTCATTTGCATATGTTTGTTGGAAGTTTTGCTTATTTGGTAGAGTTCATGGTCTTAGAAAACTTAGGAGAATTTATTGATGAGGACCTCACTCAAGTAATTTTTGGAAAACCTTTCAAGAGAATGACTAGGTTGAATGAACGGATGATTGATGATCTAATTACATTCTCTGATGAAGTTGAAGACTTTGTCTACCAAATGCCACGTGCTCATCCTAGGTTTAAACACAAGGATATTGAGGCGTGTAATAGAATGACCCCTATTCCATTGCTTAGTGAAAGGGATAAGCAAAGTGGACTTAGGTACCTATATGAGAAAACTAAGAGGTATTACAAAAAATGCCTAGAGTTAGGAGATGATTACAAAAAGAATGAGAGAACATTGGAATGGCTTAGGTATGAGCACGTAAGCGTCCACGAGACCACGTAGGGGCACGACTACGAGTCTAGCTACAAGACTCATAAATAAAGAAAAGCGCTTCGTAGGAGGCAACCCATGCTTAATTGTTTGCTTGTTCGTGTCATATATCTTTTATTGATTGTTTATTCTCATGTTTAAATTTGTAAAAATGCTTTATTTTGTTTTTAACCTCGTCTTAATTACATATAAAGGTATTTTACATAAAGGATAAGTGTAGGGAGGATTACACACGTTTTCAAAAGAAACGTAAACATGAGAATTTCAATTAATTAAAAAATATACATGTGTGTTTGTTTGAGTCAAATGCTTGTATCGAGTCATAATGGATGTTTTGCATAAAATTTTTCCAGATTCTAAAGATGTAAATTTTCCAGAATTTTTCCAGAAAATCGCAGACCAGTTTTTGTCGGGATAACTGACGGCGTCGAAGGAGCAAAAACAACTGATTACTTTTTCTCGTTTTCTGAGCTACTCATAATTGTTTTGGAATTTTCCAGGTCTTAATTTTCCAGAAATTCTGTAAACATCCATTCTACAAGCATTATATCCTAGTTTAGTAGAGTCCTATATATATTATTACCGCCGATTTTACGTGAAGGTTTCGTTTGTTTTCTTCAAGTGTGCAGGTTTAATTTATCAAGAAGAAGATACATAAGATGAGAAGGAGCTTTTCACGCAAACGTTCTTCTTGAAGAAAGATGTAACCACCATTTTACACGGATCCTACCGAGCTAATCAGGGGAGTACTAGTTTCTTTCATTTTTTATTACCTTCCATTATCATAACTTTGATACTTTCGGGGAACATTGGGGACAATGTTCAGTTTAAGTGTAGGGAGGGAAAATAAAATGGGAACTTTGAAACTATGCTTATCCTTGAATATTTGCTTTGTCCAAATTGCATTTGTGTAATAAACCATGAGAAAATGTCGGTTAGGGTAATTTTGGCACCAAATTTTTAATTTTTCATGACATATAGGAGTGGGCCATTAGTCTTAATAAAGCGTCTCATGGATAGGAAGTTATATGACTAGCACAAAAACCCTTTACCACTTAAATTCCACCCAAAATGTGAGGATCGCCCTTTGATTAGTAGGAATTAAAGCATTCATCTTTAATGCTTAGTGTGTGAACCGGTAGTATAATAGATTCTAGAACTTGTTTTGTGATGCATTCCGAGATCGCTAGTAAGACTACACTTGTGTAGTTAGGAATAACTAAATGATAAGAGGCATTAGGATAACCCTTGTTTGATACCCGTAATATAATTACTTCTTCCACATCGGTTGAGTAATTTCCCCACACCCTTGCGTTGTACTCACTTTCAGTACACGATACCCCTAGTTAACCCCTCAGAGCCTATCCTTTTCGCGGTTCTCGTGATGTTTCGGTTTTCCGGAATATCAATGAAGAGCATTGTTTACACCCCACCCCCAAATGTACACCCAAATCGCCTTAGCCTACCTTGTATGCACTCACTTTTAGTGCATTATTGTTATCACCCTAAAACCCTTAGTTCAATTATCTAGTTGCTTGCATAAGTTGCTAAGTCGAGTCATATCCTTTGTATACAGTTTTGGGACGATTGGGACTCATGGGAAAAGTTAAAGTTTATGAAATGACGGGAAGGGAACGTTAAATTCAAATTCCATTTATTTGCATAATAATGTACTCCAAGTGTTTTGATCTTTTCAATTCGGGTCAAATTAGTGTTAGAGTAATAAAAACTCAAGTGTAGGGATGTGCCTATAAATCCCTATCATTTTGATGTAATCGTAGAGGATGGTAGAGTAAAAGTGTATGAAAAAAAAAAAAAAAAAAAATCAAACATACGGACTACCATCCTACATCTATCTTTAATTTATGTTTGTTTGTTTCAGTTATCTAGAGTCTAGAGTGTCGAGTCTTGGCTTAGCAACACCATTCTTCGCATGCTTGTAACGTAAAGATTTTTGACTTGCCACCACTAAATAGCCTATCCCACCAAACCCTTAATTTCCCTACCGTAAGCCTAACATTACAACCCTTTAAAAGTCCTCTTGGATAGTCTTTCCTAGGTGCTTACGCCAAAGCGATGGAGGTTTGATCTAGTCTCAAGCCTATGGTAATCTATGTACTAGGACTGGTTAATGAGTGTTTATCTTCCATTTCCACTTTGTTATATTTCATATACACCCGAGAGATGTGAGTATCCAAACACCCCTTGTGAGGTGCTAGTATGTAATTTCCGTGCTTGTTATGACTTTTGCGGGGCTTATATGTGTTGTGGATTGTTTTAAACCAATGCTTCATGACCCCTAACTTATAAATTAATTGGCTAAAAGCATATTTGCTTGAGGACAAGCAAATACCAAGTGTAGGGATATTTGATACGGTTTTAAAACGTACCTTTTTGAGGGGTCATTTAAGCCCTTATTTGATCACTTTTGTATCCGTTATTACTTAATATCGTTCCTTTTCACTTTTTAGGTATCTTGAAGGCAAAATGCTGGAATGACACTTATTCGGACGAAAAGGCGCGAATATACGAAGAAAATGGCCAAAGTCAAGAATCGAGACACTCAGGCTACTGGAACTAAAGGGGACGGCGTCAGGTGTTATCTACGACGCCGTCGCATCACTTTTGTGACGGCTCAGTAGCCAAATTGCTTATTTACAAGTGACGGTGTCAGGTTTTAAAAGAGTAGGTCGTCGCAACTCAGACGACCTAGATTTGATCCAGACGACGTCAGAGACTGAAGGGACGGCGTCACAAGCATAAGGTGACGCCGTCGCAAGACTAACGTGGCCAAGACGAAACCCTGATGACGGTGACCCGACGACGTCACAAATCAAAGGGTGACGCCGTCGCATATGTAATCTTATATATAGAATCCGATTTTTTTAGTTTTGAGTGTGTAGTCTTTTGGAGTAAAAACCTAAACCGAACCAAGGCTGTTCATTAATTTAATTATGTCTTCAATTACTTGTGTGTATGCTTGCATGTTCCCCATGTCCGGCTAATTTACTTGTGTGTTTGCTTAGGGAATATGAAACTTAATTATTGAATATTGATTGGTTGTCTCTTATCTTAATTGTTAATGATCTAGTAATGCGATAGGTCATCCGTTGTGTAGTTAATGCTTGATTAATCTTTGTGAACCTTAGTTCATAATACCTAGAGTTGTTGTAGGCTAAACCATCCGAAGAGTACCTTAGAGTTAAAGTTTATAAATCCTAGAGACTTTGTAGGCGATAACCTTTGGTAGTTTCAAAGAGTTAGGGATAAACGCATACCCTACGACCTTAGACACACAACGCGATTAAGAATAAGGACGTGACAATTCAACCATCAATAGGAGATAATTAAGGAGTAATAAAACCTAAGTAAACACATCTTTAAATCATCATACGAGCACACAATAATTATACATAGACTACCCTCACCTTAGTTAATTAGATAACTAGATAATAGAAGTAATCGGTAGAAATAACAACCCCCAAATCCAAACCTAGAGATTCGTACCTTTCCATTTCCAAAAAAACATAAAAAGATAAAAAATAATCTTCCTCAACCCCAACCTTAGCGTAGTAACTTCTGACTAGCATTCCTATTCCCCTAGAGAACGATATCAATTCCCGTGGCTTACCCTAATACTACACTACAATGATTAGGTTCACTGCCTAGGGTGTTGAAAAACTTGCTCGACGAAAAGGAAGTTCCTTTGACCCCGAATGACGCGTGTAGCGTTATCAACTAGTTTTACCAGTGGTTTGATCCAGTTATTCTAATATATTATCCTAAAAGCGTGAAAAATAACTAGATCACAAGGGCAAACAAAATTTTTAATTTAAACTTAAAAACTCTAATTTTCCTATTCACCCCCCCACACTTAAGCATTGTCCTCAATGTGAAAAACGAACTTCAAAGTATAGAAATAGGGAAATAGAGATGAAACCAGATATTCCAATGAGTTTGTCAGCTTAATTTTCTTCTTCTTCCAAGCGTCCACTGGAGTAATCATTACCTGCACAAAATCTTATATACAAACAAAAGAGTTTTATTAAGATGTGGCACCCCCTACACTTAAGTTCAACCAAAGGTTTCAAACTTTGGGGCGTGACTACAAAAAATCAAATATGAAACACACGGGTTGCCTCCCAAAAAGCGCATGTTTTATTAACGAGTCATCAGCCTGACTCGAATCTTCTCGAATTTACTTGGCCACAGATGCGGCCTTGAACATTTTGAAAAGTTCGGAGACATACATGAATTCTTCACCAGTAGCATCAATATCGCTCCAGATGAACTCAGAAGATGGTTTCCAAGGAACGTTTTGTGGGATTCTTCCTGGAAAAGGTGCTACGAAGGTGATGGTTTCGAATTCATTTTCAGGTGAAACTGTCTCAACTGATATTTCATTCATTTGCTCCTTATCATAGTATAGTTTGATTCGGTGGCCATTAACGATGAAACTTCCACCCTGTTTGTCATAAAGTTCGACATAACCGGATGGATATCCATGTTTAACGATATATGGTCCAAACCATCTTGGTTGTAACTTAGGAGCTTTGAATTTGAATTTCATGTTGAAAAGCAGAACTTTATCTCCGGCTTTAAATTCTTTTCGAATTCTCAGCTTTTTGCCGTGATAAGCTTTTGTTCTTGCCTTGTACAGTTTAGAATTTTCATAAGCTCGGAGTCTTACTTCGTCGAGTTCGTGCAATTGCAGGAATCTCTTCTCTTCAGCTATTTTGAGATCGGTGTTACAGTTTCTAAGAGCCCAGTAAGCACGATGTTCAACTTCGAACGACAAATGACAAGTTTTTCCATACAGAAGTCTGTAAGGAGTTGTGCCAATAGGAGTTTTGTAAGCCGTACGAAACGCCCACAGAGCATCGTCAAGTTTCTTCGACCAAACTGAAGGATTATCCTTCATTGTTTTTTCGAGTATTCTTTTAAGAGCTCTGTTGGTGTTTTCAACTTGGCCACTCGTTTGTGGATGATAAGCTGTCGCGAATCGATGATGAACCCCATATCTTTTCATGGTTTTCTCCATTTGTTGGTTATAGAAATGGGTTCCTCGATCGCTTATCAAGGCTTTGGGGATTCCATAACGAGCGAAAAGCTTTTTTAGAAAATTAACGACGACGCGAGTATCGTTTGTTGGTAAAGCTTCAGCTTCTGCCCATTTGGACACATAATCTATTGCAACGAGAATGTATTCGTATTTATGGGATTTAGGAAATGGTCCAGCGGCTAGATTCTCTGCTCCTTTCTTATCTTTGATTTCGATGTCAAATTCTTGGAGTAGCAGAATCCATCGGATAAGACGCGGTTTAGCATCTTGCCTGGTGAACAGATATTTGAGTGCCGAGTGATCGGTGAACACGACTGTTTTTGAGAGTACGAGGTAGGATCAGAATTTGTCGAACGCGAAAACTACGGCCAGCAATTCCTTTTCTGTGACTGTATAATTTTGTTGAGCACTATTCAGTGTCTTGCTAGCAAAATATATGGGTCGAAAGTGTTTTCCTTCTCGTTGGCCTAAGACGGCTCCGACAGCAAAATCGGTGGCATTGCACATATGCTCGAAGGGTAATGACCAGTTAGGTGAAACCATGATCGGAGCACTAGTCAGTTGAGATTTCAATGTTTCGAAGGATTTTATGCAATCAGCATTGAAGTCAAAGATAGAATCTTTCTCAAGAAGTTTTGTCATCGGACGAGATATTTTTGAAAAATCTTTGATAAAGCGGCGGTAGAAACCGGCATGTCCTAAAAAACTTCTAACGGCTTTAACGTTAGTTGGTGGTGGGAGTTTTGTGATAATGTAGATTTTTGCTTTATCTACTTCCATGCCTGCACCGAAGATTTTGTGGCCAAGCACAATTCCTTCGGTCACCATGAAGTGACATTTTTCCCAGTTAAGGACAAGATGTGCAGCTTCGCATCTTTCGAGCATTTTATCAAGATTGGAAAGACAAGCTTCAAATGAGTTTCCGAAGACTGAAAAGTCATCCATGAAAACTTCCATGGAGGTTTCGAGCATGTCTTGGAATATGGCTATCATACACCTTTGAAAAGTCGCAGGTGCATTACAAAGACCAAAAGGCATACGCCGATATGCGTAGGTTCCAAAAGGACAAGTGAAAGTGGTCTTTTCTTGGTCATTAGGATCGATTGGAATTTGGAAATATCCTGAAAATCCGTCGAGGAAACAAAATAATTTATTTCCTGCTAGTATTTCAAGCATTTGATCCATGAACGGGAGTGGAAAATGATCTTTTCTGGTGGCTTTGTTTAATTTGCGATAGTCAATACAAACGCGCCAACCAGTGACAGTTCTAGTAAGGACTAGTTCATTCCGTTCATTAGTCACAATCGTCATTCCTCCTTTCTTGGGAACACAGTGAATGGGACTCACCCAAGGACTATCCTAGATTGGGTAAATTATACCAGCATCGAGAAGTTTTATGATTTCCTTTTTGACAACTTCTTTCATGTTGGGATTGAGTCAACGTTGACATTCTACAACAGGTTTGATCCCATCTTTGAAATTGATTTTGTGTTTGCAGAAATTGGGACTACTTCCTGGGATATCAGATGTTTTCCAAGCAAAACCTTGTTTATGATTTTTGAGGACAGAAAATAAACTTTCTTTCTCATTGGCCTCGAGTAATGAAGATATGACTACTGGAAGAAGTGAGTTTTCCTCCAAGTAAGCATATTCAAGAAGACCAGGGAGAGGTTTGAGCACGAGATCTGTTGGTGGTTCTTCGATAGAAGATTTTATTCTCATGTCGTCATCGAAAGTTATTTCTTCAAAATTCTCTTCCTCCATTTCTTCCTCCTTCGTGTTATCTCCTTCGATCTCTACTTTCATGAAATCATCAAACTCTTTGTCAAAGTCTGTTTCATTAATTTTTTCATAAGTAGTCATGAATGGATCTGATTCGTTAAGTAAGGCATCCAATTCTTCGTCAGTGACTTCATCGATAACATCGATGTTGAAACAAGTGTCATCACTGGAATGTGGATAGCGCATCGCTTTATCGATTAGAAAGGTGATTCGATCTTCTCAAACTCCAAGGTTGAGTTCTTTTCCTTTCACTTTGATGATTGCATCATCGGTATTTAGGAAAGGTCTTCCTAAAATGAGTGGGACTTTACTATCTTCTTCCATTTCTAAGATTACAAAGTCCACGGGAAAAAGGAATTTACTGACTTGAACAAGCATATTCTCGGCAATACCAACATGATATTGATAAGAATGATTTGATAATCGAATGCTCATTTTTGTCGGCTTAAGGCTGTTGTTGCATAATTTGGAATACAACGAATAAGGCATCAAATTGATACTTGCGCCAAGATCGGCTAAAGTATTGCATTGAATATTATTCCCGAAAGTACATGGAATAAGAAAGCTCCCAGGATCTCCGAGCTTTGGTGGGATTTTGTTTTGAATAATGGCTGAGCATTCTTCATTAAGGAAAGTAGTTGATATTTGCTCTAGCTTGCTTTTGTTATTAAGAAGTTCTTTCAAGAATTTCCCATAATTGGGCATTCCGGCTAAGACATCAACGAGAGGAACATTGAGTCCAACCTCTTTGATTATTTCAATGAACTTCTTATAACGTTCTTCCATTTTTTCTTTCTTAAGGCATTGAGGATATGGAATTTTTGGTGTGTACGCCTTGACAGATGGGGTGGTTTTCTTTTTGGTGGTTTGAGTTGTGTTGGTTTCCTCCGCTTCATCCTCGCTATCTTGAGTGATAGGAGTATTTTCATTAGGATTTGGTGGTGGTTCGTACGAGAGACCACTTCTTGTGAAGACAACATTGATATGCTCATTTCTCGTTTGTGGTGGACGATACGTCTTATCATTTTATGGTTTTGGATTGGCTTGGGTGTTACTTGGTAACGAACCAGATGGTCGAGAGGAATGTTGGTCAGAAAATCTGCCAAATTTGTTTTCAAGATCTTGGATAGTTGCTTGATGATTTTTCTGTCCCTGCTCAACTTTGGCTTTGAGATTGAAAAATTGATTTTTGATGAAATCATTTGCAGATTTTTGAGTAGCCATGAATTCTCTCATGGTTTTTTCGAATTCGGATTCTTCCATCTTTTTCTCGGAGTTTTGTGGGGTCGGATTGTCAGTTCGGGGTTGAGAATCACGGTTGTCATCCCTTGGTCGGCGGTCTTGCCAATTTCCAAAATTTTGACCATAATAATTACCACGATATCCTCCTCCACGATATCCTCCTTGGACATAATTTGCTTCTCCTTTGTTAGGTCCACCCATGGGCTTATCGTCGCACTCAGATGATGGGTGATTTCCTCCACAATTTTTGTATCCGTCTCGCATTTCCTTCACTTCTTCTTTGATATCTTTGTATTGCGAGTCGATTTTTGAGATTAAAGCTTCCATTTTCTCCATGAGTTTTGAGGTATCGGTGTTTTTGACAAAAGCAACGGTTTTTCGAAGAGGTTTGGTTTTGGAATCTTTAGACCAATCAAGTTTGAGAAGTACTCGATCTTCGAGTAATTGGTGTGCATCGTTAGGAGTCTTATAGAGAAAGATTCCTCCAGCATCAAGGATGCCTTGAGAGATTTCATCTTGTCCATGGTAAAAGATTTGGATAATGATTCCTTTGGATATTCCATGTCCATGACAACTACGAAGCAAATCTTTTATCCGAAGCTAAGCTTCGACAAATGATTCGTTGGGATTTTGTGTGAAAGCACGAATTTCTCCCATTAATCGATCAAACATGGCAGGTGGAAAGAATCGGCTTACAAAGGCTTGCCTCATCTCCTCTCAAGTGTTGATAATTCCTGGGGTCAATTCATTGTACCATACTTTAGCATCTCCGGCGAGTGATGATGGAAAAAGTTTGAGTTTTATGGCATTGACATCGGTGTCGCCATAACGGAACATGCCGCAAATTTCGATGAATTCGGCAATGTGCTTATGCGGATCGGCCCGCGCACGGCCATCGAATTGACGGTCTTTGATCATGGAAAGATGATGACCCTTCACGGTGTAGTTGTCACCAAGGTTGACAGCAACAATAACACTCCCAGGGGTTGGTGCTACGGCTCGGTTGGTTCCCCACATGGGTTGATCATCCGCCATGGGAAAAGGTAAATTGGTGAAAGGGTTGTAAATGACTTTGGATTCTGCGAGGTTATCAAATGGTGGGTTTGGTACTCTAGGTACACGATCGGCTAAGGGTATGAAAGGTGTTCTTCTGCTTCTTTGAATCAAACGTTCGGGGTTGGTAAGAGGTGAGATTGGTTCTATTCCTGCTGCACGAGTGTTCATACAATGACCTAGAGAATCCAGGTAATATCTAAACACACGGACAAACAAATAAAACAGATTTCTGGACAGAAACGAGTAACCGGATCGGTTGCGAGGAGCGACCGATCAGTTAGATCAATTCGGTATGGTTTTTGCGCAACCGGATCGGTTGTGAGGCAACCAGATCGGTTGAAGCTTTCTGATTTTTTTTGGAATGAATCGACTGACGTGGATTCAAAACTTGCTAAAACACAATCAAATCCCCGGCAGCGGCGCCAAAAACTTAATGTGCTTGGAGTGTACAAGTTTTAAATTTATAAAAGACGATTTACCAAATTTACCAATAACACATACGAGCAAGTGCACTCGTTCATTATAGCAAGATTATGAAGGTAAGTCGGGATCGTTCACAGGGATTGGAGTGAATCTGATTAACAAGTTTGAATCAACTAAGACAATCCAAAAACATATAACAATGAAAATAGATATAATGAAATTCAGATGATTAAAAACTACACTTGCTTAAACTAGTTTCTTATCCTTGATTAGTATGATTGTGTTAACCCCTTAACATGTTGGTTATGGTAATTAGTTGGTGTTCTAATCTATTGTTCTTACAAGTTAAACCTTCGTCAAGATTTTAGTTCATAAAAACAAGCATTAAGTTTAACCAATCAATTCAAGATCAATTCAAGTTTCATAAGTTTATTTTCACAAACTTAAACACAAAAACATCCATTTGCTTTATCAAATTTGCTTAAGAAATGGTCAATACAAAAGGTAACCGATTATAAACAAAAGGTTACAATTGATTGCTAACAACTAATCTTACGACCTTTTAGATGTTTCCAATCAATCCAACTTGATAATCAAAAAGCGTTCTTATTACAATCACACCTTAGTTCCTTTGTTTAATCAAGAATAACGGGTAAAAACAATCGTCCATAGACAAAATGATTATAACTAGTTGAATAACAATAAGTTCTTTCGACCTCTACGATTACTATCAACTAATCAAACTTGATTAACAAATGTCACTATGAAACTTTAGCACAATTGGATCTTAGAATCAACTTGAAATTGAATTAAAACATGTTAACACAATCACAAACTAATCATATGGTAAGCAACATCATTTAAGCAAGTGTATAAACAAACTAGCCACTCATAGCAAACATAAACATAAACTCAGAACTTTGAACATTAGAAAACATGATTAAGAGTCTTACAATGCTTGGAATAAGATTACAAATGGTGAAGTAATGATTCCTAAAGTATTGGGGTAGACTCCTTGGGGGTTTGGCCTCCAAATGTGGTACTTCTGGAACTCCAAACTTTCCTGGACTTCTAAGGATGAATTTGAGAGCTTAAGAGCTTTGTTTGATGAGTAGAGAGAGTTATATTGAAGTGTGTATCTCATATGCTCACAAGAGGTCTCTATTTATACTAGTTCCAAGGCCTCGGGTATTAATTACGGAACTTGGCCTCCAAGGAGTTAGGAAGGGACTAGAAAACACCAAGGGAAGGACCTAGAATCATTTGGATACAAAAGGGAAACTTCCTGATGAAGATTTGGCAGAAACAGTCCTTCCAACTGGATCGGTCACATGACCAACCGATCTAGTTGGTCTTCTACAAGTGTTCCAACCGCATCGGTTGCGGGTGGCAACCGAACGGTTGGACTGGCGTCATGGGAAATTCTTTGATCTTCACCTAACCGATCCAGTTGCAGTTGCAACCGATTTGGTTGGTCTTCCTGAGTGATGGAAAATCGACCTTTACTTTATTCTGACTTTGTAGAGCTTGTTTCTTCAATCATCTTGGTCTTCTATGGTACTTGAAATACTGATTTGTGCTTGACATGCTTCACTGAAACGGGAATCTTCCATTTGTTGAACATTCTTTTACTTTTCCTTCTGTTTCCCTGCACTTGGTTATAAACACTAGACAAACATCTTTTGATGCGATTAAGCACTGAAATCATACAAATATAACCAAATAACATATACAAAAGCACACATAACGCTATTGAAAACATGTACAATCTGAGCGTTATCACTAATCCTGTCACGATTAATTAAACCTGTATTAAGACCACCTTAATGATTACTAATTTTATGTATTATTTATCCCGTTAGGGCTTACATTAATTATGCAATTAATGAAGTAATTGTGGGAAGCGTATGACGGCGCAAACAAGCTACGATAAACTATGTAAGTAATCAAAACAAACGCATGAACATCCAAATAAACATCAAATACACTTATAATCGATGGGAAAACATATTAAATGCGAGTCAAACGTTGGAGACAAGGCACGCAATCCTGATGGATTAAAAAGTACTAATACAAATAAAGTGAAATATACGTATGAATTAAAGCGCTAATAGGACTTACTTATGTCTCTGAATTCTTCTTTTGGTTGTGCCTTGTGTGGTATGGTCGTCGCCTTCTATGGTATTATGTGTGTGTGTATAATGAGGCCGTCGTTCCTTTATTTATACATTCTGGAAACGACATCGATACGGGGTATCAGTTTACTCGATACGCCGTATCTGGGGAACTTTGCGTGGGGTCCAAAATTATTTTATTCTGGAATATTCGTACACCGTCATATGATACGACGGGTCTTCAGTCAAAGTGTTTCTTGGTGAATTCTTTAGGTTGATACAGCACATGTCAAAGTGTTTATGCGTCATATCTTGAGCAGATAAGTCTGATCTTTGTGTTGACCAATGATAAGGATTTAAAACATACATTTTTAGAGGGTCTTTTAAGCCCTAAATCGTTGCATTTTATATCCGTTACTGCTTAAAATCGTTCCTCTTCACATTTTAGGTCATTTGGAAGCAAAATGCTGAAATGACGCATTTTTGGACGAAAAGGGATGAAAATATGATTAAAACGGCTAAGTCAAGAAAATATGGCGAAACCAGACCACAAGACGGCGTCCCAAACTCAAGGGCGTCGCCGTCGCCTATATGATGGACTCAAATTCGCTCAAGCGACGGCTGAGTTCACTTTGAGACCTTAACAAGTGACGACGTCACTTGCATTTCAACATGCCCGTCATGGTTACTTTCTACACCAGACGGCCAGTTATTTCTCAAGACGATGTCCACTATCAACCCAGACGGCGTCACAAGCTCCAACGTGATGTCGTCCTAATGATGACTTGGCAAAGACGAAAATCTAATGGCGGCGATCAGACAACGTCATCAGCAAAAGGCGATGCCTTCGCAGTTATAAAAACTATATATAGACATCGAATTTTCTGTATTTTGTGTGTAATTTTGAAGGGCTATTTGGGAGAGCAAACCCTAAAACGATTTTAGTCCTTCTTGGACAGTTCTTAGGGGCACCCCTAATTAAAAATAAGAGATAAGTTTGTTTATCCAATTTATCATTATGTTTAATTCTTCTATCATTGTTTGCTTATGTTCTTGCATATCTATCATGCGTAGCTGGATATTTATAGTGTTTGCTTAGATCCAATGAAACATAGTTATTAATTATTGTTAGGTTGTCTCTTGTTTAAATGGTTGTCACGCTAGATTAAGGAAAAATGGATTCTTCTTTCATTATTGCGAGCTTGAACGTCCTAAATAGTGATTATTATCCCTAGAGTGCACTAGTAGGCTCCCGTTGTATTTATTGCATGAGTTTTGGCTTGTAGATACTAGGATATTCGGGGGAGATACCTCGGTACTTGGCGATCCCGGGTGTTCTAGAGGAGACTTATACACTCATAGAATTAGGGAATTTTGCACCGCCCTATGACTAAAACATGGAATACAACGCACCAATTAAACAAGGATGTGACAATTCAACCGACCAATAAAAGATAACTAGGGAGTAAGTAAATCTAAGTAAGCACGCTTTTAATTATTATAAGAACTCTTTCCTACAATTCACAACTTTAGTAAAGTCCAAAATACATCCCTGTGGTTTGTCCGGTGTCTCGCTTTACATCCCAAAAATGTTTTTGGCACAAAACCATCCCTCCGTTAATAAAGTTGGCACAAATACATCCCTCTGTTAGTAAAATCAGTCAATGAGGACTAACGGTGCAAATATTTCTCCGTTATCTCCCAAGGGAAGAGACAATATTTGCACCGTTAGTCCTTGGGACTAACTATGCAATTTATTTTCGGAAATAACTAGCATCGTTAGTCCTCCACCACCATCACTGCCTCCTCCACCGCCACACACCACCTCCACCGCCACCTACCACCCAACACCACCACCACCACCACCTACCAATCACCATTCACCACCCACCACCTCCACACACTACCACCACCAGTCACCGCAACCAACTCCACCCAACGCCACCACCACCAGCATCACCGCACCCACCTCCACCGCCACCACCACCCAACGCCACCACCACCATCACCTCCACCCACCACCACCATCAACAACCTTGGGAGTGGTGGGTAGTGGTGGTAGTGGTGGCGGTGGATGGCGGAGGTGGTGGGTGGCGGTGGTATGTGGTGGTGGCAGTGGTGGCGGTGGTGGTTGTAGTGGGTGGCGGCAGTGGAGGTGGGTGGTGGTGGCACTGGTGGGTGGTGGTGGTGTAGGTGGTGGCGGCGGTGGAGGTGGGTGGTGGTGGCGGTAGATGGCAGTGGTGGAGGTGGTGGGTGGTGGTGGCGGTGGTGGCGGTAGATGGCGATGGTGGAGGTGGTGGTTGTGGTGGGTGGGTAGTGGCGGTGGAGGTGGGTGGTGGTGGCAATGGTGGCGATGGATGGCGGTCGGTGGTGGTGGCGGTGGCGGTGGAGGTGGTGGCGGTAGATGACGATGGTGGAGGTGGTGGTTGTGGTGGGTGGGTTGCGACTGTGGAGGTAGGTGGTGGTGGCAGTGGGTGGCGGCGGTGGAGGTGGGGGTGGTAGCGTTGGGTGGTGGTGTGTGGAGCTGGTAGGTGGCGGTGAAGGTGGTGGTGATGGTGGTGGAGGACTAACGATGCATATTATTTTTGAAAATAAATTGCATAGTTAGTCCTAAAGACTAACGGTGCAAATATTTTCTCTTCCGTTAGGAGATAACGGAGAAATATTTGCACCGTTAGTCCTCATTGAATGATTTTACTAACAGAGGGATGTATTTGTCCCAACTTTACAAACGGAGGGATGGTTTTGTGCCAAAAAAAAGTTTAGGGATGTAAAGCGAGACACGAGACAAACCACAAGGATGTATTTTGGACTTTACTCTTTAATTAATTAGTTTAATTAGTTTTAATTTAATTTGTTTATTAGTTTAATTGTTAAAAGACAAACCCCTACTCTTCAACCCAGAGGTTTTAATTGCTTTCTAAAAAAAATACAAAAAGACTAAAAAGAATCACCCTCACCCTTGCCTTTTCGTCATTCATCTCGACTAGCATCTCTATTCCCCTAGAGAACGATCAATCCCCTGGGCTTACCCATACTACATTGCAACGATTAGGTACACTGCCTAGTGGGTTGTAAAGCTTGCTCGCGAAAAAGGAAGTCTTTCGACCCTGAACCACACATCAAGTTTTTGGCGCTGTTGCCGGGGAATAGAATAGTTGGTTCGTTTTCTATCTCGATTAGGTTCACTCGCTTGATTCCTATCAAGTGAGCTTTTTTTTTTCTTTTTATTAGCTTTCTTGTAGTCTATCCCCCTTCTTCGTATTTTTGTTCGTAACCTTGTCACTTTTCATCTTGAAAGGTGACAATCCACCCGTCAACAATAATCTACCACAACATCAACTACCACCACAAATTCCACCACCACCACAAGACCCACCAAGAGGACGTACTCTTGGTGAATACTCTAGACCGAGCCATCAAGGCTATAGGAACACCATTGAGCTTCCCCGTCTAGCTCAAACTATGGCCCTGCGATCCGACACCATCTGGTTGGTGCAAAACGGATGTGCATTCCATGAACTTCGTTCCGAAGATCCAAATCAGCATCTCAAGGATTTCCTAAAAATTGTTGACCCAATTGACATTGAGGCTGCCACTCGGGAGACAACTGCGTCTGATACGGATTCGGACGACATTAGTGAGCAGGCCAGAAGACAGGACGAGCTCGTTGTTGAAAGTGGCTAGAACCGGCCCATTGAATTAAGCCCAATCCAACCATTGATGAAGAGAGTTTTAGCTCGTGTTTGTTTCTGTTTGTTTAAACTGGGATTTGTGTTTATCCCTTTTTATTCTGCATGTTTATCTTTTATTCTTAGGATTTCTATTTAAGCATTGTAAACTCTTTTGGTTGGATGGCTGAATTTTATTGAAGTTTTCTTAGGCACAAAAAGTGTTATTGTTTTATACATCTCGGTTGGCCGAGATATTTTACTGTTTCCAGGTTCGAACCACATCAAGTGGTATTCAGAGACTAGGACTCTCAGTATGTCAGGTATTGATCCCAACCGTCGATTCACCGCCGGAGGAAATGGTTATGAAGAACGAGATCCTCGCGATGCTGAGATCGAACGCCTCCGTCAACTGGTTCGTGAATTGGAAACTAATCCTTTTGACAGGTACTAAGCGAAGGAAGACAGCATGGCAAAAAGTTCAGTTGTGGATGAGTACGATGACATGGACGACGAGGATGATAACCTTTTCGCCCGTCGCGGCCATCGCCAACGCCAACCACCACACAGGCAACACAGACCACACCTGAGATAGCAACAACAGCAGGTAGAACCACTTCGTTAGTTAGGTCTACGCATTGAAATCCCAGAGTTTGAAGGCAGGTTACAACCAGACAATTTCCTTGATTGGATACAAACTGTGGAGCGCATATTTGACATTCGTGATGTCCCAGAACGCCTAAAGGTAAAAATTGTTGCAATTAAGTTAAAAAAATATGCATCGTTGTGGTGGGACCATGTGCAGACTCAGCGTTATAGGGATGGAAAACACAAAGTGGAAATGTGGGAGAAGATGAAACAACTGTTACGAGCTAAGTTCCTTCCTGTTACATACAAACAAGATGCATACTTGGATTATCAGAATCTCAAACAGGGTTCTTTTTCCGTTGAGGAACTAATTAGCGAATTTAAACGCATGCGCATGCATTGTGGTGCGGAAGAAGATGACGAACAGGTGATTGCGCACTTTTTGGGTATTCTCCGCACGGATATTGCGGACATTGTTTCCTTACAACAATACTACTCATTTTTTGACGTATGTGATGCGTGAGTTCGGGGTCGAAAGACTTCCTTTTCAACGAGCAAGCTTTACAACCCACTAGGCAGTGTACCTAATTGTTGCAGTGTAGTATGGGTAAGCCCAGGGGGTTGATCGTTCTCTAGGGGAATAGAGATGCTAGGTAGAGATGTATGACGAGAAGGTAAGGTTGAGGGAGATTCTTTTTAGTCTTTTATGTTTTTTAAGAAAGTAAGTAAATATCTCGGGATATAGGGGTGGGGGTGGTACTTCTAGCAATTTTAACTACTAATTATTTAAACTAATAACTAATTAAACTAATGAAAAGAGAAAGATAGGCTATGTATTGTAAAGTGTGCTCTTATAATGATTAAAAGTGTGTTTACTTAGATGATCTTACTCCCTAGTTATCTCTTATTGGTCGGTTGAATTGTCACATCCTGATCTTAATTGGTGCGTTGTATTCCGTGTGGTCATAGGGGGGGTGCCTAATTCCCTAGTTCTATGAATTGTAACTCTCCTCTAGACTATTTGGGATCACCAAGTACCGTAGTATCTCCCCCGAATACTCTATTATCCTAAAGCTACAACTCACGCAATAAACACAACTATGGATCAAGTGCACTCTCAAGCTTTATGCTATTTAGGACGTTTAAGCTCGCAACAATTAAAGAAGAAGCCAGTTTTCCTTACTCTAGCGTCTACCAATTGAAACAAGAAACAACCTAACAATAAGTAACAACTAGGTTTCATAGATATAAGCAAACACAATAGTAATTTAGCTACTCATGATAGATAAGCATGCATACACACAAACAATTAAACATATGGTAGACATAATGATAATATGGATTAACAAACTTATCTTATGATGTAAAGAAGGGTTTGGAACCCTAAAATACTGTCCAAGTCGGACTACACACGAACTAGGGTTTGCTCTCCAAAATTCTACCTCTCTAAATGCAGAAAAATCGAATTCTATATATAGATTTACAAGTGCGATGGCGTCCCCTTTTGCTGGTGATGCTGTCTGGTCGCCGTCTTTAGGGTTTCGTTTGGGCCAAGTCATCGTTGGGACGGCGTCTGTTGATGAGTGTAACGCCGTCTGTCTTCATGAAGGACATCGTCTTGAGATGGTTCTTGGACGTCTGGTGTAGAAACTAAGGGAGACGCCTTCCAGATATTAGGCGTGACGCCGTCATGCTTTAGAACCTCTTTTTCACCTGAGCCATCGCGTGTAATTTAATTATAAGTCTTCTTAAGGACTTTGCCTTTTTCTTCATGTTTTCGCTCCTTTTCGTCCAAATATGCTTCATTCCAGCATTTTGCTTCTAAAAGACCTAAAATGTAAAAAGGAACGATTTTAAGTAGTAACGGATATAAAATGTAATGATTTAGGGCTTAAATGACCCCCCAAAAACGTATGTTATAAGTCCTTATCATATGACAACTTGCTTTGCGGGTGGAACGCCAACTCGGTCACAAGAATAAGATGTCCTCCAAGTTCCCGGCATACCATCGAACGACACCTGGGGGTTCTACCAACACCCGGGTTGGCCCAATCAAAGCCGACCTACTAATTATTCCTACTCCTCCAACAGGTACATCAAGTACTCTTCGGTGTTTCAAGTGTCAAGGGCTGGGTCACATTAAACTGGATTGCCCAAACAAGTCCTCGCCTTTATGGACGACACTGAACCTAAGTATGACATGGAAGAGGAGGAGGTTCCGGAAGTACTTTACCTCGATCGGGGTTAGATCCTTATTTCTCGCAGGTTGCTTAGCACAGTTTTAGCTGACCCAAAAGATGACACTAAATGGTTACGCAACAACATTTTCCGTACTAAGTGTACGACAAAAGGGAAATTATGTATGGTTATTATTGATGGCGTAAGTTGCGAAAATATGGTAGCTATGGTTGAAAAACTTGGTTTACCCATCCATGACCACCTCAAACCGTACCAACTCACATGGTTAAAGAAAGGTAACATGGTTAAAGTTACTCATAAATGTTTGGTGAACTTTTCAATTGGTAATAAGTATACGGATGAAATTTGGTGTGAGGTCATTCCTATGGATGCGTGCCACATTCTTTTAGGGCATCCATGGCTCTATGATAGGCGTGCCAAACATGACGGTTTTCGAAACACCTACTATTTCAAAAAAGATGGTCTCCATATTACTTTGGCTCCCCTTAACGAACGCGATGAACCACAACATATAGCCCCATTAACAAAGGGCGACTTTGTGGGCCTTGCGAAACACCAATCCTCCACACCTTTTTTCGGTTTGGTTGTACTAGAAGAAAACCCAACACCAGGAGCGCTGCCCACAGACGTGATCTCACTAGTCAATGAATTTGCAGATATTTTTCTTGATGACATTCCTGCAGGGCTATCATTGATGCGAGAGATACAACACTGCATCGATTTTGTTCCTGGTGCTAGTATCCCGAATAAACCTTGTGGAAAACTAGAAGGGGGGGTTGAATAGTTTTACCAATTAAAACCTTTTTTTAATCTATTTAGATAGACTTATGTCAATCTATTTGGATGTGTGTGTTGGATGTTGATAAACAAACATATAAAGGTAAGTAATGAAAAAATAAGAGTAAGAAGCACAAAACCACAACGCAAGTATTTATAGTGGTTCGGCTACAAGGTCACCTTCCTTGCCCTACTCCACTCCCCGAGTCACCTACTCGAGAGTTCGTAATCACTACACCAATCTCCTTATGGCGGAGAAGCCTTCACAACGTCTCCTACTCTTTTTCCGGTACTAGGCTAACCACCGGGTTCTTTCACTCCAAGGTGAACCACACCTACACAACAGCGCCTACCCTTTATTGGGTACTAGGCTAAGCACCTAGTTCCATTGCAATGGAGGAACTACTACCACACTACACCAACGACTAATCCCAAAGGAGATCTACTCCTTTACAACATCATCAAGGATATCAATATCCTTGGATCTAATACTAGTCTATCTTGTACATCGAAACACACCATATCGAATGTACATGTAAGGCACCTTTCACTAATGCCTTTGACTAGATCTACAAGACACCTTTCACTAATGTCTTGTGTCTTCACTTCTAAGCACCTTTCACTAATGCTTCTTTGTCTTGACTTCTAAGCACCTTTCACTAATGCTTCTTAGTCTTGACTTCCAAGCACCTACCACAAGTGCTTTATCCTATAGACGATAGATACCCTTCGCTAATATCTTCGTCTTGACTCTTAAGACATCTTTCACTAATGTCTTCAACACTAAACTTCTTTGAAGAAAGAAAGGAATCATCAACAAGAAGACTTTAGTGGCCTTGATGATGAGGAAGCATGGCAACTCATGGACTTGAACTTGCTCGACTTCAAAGGTGGTGATCTTGTCTTAAAGAGGAACCTAAAAGATCACACAAAAACAAAACTACAAACATAGATCTCTTGGATCTAAGGTTAGTGAGATTTAACTCAAGGGAGAAAGTATATTGAAAGGGGGTGAGAAACAATGAAGAAATGGCTCACTATTTATAGAGGAAAAACCTCTCCTGTTCCCCGGATCCCACGGATCCCTACCACAAGGGATCCGGCTAGCACAAAGCTAGGGATCCCTGGTCCGCTCCTCTTTGCCCATGGGTATTTTTGGTTATGGGTCATGGGTCATGGGTTATGGGTTGATCCATGGTTTTCTTTCTAGATACAATGTATCTTAAGGATACAATGAACTTGGTTAAGTGGTATATATAAAACCATGGGTTATGGGTCAAAACCATTTGCTAGTATTTACCCATTTAGTATATACTTGTATTTACCCATTTTAGCATACACTTAGTTTTTACCCATTTTAGTATACTTAGTTTAAGTATATGTTTAACCCAATATGTAAACACTAGTTGTTGTACATATGTATCTAAATCATAAAAACACTTATACTTGTTTTATTGTTTTATGTGAAAATGTGAATATGTTAGAAACTATTAGTTCAAACCATTTACGTATTTTATTTGTTTCGTTAATATGATTTTACGTTTGTTATCGACAAAACATTAGAAGATCGTAAAATATAAATAAACGTTTTTACGGCTTATTTGTATTAACAAACCTGCTTACAGAATGAACCCTAAATAGTTTGCAGAGTTACATCGTCAAGTTACCGAGTTGCTCAAGAAAGACCTTATTTAGGAGAGTATGATCCCTTGTGTGGTACCCGCGTTGGTTGTCCCAAAACCTAATGGTACTTTTCGTATGTGTATTGACAGTCGGGCGGTGAACAAAATTACCATCAAATATCGTTTTCCTGTACCAAGTTTTGACGATCTTCTTGACCACCTACATGGCGCCAAAGTATTTTCCAAAATTGATTTAAGGAGTGAATATCACCAAATACGTATGAGAACCGGGGACGAGTGGAAAACAATATTCAAGATGCGCGATGGACTTTACGAATTGATGGTGATGCCTTTCGGCTTATCAAACGCTCCAAGTAATTTCATGCGTTTAATGAACCATATTTTCAAGCTATTTATTGGGTGGTGTGTAGTCATTTATTTTGACGACATCTTGGTCTTTAGCAAAACTATGGAGCTACATTTATATCATCTTCGCCAAATTTTTGCGGTTCTACGGGATCAGAAGTTATTTGCCAACAAAAACAAATGTCAATTTTTGTCACAGGAAGTAATATTTTTGGGCTACTTGGTATCTAGAAATGGCATTCACATGGATAAAAAAAATTCAAAGCTATCATAACGTGGCCGACACCAGCTTCTTTACACGACGTGCGACGTTTTCATGGCCTTGCATCTTTCTATCGACATTTTATTCCGAATTTTAGTACCTTGGCAGCCCCTATTACATACCTTCTTAAAAGTAGTAAGTTTATGTAGTCTGCCACCTTTCAAGTTACCTTCGAAAGGCTAAAAAAAGTGGTCACTGAAGCTCCCGTACTCGTCTTGCCAAACTTCGACCATGTGTTCCAAGTTGAATGCGACGCTTCAGGGTTAGGTATAGGTGGCATTTTAAGTCAATTGAGTGATCTAATCGCCTTCTTTAGTGAAAAGTTCAATGACACCAGGAGACGTTATAGCACCTATGAAAAAGAATTTTATGCTATTGTTCGAAGTCTTGAGTACCGGAGACACTATTTACTACCAAACGAGTTTGTTTTATATTCAGATCATCAAGCTTTAAATTTTATTCAAGGTCAAGCTAAGCTTAATCCGAGGTACGCAAAATGGGTTGAAGCGTTACAGGACTTCACTTTTGTCATCCGCCACAAAGAAGGGAATGCAAATACAGTCGCCGACGCACTTAGCAGACGACCAACGCTCATGACATCGACCACTATTCATGTGGCCAGATTTAAACCACTAAAACAGTTGTACGTTGATGACCCAGATTTTAAAGATGTATGGGGAAAATGTGGAGTCGCCCCGTTTCGAGATTTTGTTCAGCGTGATGGGTTCTTTTTAAAGGACATAGGTTGTGTGTCCCATTATCATCATTCTGGGAAGCTATTATTGTTGAGTGTCACCAAGGTGCTTTTGTGGGACATTTTGGCCGTACCAAAATAGTTTTTTAGTTAGCGAGCGATTTTTTAGGCTAAAGCTCGTTCGCGATGTGATGAAAGTTCTAAACCAGTGCCACGTCTGCTATGTTGCCAAGACTTATCATACCAACCAAGGGTAGTACACACCACTACCCACGCCAACTGGACCGTAGGAAGATGTAAGCATTGATTTTGTCCTAGGATTACCGCTTACACAGCGGAAAAAAGACTCCATTATGGTTGTTGTGGATCGATTCTAAAAAATGGCTCACTTTGTCCCATGCTCAAAGATGTTTGACGCGTCTGAGGTGGCCCGATTGTATTTTTCTAAGATCGTAAAATTGCATGGAATTCCAAAGACAATCACTTCGGATAGGGATGTGAAGTTTGTTAGCCATTTTTGGCGTACACTTTGGAAACATTTGGGGGCCAAGCTGCAATTTAGTTCTTCACATCACCCACAAACCGATGGTCAGACTGAAGTCACTAATTTCAGTTTGGGTACTATTCTTCGTTGTCTCGTGGGTGATAATAAAAAGTAGTGGTATCTTGCTCTTCCACAGGCTGGGTTTAACAGGACACAACCCTTTTCTCGTGGTTTATGGTCGAAACCCGTTTAGTTCGCTTGATCTAGCACCATTTCCTGGGGTTGAGACATTTAGTACTGAAGGGAATGATCGACCATAACAAATCAAAGAGCTTCACGAGCTGGTAAGGGAACATATTACTAAGCATAACTTATAATATCAAGCTCCTGCGAACAAGCATAGGCGGAAGGTGATCTGGTGTGGATTTTCCTAAGGCATGACCGTTTTCCAAAACCGCGTTTTGGAAAATTACAACCTCGCGCCGATGGGCCGTTTCGGGTTCTATAATGAATTAATGACAACGCATACAAGCTTAAATTACCAGGTCATTATGGTGTCTCGGCCACTTTTAACATTGCAGATTTATCACCTTATACCGAAGGGGACGAGCTCGGTGTTGACTCGTGGACGAGTCATTTTTTAGAGGGGGAGGATGATATGGATCCGAACGACATTAGTGAGTAGGCCAGAAGACAGGACGAGCTCGTTGTAGAAAGTGGCTAGAACCGGCCCATTGAATTAAGCCCAATCCAACCATTGCTGAAGAGAGTTTTAGTTTGTGTTTGTTTTTGTTTTGTTTAAACTGGGATTTGTGTTTATCCCATTTTATTCTGAATGTTTATATTTTATTCTTAGGATTTCTATTTAAGCATTGTAAACTCTTTTGGTTGGATGGCTGAATTTTATTGAAGTTTTCTTAGGCACAAAAAGTGTTATTGTTTTATACATCTCAGTTGGCCGAGATCTTTTACTGTTTCCAGGTACGAACCACATCAGCGTCTCTTCAAATTCTCTCTACGAGACCAAGCTAGTAATTGGCCTGAGCATCTTCCTGTGGGATCCATCTTAAGTTGGGATGATCTCACTACCCGTTTCCTCGCCCAGTTTTTCCCACCGGGGAGAACCACTAAGCTTAGGAATGATATCTTGATGTTCCAACAACGTCAAGTTGAAACTCTTTATGAGGCGTGGACTCGATTCAAGGACTTACTCCACAAAGTCCCTCACCATGTCATTGATCTTTGACTCCAAGTCTAAATCTTCTATGATCATGTCAATTTCCTCACAAGGTGAGCCATCGACCGAGAGGCCGGTGGTAGACTCAGTGAACTCAATGCGGTAGAGTCATGGGATGTCATAGAAGAGATCGCCTATCACTCCTATGAAAATTGGAATGATTCTCATGAGACTCCTGATAACACGGTTAAGGCAATATCTTTACCTTGTAGTTCTTCTAACATCTCCGAAGAGCAACTTTGTGCTCTTGAAAAACGGGTTGATTAATTAGTTGAACGACAAAGGAAAGTGCCCGAACTAATTTCTTTAACTCCTCGACCACCGGTCAACCTAGCTGCCTCAACCGGTGACCGAACATCCTTCTCTGAATTTCCCATTCGCAAGAGAAACCCCGCTTCCCGAAAACAATTTCACTATTTTTCACCGCAACCGCTTTCACCTAGCTTCAAAACCCAAATGAGAGTATATATGGCGGCTCATTCGGAGAGGTTAGCAAAATTCAAGGAGAAAGTTTATAGACAAAGAGAAGAAATGCAAGAGAAGATGACAGAGATGATGAACTTAGTGAAGGAATACACTAAGATGAAAGCTCCCGAGAAGGTTTTAGTAAGAAGAGATGACCACACTACCCCCACTATGTATGTAAACGCCATATCCATTGCTCATGATGAGGAGACCGCAAAACAAACTAGTGTTAAGGATGAAGTAGTTGAGATTAAGGATAAGGGGGCAAAAGAGAGTAACATGAATCGTAGGAGTAATGGTAATGGCAAAGCTAAGGAATTAGATAAACCTAAGATTGTAGGGCACTACCTCAAACATGAAGTTAATAAGAAAACCATTGTTAACCTTATGAAAAAATTTAGGTACAATGATGCTCTTAGGAAGACCTTCTTAGGTGAAATAAAGGAGGATGAATATGATACTATGCCTATGGGACCTTTGTATGAGGCAATTCTAAAGAAGCCAGTAGCTAAAAAACAGGAGATTTGCGGGAACTTCATAATACCGTGTAGCATTGGTAAATTAGAAGATGTACCGGCCTAAGCCGACCAAGGATCCAATGTAAGTATAATGCCATTATCAATCTATAATAAATTGACTAAGGAGAAACCAACCAAAAATAATCTTAGACTTTCCTTAACCAATCATTCATATGTTTACCCTTTAGGAATAGCGGAGGATGTGTTGATTGAAGTTGCAAATAGCATCTATCCGGTGGATTTTGCAATTGTGGATATTGAGGAAGATGAACACATGCCTCTCATTCTTGGAACACCTTTCTTAGCCGCCGCCAAAGCAACAATCAAATGCGGTGAGGGTGTTATGATACTTAGAAGTGGTTAAAGCAAGGTTAGGATACCTATAGTTCCAATACATTCTTGAAGCTTAAGGAGAAGAGAAAGGTTGATCATGACTCACAAGTTCACACTGGTCTTGTTAGGAGAAAAATCATTGAATAGGAGGAGAAGATTAGAGAATACAAAGATAAGGAGATTGAATCAGGAGAGTAGAAACGTGATAAACACATAATCGGGCATAACTATGCCACGGAAAGATCCTACGGGAACCATCATAAGGAAGATGATGATAATGAACTCACATAGTGGTATGGCTTCGAGTCTAGCTACAAGACTCGTAAATAAAGAAAAGCGCTTCTTGGGAGACAACCCATTTTTATTTGTTTGAATGTTTGTTTTCATTTTTATTTGTGTGTTTTATATATCTTTTTCATTATTGCTCAATTCTCATGCTTTCATTATTTTTTGAAAATGCTTTATTTTGTTTTTAACTTCGTCTTAATTACATATAAAGGTATTTACAAAAATATAAGTGTAGGGAAGATCACATGTGCTTTTAAAACTAATATGAACATGAGATTAACAATATTTGAAATTATATATATATATATATATATATATATATATATATATATATATATATATATATATATATATATATATATATATATATATATATATATATATATATATATATATATATATATATATATATGTGTGTGTGTGTGTGTTTGTTAGAGTTAAATGCTTGTATCGAGTCACAATGGATGTTTTGCAGTAATTTTCCAGGTCTTTAAAGAAGTAATTTTTCCAGAAAATGACTCTAACTCATTCTGTCAGGACAACTTGACGGCGTCGGAAGTAATACCCTATGGCGTCAGGCAATGTAGAAACAGTTTCTAGATTTTCATTTTCTATCTAATCTGTAATTTTTGGAAATTTTCAGAATTCTTAATTTTCCAGAAATCTGCAAACATTTATTTTACAAGCATTCTATCTTACTTGCTTTCTAGTGTATTTTAGTTTTATATAATTTTTACCGCCGATTTTACGCGATGTTTCATCTTAATTTTCTTAGAATTTGCAGGTTATATTGGACAGGAAGATGAAGTGTAAGATGGGAGCAACACTTATTACTTACTCATTCTTCTTGGAGGAGGATTTAACTGCGATTCTACACATATTATACCAAGCTAATTAGGGGAGTATTAGTTTCTCTCTTTTATTTTACCTTTCTCTATCATTACTTTGATACTTTCGGAGAACATTGGGAACAATGTTCAGTTTAAGTGTAGAGAGGAAGAATAAAACGGGAACTTAGAAACTATTCACTCACTTGATTTTTGCCTTGTCCTTAGTAATTTGTGTAATAAACTATGAGAAATATTTGTTAGGGTAATTTTAGCACCAAATTTTTAATTTTTTATGACACTTACGAGTAAAACTTTAGTCTTAATAAAGCATCTCATGGATAGGAGTTATATGACTAACACAAAAACCGTATATCACTAAATTCCACCCCAAAAATGTGAGGTTCGCCCCTAGATCTTTAGAAACAAAGCATTCATCTTTAATGCTTATTGAGTGTACCGGTAGTACAGTAGATTCTAGAACTTGTTTTTGTGATACATTCTGAGATCGCTAATGAGACTACATTCGTGTAGTTAGGTTTAACTAAATGATAAGAGGAATTAGGATAACCCTTCTTTTAAACATGTAATTTAATTACATCGACCACATTGGTTGAGTAATTTTTCCCACACCCTTGCGATGTACTCATATTTAGTACACGATACCCCTAGTTAACCCCTCCGAGCCTATCTTTTTGCGGTTCTCGCGATGTTCTAGTTTTCGAAATATCAATGAAGAGCATTGTTTACAATCCACCCCCAAATGTTACACCCAAATCGCCTTAGCCCACCTTGTATGCAATCATCTTTAGTGCATTATTGTAACTATTGTTTAACTCTTAGTTCAATTATCTAGTTACTTGCATGTGCTAAGTCGAGTCATATCCTTTGTATACAGTTTTGGGACGATTGGGACTCATGGGTTAAGTAGTATTTTATGGAGTAACGGAAAGGAACGTTAAATTCAAATTCCCTTTGTCTATGTAATTAATTACTCCAAATGTTTTGATCTTTCCAATTCGGGCAATAGTATTAGAGAAATAAAAACTCAAGTGTAGGGATGCTCATATAATTCCCTCTACATTGATGTTATCCTAGAGGATGGTAGGGTAAAAAAAAGAAAAAAATATGCGGACTACCATCCTACATCTATCTTTATGTTTATGTTTGTTTCATTTTGTTTTAAGTCATAATAAGTTAGTTTAGTAAGTCGAGTCTTGGCTTAGCAACGCCACATTTTACATGCATTTAACTTAGATTTTTGACTTGCCACCAGTAAAATTCCCCATATCCATAAAACCGTGTTTACCATACCCTTACACCTAACATTACAACCCTTTGTAAAGACCTATTTGATAGTTATTCCTAGGTGCTTACGCCAAAGTGGTGGAGGTTTGATCTAGTCTCAAGCCTATGGTAATCTATGTACCCTGACATGTAGAAAGTGTTTTCAGTTTCACATTTCCATATGTTATATTTCATATACAACCGAGAGATGAGAGAATCTAAACACCAATTGTGAGGTGCTAGTATATAATCTTCGTGCTTATTTTGACTATTGTGGCACTTGTATTTGTTGTAGATTATTTTAAACCAATGTTAAATGACCCCTACCTTATAAATTGATTAGCGAAAAAACACATTTGCTTGAGGACAAGCAATTCCCAAGTGTGGGGATATTTGATAAGGATTTAAAACATACGTTTTTAAGGGGTCATTTAAGCCCTAAATCGTTACATTTTATATCCGTTACTGCTTAAAATCATTCCTTCTCATATTTTAGGTCATTTGAAAGCAAAATGCGGAATGAAGCATTTTTGGACGAAAAGGATGAAAATTTGAAGAAAATGGTTGAGTCAAGAAAATATGGCGAAACCAGACCACAAGATGGCATCCCAAACTCAAGGGCGACGCCGTCGCCTATATGATAGAATCAAATTCGCTCAAGTGACGGCTGAGTTCACTTTGAGACCTTAAAAAGTGACGACGTCACTTGCATTTCAACATGCCCGTCACGCTTACTTTCTACACCAGACGACCAGTTCTTTCTCAAGACGACGTCCACTATCAACCCAGACGACATCACAAGCTCTAACGTGATGTCGTCCCAATGATGACTTGGCAAAGATGAAACCCTAATGGTGGTGATCAGACGACGTCACCAACAGAAGGCGACGCCGTCGCAGTTGTAAAAACTATATATAGACATCGAATTTTCTGTTGTTTGTAATTTTGAAGGGCTATTTGGGAGAGCAAACCCTAAAATGATTTTAGTTCGTCTTAGACAGTAGGGGTCTTTACCCCATATTATTAATAAGAGAAAAGTTTGTTTATCCAATTTATCATTATGTTTAATTCTTATATCATTATTTTCTTGTGTTCTTGCATCTCTATCATGCGTAGCTAGATCGTTATAGTGTTTGCTTAGATCCAATGAAACCTAGTTATTAATTATTGTTATGTTGTCTCTTGTTTAATTGGTTGTCACGCTAGATTAAGGAAAACTGGCTTATTCTTTCATTGTTGCGAGCTTGAACGTCCTAAATAGCGATTATTAGCCCTAGAGTGCACTAGTAGTCTCTCGTTGTATTTATTGTGTAAGTTGCGGCTTGTAGATACTAGGATATTTGGGGGAGATACCTCGGTACTTGGTGATACAAGGTGTTCTAGAGGAGACTTATACACTCATAGAATTAGGGAATTTGGCACCGCCCTATGACTAAAACATGGAATACAATGCACCAATTAAACAAGGATGTGACAATTCAACCGACCAATAAAAGATAACTAGGGAGTAAGTAAATCTAAGTAAACACGCTTTTAATTATTATAAGAACTCTTTCCTACAATCCACAACTTTAGTCGGCGACTTGGAAGGCATTCTGATGATTATGACCTATCTCTTGAATTGGCTGCTCATCCACATCTGCATCATATGTTTTGGCATTGACCTTAGCAAGAAAAAGCAGCTCCTCTTCATCCAATATAGCTCCATTATCCTGAGCTTGCACAAGTAACATCTTGTCTCTGAAGTACTCAGCATTTTGAGGGCATTTTGGAGATGTGCAGTTTCTAGCTATATGTCCATCACCACCATAGTTGTAGCACTTGATCGGATTTTCTTGTCCCTGATTTGGATTCCTTCCACGATTCTGAATTGCCACATATCCTCTACCAACTCCACCTCTTCCCTGTTCATACTGCCTTTCTTGAACTGGTTGCACCATAACCTTCCCATCTCTGACAGTAGCTTGATTGTGTGGATTGGATGCTGTTCTGAGGTTATTGTTGGTGTATGGGAGAGAGTTCATGTTTTGACTAACCATGAGAGACAGTTGATTGATGAAGTTTTCCATGAGTGTGTTTGAGTCGGGAGGCTTATATGCTGGATCAGGGATGAGCTTGTAATTACCATTACCTATGGGTATGACTTGAGAAACTTTGGTGGTAATTCCAACATTGGTGTAAAAAGCTGTAGAGTCATTTGACAAACTAGTTTCTCCCTGCTTAGATTTGAACTGTTCAAGAATCCTTCGTTCAAACATAGCATGTCTCTCATTCTGAAGAAGGAAGGTATACAGTTGCTCATAGTTGGTGTTCTTCAATCCTTTGGTTAGCTTCACAGAGGTGACAAACTTGTGCCATTCGGGATTCATGTTGTTCACAAACTTTGAGTTCAACTGAATATTTGGCATGGTCATTTTGATATTACTCATATCATTTACAAGCTTGTGGAATCTCACGTAGTATTCATAGATACTTTCTTCTGGTTTCATCTTAAAGTGCTCAAATTCATCATACAGCTATGATTCTCTGTCTTCCTTGGTTAATTCAAAACCTGAGAGAAGCATTTTGACATTATCCCAAACAGCCTTGGCTTCAGTGTTGTGATTGATAAGCTTGTAGATGTCTTTTGGAAGACTCTGAAGTATAATGTTTGAAGCCCTGATATCAGCATCGAATCTCTTTTTCTCCTTATCACCGAGCTCATCATACGTCTTTGGTCTGTCCAATCCAAAGATCATGGTTCCATCTGCAGCAGTATCAATTATGTTTCTTGTAGTCTCAATCGATAAGGTCCTTCATCAATGGATTTGAGAATGTTGACCCCATTTTCCTTTCCAAGACAGTACAATCCGATTCGTTGAGCCCAAGAGTCGTAGTCAGTTCTATCAAGCATGGGTGGACGAGTATCTGAACCAACTGCTTGAACATCCTCAGCAATAGTGGAGATGATTGTAGGTACGTTGGTAGACATGTACAGATTTCACGGGATTTTATAACTCTATGATTAAACCGGAAATAGATTCTTTCACGGGATTTTACTAAATCAAGAGAAAACCGTATTACAAACAAAAGTTCAACCAAGTCGCTAAGAATCCTTGAACCAAGTTGCTAAGCACCAAGTCGCTAAGTAGCAACCCGCTAAACCTCAAGTTGCTATGAATCAAGTCGCTAAGCCCAAGTCGCTAAGACCCAAGTCGCTGGACACAAATCGCTAAAGCACCAAATCGCTAAACAGTCAAGTCGCTAAAGAGCAACTCGCTAAGTATCCAAGTCGCTAATGTCAAGTCGCTGAGAACAATAAGTACAAGTCGATAGAATAAATGAAAGCAAGTCGCTAACCCCACCAAGTCGCTAGCCGTAGTGGAGAATCCACTAACTTGTACTGTTTGTCGGCTTGTCTCAATAGACAAGTCGCTACGACTAACACTACAAGTCGCTAGAAATTACTGAAGCAAGTCGCTACGAAGAAATTCACAACGAGACTCAAGTCGCTACCTTGAAAAACTTCAAAAACACACTTCTCAATCCAAAACAAGCCCAACCACAGTGATTCAAGCTTTCCAAATCAAAACCCAATCACTTACAATGATTCTAAACACTAAAGTACACTCAAAAATCAAACTTTAATGCAAGAAATGATCCAAATGATGCAAAAACCACTAAACTATTTTAAACTCAAAAACCATCTAAAACCACTAGAAATCCAAGGATATGTAAGAGAGATGATCAAACCATGGCTCTTGATACCATTTGTAACATATTGGATTTCACAAACACATCAAACCATGATCATAATAGGCGTACACAATGATGTTTTATAGAGAGAAATAGTTAGAGGTTTGGGAACTTAGTGAGAGAAAGTGAAAATTCTTATTATGAGCTCCAACCCTCTACCTTGGGAGGTAGAGGGTATTTATAGTCTTACAAAATTCGCCACCTATGGGCTGTGGATCAGGCATACAGTGGGTAAAGACCCTTCCGTCCTCCATGGTGTTACTTAACTAAATACTACTTAACGTTAAATAACTACGACTACGAGCTTTCTAACGATTACATATACTTGAGGTGACCGACACTTTAATAACTGGATTTACTAAATCCTAACATAAAGCAAGAAGCTTGTTGTTGATGGCCATTCCTAATGACCATGTTATGGCTTTCAGTTCATACAAGACTGCTAAAACTTTGTTTGAGGCTATTGTCACAAGATTTGGTGGTAATGAAGCTACCAAGAAAACTCAAAAGGTTTTATTGAAGCAGAATCTTGAGAACTTACTATAACCAACAATGAATCTCTTGATCAAATGTTCAACAGATTGTAGAAATTAGTCAGCCAACTGACTATTTTGGGTTTCAATGTTCCCCAAAAGACCTAAACTTCAGGTTTCTAAGAAGTTTGCCTGCAGAATACCATATGCATGTGGTCGTCTGGAAGAACAAACCAGAAATTGATACCATGACTCTGAGTGAGTTGTACAATAATTTCAAAATTGTTGAATAGAAGGTTAAAAAATCTGGAGGCACAGGTTCTAGTTAAGGGAATATGGAATTTGTATCTGCTCAAATCAATACCAATCCTGAAGATGATGAGGACTTAGAAGTTAGTACTGCTAACCTTATGGTTGGTACTACTAGTTCAAAAACTAGTCCTGCTGGTATTGGAGATTCAACCTTCTATGCTTTTCTATCAAGCCAAGCAAGTGGATCTTCACTCTCTCATGAAGACCTTGAGCAACTGGATGATGATGACCTTGAAGAGATGGACATCAAGTGAAATGTTTCTTAGCTAAGCATGAGGGCAAAGAAGTTTTGGAAGAGAACTGGAAAGAAGATCACCATAGCTGGTGATGATACTGCTGGATTTGATAAATCTAAGGTGAGTGCTTCAACTGCCACAAGATGGGGCATTTTGCCAGAGAGTGTAGACGGACAAAGTCTCAGGATAACAAGAGCAGATGGAATAAGGGCAGTGGGAAGAAGACAACTGAGGAGGAGTCTTCTTCAAAGGCTATGGCTGCAATTGATGGTCTTAGCTATGACTAGAGCTTCATGGCTGATAAGGAGGAACCATCAACAGACTCAGCAATGGTGGCTACAGAGATGGCACTTATGGCCTTCTCTGATTCTGAGGTACTTTCCACTAAGTGTTGTTCAAAATCATGTTCTGCTTTAAAAGAATGTGAGACTCTTAAAGATAAATATGAAAACCAGAGAATAGAGCTTAATAACACTAGTTATAATCTTGCTAATCATAAAAGAGCTTTAACTATGTTAGAGGAGCAAATTTTGCATTACAAGGAAAATAAGTCTGGTTTTTCTGAAACTATTGTTGTGCTTAAAAGAGACCTTTCTCATAAAGATATAGAGATAAGTTTGCTTAGAGATGAATTGGAAAAGATAAAGAAAGCAAATGAAAACATAAATATCAGTGTAGAGACCCTAGAATATTGTTCTAACCAGGTTACTAAAATGATTGAGGGTCAAATTCATAATAAAGCTAAATCTGGGTTAGGTTACCAATTTGTTCCACCTCCATTCAGAGGTGTTCCTTCACCTCCAAGTATTGACTTAGCACAGACTAGTTTAGAGGAATTTCAAGAGCCAATAATGGAATATGGACCTAAGACAAAAGAAAATGTGAGTCTAGAGAAGTCTGAGGTCAATGATGCTTTTTCATGTGCTAATGATACCTCATTGGTTGAGGAAAATGAGTCTGAGAAAGTAGGTATTGCTAAGCCTAAGGTTGAAACTGTTAGACCTAAGATAGAAGTAAAACAAGTTAGGCCAACAATTAAATATGCCAAAATATATAGGTCAATCAGTAGGACTCCACAGCCTAGGGGAAACCAGAGAAACTAGAATAATCTTAAGTCCCAACAGCTAGGCAGTGAGTTTGTTATGTACAATAAAGCATGCTATTGTTGTGGTAGTTTTGACCATGTGTAATTACCATCAAGGGAGAAGGATGGTAAATGGGAATTCAAGGGTAACAGGGTATGCTAATATAAGGGTGAACACAAACAGTTTTTCAAGAAATACTCACCCTATTGTAACCAGTAAAATGACTCCCAGAGTAGTCTTGATGAAGTCTGACATCAAACCTTTAGAGAATGCTAGACCAATTAGGACTGCTTATTCAAAACAAAAATTCTCAAGTCCTAAACCAACTTCAGATTTTATAAATCAACACAGGGTAATAACTGGTCTTTTAATATGAAAAGTTTGTTTAAAAAAAAGGTTTGGAGGCAAAAAGTAAAAACTGCTAGTCCAGCAGTTGGTACTACTAGACCAGTAGTTAGTACTGCTAGGTCTGTGGGCACTATCAGGGAAACAGGGGTCAATGCTGTTAAGGCCTCAGCATGCTGGAAATGGAGACCCACCAAATCCAGCAATGCATCAATAACCATGAAGAAATACAAATACATTAATGCACGAGGCGGTTCCAAGTCAGTGATGGCTTGGGTCCCTAAAGGAATCTAATTTCCTTTCTTTTGTGTGCAAGAACATTCAAGTCATAAAGAAGATCAAGGATACTCAGACAGTGGATGTTCCAGGCACATGACTAGGAATATGTCCTACCTTTCAGACTTCAAACCTTTGGATGGTGGATATGTTTCTTTTGGTGGTGGCATAGGTGGCAAGATTACTGGTACAGGTACAATCAAGACTGACAGTCTTGATTTTGAAGATATGTATTATTTGAAGGAGCTTAAATACAATCTCTTTAGTGTGTTACAAATGTGTGACAAAAGAACTTTGTGTTATTTGCTGACACTGAGTGCCTTATCCTCTTCCCAGACTTTAAGTTTCCTGATGACAATGAGGTGTTGCTTAGAGTCCCTAGGAAAGGCAATCTTTACAGTGTAGACATGAAAAACATAGTTCCAAAAGAGAATCTTACTTATTTGGTTCCAAAAGCATCTTTGGATGAGTCCATGTTATGGCATAGAAGACTTGGTCATATTAAATTTAAAACCATTAATAAGATTGTAAAATATGGTTTGGTAAGAGGACTGCCTCAAAAACGTTTTCTAAATGACCAAACTTGTGTGGCTTACCTCAAATGCAAGCAACACAGAGTTGCTTGTAAGCCCAAGACCCAAAACTCTATTTCTCAACCCTTATACATGCTTCATATGGACTTGTTTGGTCCTACATCTTTGAGTAGTATACAACATAAGAGATACTGTCTTGTTATTACTGATGATTTTAGCAAGTTTACATGGGTTTTCTTTCTAAGAGCTAAGGATGAGACTGCCAACCTTCTTAAGAATTTCATTACAGAATTAGAGAACCTAGTTGATAAGAAGGTGAAGATTATCAGGTGTGATAATGGGACAAAATTTAAGAATAGAGTGATGGATGACTTTTGCAGGGAAAAAGGTATTAAAAGAGAGTTTAGTGTGGCTAGGACTCCTCAGCAAAATGGGGTTGCTGAAAGGAGAAATAGGACTTTGATAGAAGCTGCTAGGATCATGTTGGCTGATTCCAAGCTACCCATGACTTTTTGGGCAGAAGCAGTTAATACTGCTTGTGTTAGCCTCGCTTTTTTATAAAGATAACGTCACTTACGTGAATTGGACTAGATGCGTAGTATACTTTGCCCATAGGGACTAGTATCGTTTAAGTGGCAAAGTTATTGTTTGTTGAGCCTATAAATACCCCTCATGACTCTCCATGAGGGGTGAGGTGAATCATTTGGTCAAGTGTTTTGTGTGTTTTATTAATAAAAGTATCATTTGTTTCTCCTCCCTCTCTCTAGTTTCTCTCACTAAAAAGATGAAGATGTTCATCTTCTTCCACCAACTCTGACCTCCAAAACCACATAAATCAATATGTTTTTCGTTCCTGACAGCTTGTTATGTGCATAATAGGGTTTTAGTAGTTCATTCTCAAAACAAGACACCTTATGAGTTATTTAGAGGTATATCTCCTACCTTAGAGTTCATGAGACCATTTGGTTGTCATGTCACTATTCTCAATACCTTGGATTATTTGGGTAAATTTGATGGAAAATTTGATGAGAGTTTCTTTGTTGGGTATTCTATGGTTAGTAAAGCCTTTAGAGTTTATAATCTTAGAACCAGGAAGGTAGAAGAAACCCTGCATGTAGATTTTTTGGAGAATAAGGATACTGTTGTAGGAGAAGGACCAAAATGGTTGTTTGATCTTGATTCTCTAACCCAATCTATGAACTATGTGCCAGTGAATGCAGGTACAAATACTAATTGTTAATACATGTTGGGAATTATGTGAAGTTTGGATTATGCTGATATTACTGCCGAAATGATTCTGCTGAAGACATAGTGGATTCTGCTGAAGACATAATCTACTGAAGAGTAATAGTTATTAGTCTGATTCTGCGGAAGTGTTTATTCCGTGTTTAGTATATTTAGTTTGGATATACATGAGCTTTATTAGGAAGTGATTGTGTATATCTTATTTAGTTTTAAGTTTATACGTTTCTTGGGAAACGGTTTAGTGATATTGTTTAGGGTTCCTTGTCTATAAAAGGAACACATTAGAAAGAGTTATGTACCGATTGAAAAACTCAGTTTTAGTTAATATAAAGATCCATAGAGGATCAAGAAGTTCTTAGTTATTACTTGTGTTTATATTCCGCTGCTGAACATAAGTTGTAGAGATTATCTTTTATTGTGCTTGTGATTACATAGGCATACATAACGATCCACGAGCTCAAGATCTATCAAGGTCTGTTTAGTTTCAACAAGTGGTATCAGAGCCTCGTGAGAGTCTCTACGATACTAAGGACAAGCTTTTTCTAAACACCCATACAACCATAACAAAATCATCATGACTGGTTCAGATGTTGATACTGAAATCACCAACAACCAAAACTCCACCCATCTGCAACAACTAAGTGTCTCTAATAGCAATGCTAAGTTTCCTTACCTTAAAAGGGAGGAATATGATCTTTGGGCGATGAAGATGCAGAACTGGATCTCCAACATTGATTGGAATCTATGGCAGATAATTCTGAAGGGGAACAGTTTAAAGAGAACTACCACGGATGCTGCTGGTAATATGATGAATGTTCCTCCCAAAACTGCTGAAGAGTTGCTGGCAGTTCAGAGAGAAACCAAGGTCAGAACTATTCTTCTGCAAGCTATTCCTGAGGATCACTTAAGTGATTTTCACTTCATGCAAGATGCTAAGGATATATGGTTAGCAATTAAGGCTAAGTTCGGTGGGAATGAGGAGTCTAGGAGACTGAAGAAGTCCATGCTAAGACAACAGTTTCAGGACTTTCAAATCTCTGAAGAGGAAGGAATTCACAAGGGCTATGATAAGTTTCACAAGATCTTAAGTCAGTTGAATCAACTACAGGCAAAGCCGGATAATGATGACTGTAACTCTAAGTTTCTGAGGTCATTACCTTCATCCTGGCTACATGTAAGCATAGCTTTAAAAGCTAAAGGTGGTTTGGACATAATGACCTTTGATGAGTCTTATAACAAACTTAAAGCTCTTGAACATGATGTAAGAAGTCCTTTTCGGTCATCCTCTACTGCTAGTCATACTGCCTTTGTTGGAGCCTCTACTCCAAAGTCTAGCTATGGTCCAAGCCCATATCCATCATCATCTAATGCTGCTCCTTCATCAAGTTCTCACTCTAAATCAAGCAACATTATGGAAGATGTACTTGGATCCTTCTTTGCTGATTATGATCCTCAGCAGGAACTGGCTTATGAGGATTTTGATCAGATGGACCCGCTTGAGATGGAAGAGATGAAGTTGAGGTGGCAAGTGGCCATGCTTTCCATGGATATCAAGAGTTTTGAAAGAAGAGCTGGAAGAAGGTTTGGATTCAAAGGACGTGATCCAGCAAGGTTCGACAAGAGGAAGGTTAAATGCTTCACATGCCAACAGATGGGGCACTTTTCTAGAGAATGCAAAGACAGGAAAGCTGGTGATGAGATAAGATACACTTCTTATCGCAGTATCGAAGGAGGCAGGAACGTCAAAGGGATCAACTGCTTTGGTCACTCTGGATAGCAATGTAGACTGGAAGCAACATGAGGAGTCGATAATGATGGTCCCGATAATGTTGGGTTGATTGCAAGCTGTACTTCAGAGGATAGGCATGATCAGATTGCCTTGATGGGCATCTCTCAGGTACAAAACTGTGTGTTTGGTTGTAGTGAGCGTTATAATGAACTTAAGCAAGCTTATGATATTTTGGAACCTAAATATAATGAATACTATGTGGAAGTTGAAGCTTATAAACAGGCTTTAAAAACTCTAGAAAGACAAAAGGTTTGGTTTCAGAAGAATGAAATAGCTTATGATGAGAAAATAGGTGTTTTAGAAAGAGATCTCGAATGTGCTACAAATGAATTAAAATGGTCTGAGAAGTTAAGAGCAGATGTAGTGTCAGAAAATCTAGAGCTTAAGGAGAAAGTTAAGGAGGAAATTGCTAGGAATAATGAATGGATGATGAATGGTAATAAGTTGGCTAGTCTCATTTATAGTAGTCAAGCTCCCAATTCTACAGTGGCTTTAGGTTTTAAGAAATATGTAGGCTTAGAAGCTAGGGATGACACACGTAAATCTACACCAGCAGGCCTAGCTAATTTTGTGAAAGAAGGTGACCTACATGCTGTTCGTGGACCAATTAGAGGTGAGCACATGCCCATTGACCTGTCCACTCTTAATGACTTTGATGGATCACACCATCTGTATGGCAAAAAGTCAAGAGACTTGCCAGACCCTAATACTTCTACTAATGACTTTGTCTCTTGTGTTAACAGTGACAAGTCCTCCAAGCAAGGGTCTACAGAGTGTGATTCAAATGACAAGTCTGACCTTCCCAAGTCTGCCCTTCCCAAGTCTTCACCCCTGCCTACACTCAAGACTACCAATAAGCATGCCAGAGTTGCTGCCAAGGAATCCACTTCCAAGACAGTTGCCTCTGAAGACTTGCCTTTTAATTCTTTGCATAATAGTACTGTTAAAAACAATTCTTTTCATGGTTTTGGTTTGAATACTTCTGCTTGTAAGAATACTTCTTTTGGTTTGAATAAATCTTCTCTTCAGAAGAAATGTTTTGTGTGTGGAAGTAAATCTCATTTAATTAAGGATTGTGATTATCATGAGCAAAGAATGAGGAGGTGTGGTGACTCTAGGCATACTAGACCTATGTGGACCAATGTTAATGATATACCACCTTATGTTCCACAAGCTACTAATTATAATACTTCTTTTCCTTGGAAAAGATCAATTGGAAAACCATATGTTAAACCAACCAGTGAATATTTTAAAAATGGTTTTTGGCCTAGATATGTTAACCCTATGACTGATGGGAAAGGGTACCGGGATACTGCTGTCAAGACCTCAGCAGGTTGTTCTTGGAATATACAGAGACCTAAGTTTCATTGGAAACCCAAGAACAATAGTGGATCTTATACTTCTACATGGCACAACTCATATGATCCACAAGGCAGGTTCAAGTCAGCAATGACTTGAGCCTCCATAGTGTACTAATTCTCTGTAAATTTTGTTGTTGTTGTAGGATCATCCCCTTAAGCATAAAGATGTTGGAATTGTTGACAGTGGTTGTTCTAGAAGTATGTCAGGAAACAGGGACATGATGCATAACTTTGTGCCCATTGAAGGAGGAGGCAATGTAACCTTTGGAGGAAGTGATGGACGAATTACTGGAAAAGAGACCATCAAAACACCTCATTGGATTTTGAGAATGTTTATTATGTCAAGGAACTTCAACATTGCAATTTGTTTTCAGTCTCACAAATCTGTGACACTAAGAACAAAGTACTCTTCACAGAGGATGAATGTCTTGTGCTGTCTAAAGACTTCAAACTCCCCGAAGAAACTTCAATTCTGCTGAAGGTTCCTCGCAGTCACAATCTTTATACATTCAACTTAACTAATGTCCAACCAGCAGGTGACTTAACATGTTTGGTGGCTAAAGCATCTGTGGATGAGTCCACCAAATGGCACAGAAGGATGGCCCATGTCAATTTCAAGACCATTAACCAGCTCTCTAAACTGGGCCTGGTTCAAGGACTTCCTGCCAAACTATTCACCAATGATCATAACTGTGTTGCATGCAACAAAGGAAAGCAGCACAGAGCCGCCTACAAAGGTGTTCTGCAGCAGTAAGCATTATTTCGAACCTCTTCACTACTTCATATGGATCTGTTTGGTCCAACTAAAGTGAGAAGCATTGATCATAAATATTTTTGTCTAGTGATCACTGATGGTTATAGCAAATTTTGTTGGGTATTCTTTCTAAGGACCAAAGATGAAACATCTGAAGTATTGAAAGACTTCATTACCCTTATTGAGAATCAGTTGAATAAAAAGGTGAAAGGAATTAGGTGTGATAATGGTACAGAGTTCAAAAATGCAATTCTGATAGAACTCTGCAGGATCAAGGGAATAAAAGGGACTATAGCACTCCAAGAACCCCTCAACAAAATGGGGTGGCAGAAAGAAAAAATAGAACTTTAATAGAAGCTGCAAGATCAATGCTAGCAGACTCTAAACTTCCTACCATGTTTTGGACTGAGGCTGTTGGTACCGCTTGTTATGTACTCAATAGAGTGTCCATTACAAGACCACACCTTAAAACACCATACGAACTTCTTTTTGGGAAAGTTCCTGTTATTCATTACCTTAAACCGTTTGGCTGCCAAGTGATAATTTTGAATACCAGTGATCCATTGGGCAAGTTTGATGAGAAAGCTGATGATGGTTACATTGTGGGGTATTCTGCTCATAGTAAGGCATACAGAGTTTACAATGTATCTGCTAAGAAGATTGAGGAGACATTGAATCTGAGGTATCTTGAAGACAAGCCTAATGTTCAAGGACAGGGACATATTTGGTCATTTGACCTTGATTACTTGACTGATTACTTGGGCTATGCTAGACATGTGGCTAACCAAAATACAGATTCTGAAGCATCTCCAACTTCTAGTGCAGAAACTTTGGAAGCTCATTCTGAAAGTGGGTCTGATGATGATGAACAACCCATTGTAGTGCCTTCTTTCTCTCCTAACAATTTTGTAGGTGACACTTCTAAAGATAATACTGATGTGGGTGAAGATGCATTCTATTATGCTGAGGACCTTGCCAGACTGAAGAAACAAGAGTATGCAGCCAATTTAGATGCTGAGAGGAATGTTGAAGAAAGTTCAAATGAAGCACTCGGCAGAAACTCCAATTCTGCTGAAAGGGAATCTGTTTCTCCTCACCTCTCCAATTCGGCTGAAAGACATGTTGACTCTACTCCTATGTCTACTAAAGTGTCAACAGACCTTGGAGAACCTTATACAAGGTTTCCAAAACCTTCAGATCTTGGTCATCATCAACCTAAAGCAGGCATCTTCAACAGACCTTCCTATGATACTGACTTTGAACCTACTGTGACTAATCTTGATTCTTCCATTGATGTCAACACCACCACTACAACTAGGATCAACAATGTTCATCCACAGTCTAATATTATTGGTGATCCTAATGCACTTGTTAGAACAAGAGGTACCTGTGGGCGTTCTAAATATGGACAAGTGGCTTTTGTCTCTTATGTCTCAAATCAGCAGAGAGACAATCACACAGACTATCAACATTGTCTGTTTGCTTGTTATCTCTCACAAGTGGAACCAACCAGTGTTACTCAGGCTCTTGAAGATTCAAGTTGGCTTGAAGCTATGCAGGATGAGATGCAACAATTTCAAAATCAGTAGGTTTGGATATTGGTACCACTACCTGATGGTAAGTATGCTATTGGGACAAAATGGATTATGAAGAATAAGAGAGATGCTCGAGGTGTTGTCATTAAAAACAAAGCCGATTAGTTGCCCGGGTTATAGACAAGAGGAAGGGATCGATTATGATGAAGTGTTTGCACCAGTGGCAAGAGTTGAGGCTATAAGGATTTTCTTAGCTTATGCATCCTATATGGGTTTTATGGTCTATCAAATGGATGTTAAAGGAGCCTTCTTGTATGGTGAAATTGAAGAGGAGGTGTATGTCACTCAACCTAAAGGATTTGAAGATCCAGATCATCCTAACTATGTGTATAAAGTAGTCAAAGCTCTCTATGGACTACATCAGGCACCCAGAGCCTGGTATGCTAGGCTCTCTACATTTCTGCTGAAGCATGGTTACAGAAGAGGTGCAATTGATCAGACTCTTTTCCTTAAGAAGAATTCCACTGACATAATTCTTGTGCAAGTATATGTGGATGACATTATTTTTGGATCCACAAAGGAAGCTTGGTGCAGGGAGTTTGAGGAGCTTATGAAGGGAGAGTTTCAGATGAGTGCAATGGGAGAGATGACTTTCTTTTTGGGTCTTCAAGTTCAGCAGAAACCCGATGGTATCTTTATCAGTCAGGACAAATATGTGAGGGACATCTTGAAGAAGTTTGGTATGGAGGGTGTAAGGACTGCCACTACACCTTATGAAGCTCCAAAGACAAAGACCAACAATGAAGCTGATCCGCCTGTGAATGTTCATTTGTACAGGTCTATGATTGGGTCTTTGATGTATTTAACAGCTTCCAGGCCTGATATTACTTTTCTTTGTGAGTGTTTGTTCGCGACATCAAGTTACTCCACTGACTTCCAATCTCAATGCTGTTAAGAAGATCTTTAAGTACCTTAAAGGCCAACCTCTTCTAGGTCTTTGGTACCCAAAAGAGTCTCCTTTTAAGTTGGAAGCATATAGTGATAGTGACTATGCTGGTGCTAATCTGGATAGGAGGTCCACCACTGGAGGTTGCCAATTCCTTAGAAAGAGATTGATTTCTTGGCAATGCAAGAAACAAACTATTGTGGCTACCTCATCTCTGAAGCAGTATGTGGCTGCTGCTAATTGCTTGGACGGTTCTTTGGATTCAAAATCAGTTGTTGGATTATGGGTATAATTTCATGAACACAACAATTTTTATTGATAATCAAAGTACCATATGCATTGTTAAAAATCTAGTTTTTCATAGTCGAACAAAACCTATTGAAATCAGGCATCACTTTATAAGAGATGCATATGATAAAAATTTGATTAAAGTGGTCAAAATACATACTGATGATAATGTGGCAGATTTGTTAACTAAGGCTTTTGATGGACCAAGGTTTCAACACCTTGTGGTCCATATTGGCATGCTTAACCCTTAACTGCAAAGTTTAAGGGGAGGCATAGGCCTCAGGGGAGGCATATGCCTCAGGGGAGGATTTGTGTATAACTTTGCTTTTTACTATGTAAATTTGTATATTTGGTTGATTTTAACTAACTCTAACCTGCTAATGTTATCTTAGTGTGTTTCTTTGTTGGTTTGTGTGTTTCTCTGTGTTTGTTTTGTTTTGCAGAGTGTCTACATGTTCAGTTGAGAATTGGTCAAGTATTAGAGCATGTTCCTCTGAGTTCAAAGAGTTGAAGTTGAAGTGAGTCAATTGTTTCTTCTGAAGTTATATGAATCATACAAAAGAAGTACTGAAGCAAATTGATTATTCATTCATTCCAGAAACAGTTTACAGCTTACAGTGTACAGAGTACTAGCAACATCAAATGCATCTACATGATCTACTAATCCTAATCTATTACATATCATTCGTTCCAACATCTAACAGGCTGTTGGATATGCATGATCGCTCACATCTTTCACACTAAATGCTGGCTATGCTTTTGTGATGTGCATAACCAACCCTAACAAGATGCTAAGGATCAAAATGGAGAGGATGGATTGATGCAAACGATGATGATGACAATGACCACAAATGATGACGGAGAAAAAAAAATGTGTCCTTTGTGCTTCATCTATGCATTTCAACCAAAATGCAACCCATCTACTCTCCTTAAGTTCTTCCCTTATACGATAAGTGATGATGCACCAAAACCTGATGCAGAAAGACCAAGAACCACCTCTCTATCTTCTGAAAGTGGTGGATTTTTGGCTCGTGGCCTTCGTTGAGGCCTAGGTGCTGCGGGTTGGGAGTGAGATGTTCCCTCCTTATAGGAGTCATCAGAATCATCAGCAGATATACTTGGATTATCCACAATTTCATTTTCTGATGAAGAGAGAAAGGGTGATTTCTTTGATTTTGGAGATGGTTTTGGAAAATAATGAAACCATGGATTGGTATCTTCACTTGATGATGAGGATGATCTTTGTGAGATCAATGATCTCAGGTTTGGTACTCATGGTTATTATGGCTAATTTTGGGTTATTGATGAAATTAGGGTTTGGAATGAAATTTGGGGTTTTTGATGAAGTAGTATGTGTGCTTTGGGATTGCTTTATAGACGGGTTCAAGTGGTAAGAGAATCAATGCGTGTGGGTGAAACAAGAAAAGATATTTCTGAAGCTTCTTGAATAAGTAATCTGTTTCTGCTGATTGTTCTACTTCAGCAGAATGGTTTCTGTTTCCACCGAAGTTAAAAGTGAATATGAGTACAAGTAGAAATCCACGTCATCATTGGTCAACTTTGACCAAAATTGGGAAATTTTCATTTATTCTCTACCGGCATATATTCGCTCCATATTAAGTGATTTGATTTTTAACTCATTCAAAACACTTCCTTTTGTGCATATTGTAACCCTAATCTTCAAAATTTCTCATGGCGCTTCAATTTAAAAATGATCATAATAAGGTTGCTTTTCTTGGAACTGCTCGGGGAGATGAGTTGTATCGGCCGATGATTTCATTTTTACAAAGATCAAAGATTCAAGATGCATTAACGCATTCTCCAAATGCTATATATGAATCTTTGGTTACTCAATTTTGGGCGACGGCAGAAAGAAGAAGTGATACTGAGATAGTTGCAAGTGTTGATGGAAAAGAGTATGTGGTAACTGAGGAACTGATCAGAAGACAACTTCACTTGGATGATGAAAATGGAGTTTATCATTCTGATTCTACAATGGTACTTGAAGGGATTCAGGCGATTGGATATCAAAGTACGAGAACAGATATGTGGTTAAAAATAAGTTTTGTCCTATGTGGAGGTTCATGGTTCATACGTTGCTCCAGTGTTTAAGCAATAAGTCTGGAGGATGGGATCAGTTTTCAACTCAAATGGGATGTGGTATTGTTTGTTTATCTAAGGGTTTGACTTATAATTTCTCTAAGTTTATTTTTGATAATATGGTTGAAAATATAACTAGGAAAAAGGGTAAGTTTTTGATGTACCCTAGGTTCTTACAGATGATATTGAATGTTTCTACACAAACCCAAGCTTTCTATCCCATAGGAGTTTTGACCTCTAAGTTATTTGCAACGATGAGAACTAAGTTTGAGGGGACACATTTTCCTTTGTTAGCAGCAATGTTGCCTCCAGAGAATGGTACTACTGATGAGGGTAATGTTGTTATTGTACCCTCTGTCAATACTACTGATGGTAATCTTTCAGTAGATGTAGATGAGGGTTCTACTGCTGTTGCTGAGGCATCCATACCTTCACCTAGACCTTGTCCTAGCCAAGAACATACACAAGTTTCAAATGATGAAGTTCAGGATCACATTGATGAAGTTGAGGTTGATGCTGATAGATTGCCTACACCAAGTCCTGTTAGGAATCCATTTGGTGAAGGATGTTCTAATGTTGATCAGGTTAATGTTGCTCCTGAAAGGTCTAATGTAGTTCCAATTTCAACTGAGCAATCAGATGATACTGATGCGGATCCTATTACACTTGCCTCATTATATGCTCTGATGAACAAGCTTACAGGTGAGGTGATTGGTCTTAAGAAAGAACTTGCCAAAACCAAGTCTGTTCTTGGTAAAAAGATTGTGGCATTGGAAACAAAAGTTGAACACTTGGAGGAATTACTAAGTCAGAAAGGTAATAAGAGAAGCCTGATTTCTTCTGAGGTGGAGGACGAAGAGAATCTTCATGCATCCCTTGGAATATTAGCTGATGCCGCACTTACATCAGATGTTTCTTCTCCTATTGCTAAATCTTCAAAGAGTAAGGAGCCTATTATATATTCTAGCAAAAGAAGAAGACAATATTTGACTAAGGTGTCTGCTGACACTTCAACGGAGCCGCATATGGTTGGTGCATCTGCTGATGTTATAGTTGAGGAGGTTGTTTCTGATTATGGTCAAACTTCGTCTATACCAGAACAATCAAATGTTTCGCCTTCAGCAGATGATGTAGAGTTTTTGTTGCTTTGGGAGAATGTTTAAGTTGAATTCTTCTTCTAGTTTTCTACACTGTTGAGGAATTGTCACAACCTGTTTCCTCTGATGTGGGTTTGCTTGTTTCTTCTGAAGCTCACGTTTATTGTGCTGTTATTGGTTCTACTGAGACATCTTTTGACAAAGAACAGGATCATGTGATTGATGATATACTTAATTCAGGTATAGTGACTGAAGAAGAAAATCAAGCTCAAGCTAGATTGTTTGCTAATTATGAGAATATGCAGAAGAGTCGTATTGTTGCTAAATTTCTTCAAGATCAGTATGATTCTAATTTGACTCCTGAAAGGCAATTAGAGCTTGATGTATTATTTCCTAAGATAACTGATGATCAATGGGATGCATATACTTCTCAAGGTGCATCTGATCCAAATCTTGCAAAACTTATCTTAGGAGCATCTTTTGATGATGATACTTTTGTGGATAAAATGGTGGCACTTGGTAATCTAAGGAAGCAAGAATCTTCTGCAAAGAGAAGAGCTTTAATTGATCAAAGAAATAAAGCCAAAAGAGAAAACTTATGACTGTTGTTCTCGAAGAGGAATTATATGAGGAGTGTTGTGAAGAATTCTGCTATGTATAATTCTGGTATGTCAATGAAGCAAATCAATGCTTTTTCTGATGATGCTTTGATTAGACAAGATAATATGGTTATGCAGTTTTCTTCTTCTGGTTCCACTTCTTCTACTCAATTGGAAAACATTGCTTCAATGACTGATGTTCCTACAGACCAAGAGACAAAACAGTTGAAATTGTGGATAATTTTGATACTGTGTTGCCTTTGGTGATTTCTCCAGTTGTTACCTCGATACAACTTCATAGCTACTCTTTCTTCTCGATGTGGTTGTTCTTGCGAATCCACTTTGGTTTCTTCTGAAATGTTGTCTAGTGTGGATTTAAGTGATTCTCTGATTCAGGGAAATGATCTACAGCTTGATACTAATAACATTATTGGTACGGGGCAACAGAGCTTGGTTACAAGGAGTTCTGACAGGTTGGCTAAGAAACATTCTTCTGGGAATACTACTTTAGATCTCAAGGCTGATGAATCTACCTTTATTGAAGTTGGAAATGTGGAAGTTTTTCTTGAAGGAACTCATGTGGTCTTGGTTGATTGGAAAGCTGGAAAGCTTAACACTGTTTATAGGTTGGATAATACTGTTCTTGAGTTTAATTTCTTGAAGGAAATTCTTCATTTGGTGACCAGACATGATTTGAAGATGCTGTATGATCATGTCATTCTGTATTATAAGTCTCATTCAGAAAGTGTTAGTTTATATTTGTTGGGTGATCTTCAGGTTATGTTTGATTCTCATTCTCCAAATGGTCAAGGGTATTCTATTTGGAAGCATTCTCATAAGTGGGAGATTGAGAGTTGGAGATTTTATCCGTTGCCTTGTGTTCATGTGGTTCAAACTACATGTGGAATGATTTTGTGTATGCTCTCAGATAAGCTTTATCCGTTATCGGTTAATTTTATGGAAATGTTGCTGAGACACAAGTTGGAAGTGCCTCCGAATCTGTTGGAAATGATGAACTTCATGCTACTCAATGTGTTGGTTTGATTAAAAATCATCTTCTATCACATAAAGGTTCATCTTGATTGTACCATTTTGTAATATTTGTTTTCTTAATTCTTAGTTAAAAAAAAAAAAAAATGTTTTGGTTTTCTCTAACTCTTCTTGCAGGATTGTTGTATATTTCTCCTGGTTATTGACTCACCAGATATACCTTGTGTATATTAAAGAGTTAGCTAGTCCAAAGGGTACAGCTTTGGTAAAGACACCTCAAATCTGTTGATAGCTGTAATGATTTGCTAAAAATCATAGGGTATGCAACCACCCCTGCTTAATTGCTGAGTGTTGTATGGTTTTCAATTCACCATGGTTTATTCCATTTTGGAATCCAAGAATTGACTAGCCCACATGTATATGGCTTGTGGTAAAGGCAGTGGCATTTCATATTTGGTTCTCAATTCACCAATTCTAAGAATTGACTAGTCCTGAGCAAACGGCTACAGGTAAAGACATATCAAATCCGTTTATATGGTTTCTGGTTTGCCAATAAATCGATGGTTCTCGATGTACCATAGTTTACGAACTTAAACATATGGCTACTCCGGTAGTTATGGCTATTGGTAAAGAGACATCAAATCCATTATTTTCAATGATTCACCTCTCACGGGAGTTAACACACCTGGATGTGATGAGAATAGTCTGAAACTAATTTGTTTTGATGTACCTCTTGTCATGTGTTGCTGCAAAGATCTGGTGTTTTCAGAGTTTCTACATTCTTGAGATGGTTTTCTTTAGATTCTTTCTTTGCTGATGTTGTTTGTGCCCAATCCTCTGGTGTCAGAAGATCTATTCAGAAACTGGAACTTAACCGAGTCAAATTCTAGTTTAGGGGAGGATTGTTGGGAATTATGTGAAGTTTGGATTATCTTGATATTACTTGCCGAAATGATTCTTGAAGACATAGTGGATTCTCTGAAGACATAATCTGAAGAGTAATAGTTATTAGTCGATTCTGGAAGTGTTTATTCCGTGTTTAGTATATTTAGTTTGGATATACATGAGCTTTATTAGGAAGTGATTGTGTATATCTTATTTAGTTTTAAGTTTATACGTTTCTTGGGAAACGGTTTAGTGATATTGTTTAGGGTTCCTTGTCTATAAAAGGAACACATTAGAAAGAGTTATGTACCGATTGAAAAACTCAGTTTTAGTTAATATAAAGATCCATAGAGGATCAAGAAGTTCTTAGTTATTACTTGTGTTTATATTCCGCTGCTGAACATAAGTTGTAGAGATTATCTTTTATTGTGCTTGTGATTACATAGGCATACATAACGATCCACGAGCTCAAGATCTATCAAGGTCTGTTTAGTTTCAACAATACAAATAAGCCGTAAAAAATAAAATACGTAAATAGTTTGAGCCAATAGTTTTCTAACACACTTAACATTTTCACATAA
>OU343221.1:246978071-247287609 GCA_910596185.1 Chrysanthemum makinoi
AATTAGGTAACAACGCTTTTACAACATTAAAAGTGTCCCAATATGTTGTTATTAGGACGCCATTTGGTTGTTCATGTATAGACATATTATTACCATAAATTTGGTTTCATAATCGATTTGGGATATTAGGATCCCTTTTCTTGGTGTTAAAAGTAACTATAATGTAGATACATGATAAATCGGCCCCAAGAATTAACATTAAAGGACGCTTGTATGTGTATCAAAAGATTAAAAATAGGTTACCACATGTTAGAACATTGGAAAAGTGTCCTAATATGTTTTATTAGGACGCTATTTGTGTTGTTTATAGACCTAAAATGCAACTCATAAAATTGTATCATAATCTTATTTGAGTTATTAGTACCTTTTCTTGGTTAAGTAAAATAGCTATGATGTTACATCATAAGCTAGCCCTAACAATACTTTGAGGACGCTTTTATGTGTCTCAAAAGATTAAAAGTAGGTAATCACATGTTAAAACATTGTAAGAGTGTCCTAATATGGTTTTATTAGACGCTTATTTGTGTTGTTCATAGACATATAATACGACCATAAATTGGTTTCATAAGGGTTAGACGCTTTAAAGACCTATTATAAACTACTTACATGAAACGCTTATCCTTGGTCCTATTAAATGAAAGGTCCAAAAGTACCATTTATGACGCCTTCATGCGGGGGTCCTAAAAGCCACTTTTCTTGTAGTGGATTCTCTGACATCATCAATGATTTTGATAAACACAACATCAACATGCCAAGAATTGCAGTGAATACTAAGTTCCTAAGTAGTCTTGGTCCCGAATGGGAGAAGTATGTCATTTTCTCCGCGTTTAAAAACATGCATCATTCTACCTACTGACATTTGTACACATTTGAAGCCTCCCGAAAAGGAAGTTGATAGGAAAGGATTCTCCGCTCAAATTGCTCCAATCACACCGGAAAATCAACAACTTGCCTTTATATGCTCAAAACAGCTTATTCTCCTCAACCAAAGAACTCAACTAATCGCCATAATCACACCACATGATCCTTCACAACCTCCATCTCAACAAACTCAATTGGTTCCATACAACAACAACAACAATGCCTGTCAAGGTAATGAGGAATCTCGATCCGGCTCAAGCATTGCAACAAGGATTTGCGATTGCTAATGCCTTTAGCAAGTATACCAACAAATCCAACAACCAGATTCGCTCCTCATCTAATACAAGGAATCAAGCCGTGTGAACAATGGACGAAGTTGAAGTTCGAATCGTGGTTATGGTCGCTGGCCGCGTGGTCAAGGGCTTTACGCCGTGGGAAGGAATAATAATCGAGCTCCAGTGGTGGAACAGGAAATGCTCGTAATGGGTTGAATGGTCTCTGGCGTTGCCAACCGCAATGAGAAGGGACACTGGCTAATGCATGCAAAGCCAAGGACTAGGGCAAGGCTTATTTCAAAGAGGCTCTCTCTTTGGCTCTTAAGGATGAAGTCCGGATCTCTCTCGCATAAAGAACGAGTTTTATGGCAAATGCACTCGTGATGATGATATGGAGGACTTGTGCCAATGCACCTGTTATGTTGATGGCTAATATGCATGAGTTACACATGAGTGACACAGCCCAAGTATGACACCGATGGCTTGTCTCGTGTACCCTAACAAACCATTTCATCTCGATCTACTATTCCGCCAACATCCGGATCCGCAGCAGCTCGAATGTTCAAAATGAGTCGCCCACATCTCATTCGACGATTTTTCAACTAGACTCTCAGAGTTATATTTGACGATCAAGATGACCAAACGTCTCCCTTGATAATCAAATTGACTCCTGGTTATACTTGAGGATCTCAAGAATGATCATGTTTGGACTCACGCTGAACATGCCTAACTTTTGCCTCATCCGATTTTGCTCGCTTAATACAAGACCAAAACCATAGTGGAAAATGTCATGCCATTAATCAGGACTTGAAATGCAAAATGCAATCATAACTAAGGATTTTGAATGTTTACAAAAGCAACTCAACTTTTCAAAACTCAAGAAAAACGCTAATACGGTTTTGAAGCATTTTGCTAAATCATCAAAATGAAAATATTTAGAGCATGTGATGCGTGGATCTAGCCGCTAAGAATGCTTTGTTGTCCTAAATAGAACAAATCAAACATGAACATAAAAAGCAAATTAACGCTCTCACCTTGGAAAATCAAAAAGCTAAGGCTGTTAACTTGTCAAAACAGTTCCAGATACAAAAAGCATTCAATGAAACGAATAGATGATCATCTTGAAGAAATCATCGGCTTGCAAAACAAACTTAAAGAGTTTAAAACTGTATTTTACAAACATGGCGAAGTCGTCACGTACCATTGAAAAGTTTACTTTAAAACCCAATCCAAATGGATATGGACCAATCTTGCCGACATAAACCTAAGCTTTCAACAAAAGCATTCAAACCAAATCCGGTTTCCAAAGCGTAATATAAAATTGATAATTCTCATATGAAGTGTTGTTTAATATCATCGCCAAGAGGAATTAGATGCGTAAGACGAGTCATCAAAATTAAAACTGTTGTTTACAACAAACCTTTTAATTATTCAAAACCTACTACTGGCCACACCAACGGATTCTTCTAACACACCAAGGGTTATCATCAAAACACCGAAATTCTAATGTTAATCCCTCAACTGAGATTATAACAAATTTATGGTCCTTTTACCTTCCATCGCTGAAGTAATTCAAAACCTAAAATCAAAAATTCTTAGATATTTTGACATCTTCATGGCTGGCCTCAAAATTTTACAACATGATATAGAATATCGCTCAAATCAAAATTGATCATTTTCAATCGCCTCGCGCATAGAACAAAGAGACTTTTTCGTAAAAATCTTTACCTAACGCTAAAAATTTGAAAAATTGTGCATTAGCCTGGGAAAAGGATTTTCATAAGGAACTTGGATTAATGAAGGTCGCTTTGTGTAAACATCTATTTCTAACACTAAACGTAAAAAGAAACAATTAGAAAAAGATATTGATCGACTCTTGGAAGATGTCATCCTAGCCGATGTCCATAATGTTGTGTATATTGAATTCTTTGTCATATGCATTTGATCATACCTCCGCCGATATCCGTTGATTCCGATAAATGTTGAGAACATCGATAATGTGCTTCGTGATCGAGTCCCTTAATACTTGAAAACAAACGATTGTCAAACTAACTTTCAAATGCAACACGCCGCCTTAATTGGTGTCAAAAAGATATTCACGATCAACAAATTGCCTTTCAACACAAAATCGCCAAATACAAAATCTTCAATCCTAAAATTGAGCAATTGATGATCAAACGTGTCTTTAAGTTTCAAATCTCAAAATATGAACAAGAACTTGTAAAAGTTAAAAAGGAATATGGTGTCGTATTTGATTTACTAAAAAGACTCGTGATGAAGCATCAAATGAACTTGATCATTATCTTGCACACACTAAAAAAGTTATGCATTTTGTCGAAATGTTTGGTCCAAAAATCAAGATCCGATTCACACTATCTTCAAGTTAAGAGAATTGTTAGGAAAGTATGAACAACTTCTGCCAACCATCATTAAGAGATTAGCCCCAAAGAATACTTAGCACTCATGAACCTAGAATCTCTACCAAATCACAAGTAGCTAACGGCTTCCTTCTAATTAAACAGAATAGTTGAGCCTTTTCCAAACGCCCGCACTTCACGCCCTAGGAGCACTCAATCAAGAATAGGAAGGCACCTAAGAAAAGATCAATCAGAATGCTAAAGTAGAAGAACACCCTAGACTATGAATAAGACTCACGCTGTCTCCACTATAGATATTAAGGCCCCGCAAATGTAATAGAAATAGTGATGTAAATCTAATGCTAAACCGCTAAGTACTTTTGATATTCAGTCTGATGCACCTTGTGTTATTTGTGGTAAAAGTATGAATTCTGATTGTCATGATAAATGTGTTGCTAAAGCTATCATCTCTCGCTTAAGGAATCCTAAGAACCGGAATACCTCTAGGCCCACTAATCTTTCTAAGTCTCTGCTTGGTAGACCGCCCTCTTTAGATTCTAAGAAACATCACTGCCCCTCAGAGCTCCAGTTTCACCTCCTAAGAATGTAGTACCACCTAGTGCATTCACTAAGACTAAAGCAAAGAGTAGTTATAGATGGCGGAAATGGATATATAACACACTAGGAAGGTGGATACCTAAAGCTATTGATGTGTATATCTACTATAATCGCTACGAACCCTCTAACATTTCGGTTCCAAATCTACTTCTATCGCCGTCAGGTGTAATGCAGTGATACAGATCACTCGATTGTTGATAGCGGATGTTCCCCACACATGACAGTAATCTTAAACAGTATCAAACTTTATTGCAAAGTTCATTGGCATCGCCAGTTCGAATGATCACTTCGCAGCCTATCATGGGCTACGAGACTATGTTAATGGGAACATCGAAATCGAAGCAGGGGTTTACTATGTGGAAGGCCTCGGTCATAATCTGTTTTCAGTAGGTCACTTTTGTGATGGAGATTTGGAGGTTGCTTTCCGGGAGAAAACTTGTTTCATTGGTGATCTACAAGGAAATGACCTTATGTCCGGATCGTAATTCTAGTCTCTACACTATCTCTATGAAAGACATGGTTGCTTCATCTCCCATCTGCTTACTTTCAAAGGCAACATCAACAAAACCCTGGCTATGGCACCGTCGTCTCTCACATCTAAACTTTCAAACCATCACCAACCTTGCTCGACACAAACTAGTTGAAGGACTCCTACGGTTTTGGTATTCTAAAGATCACCTTTGCTCCACTTGTGAACAAGGCAAAAGCACTCGTGCTCATTTTCCTTCAAAGGTGGAACACGGCTCTCAGCATGTGCTTCATCTTCTTCACATGGATTTGTGTGGCCCGATCCGCGTGCAAACGATCAATGGCAAACGCTACATCTTAGTAATTGTTGATGACTATTCACGCTGGACTTGGGTCTACTTTCTTCGAAGCAAAGATCAAGCTCCACAAATGATCATCACCTTTTCACGAAAATACAAGTTCATTTACCTGAAACACCGTTCGACTAATCGAACATGTGATAGAGGCAATCGAATTTGTTAATCAAACTCTTCGTGAATTCTATGAGAAAGTGGGAATTCAACATCATACATCTATTGCACGTACACGGAACAAAAGCGGAGTTGTCGAAAGACGAAACCGAACGTTAGTGGAAGCTGCAAGAACAATGTTAATCAATGCTAAACTTACAGATTACTTATGGGCGAAGCAGTATCTACCATGCTATACTCAAAACCGTTCTATGATTACAAAACGCCACAACAAAACACCTTTCGAGCTTCGTCCATACAGAAAACCGAATCTAAAACACTTTCATGTATTTGGATCTCTTTGCTATCCGAATAATGATCGTGATGACTTTGGAAAGCTCAAAGCCAAAGCCGACATTGGAGTCTTTATCGGATACTGTGATAATTCAAAAGTTTTCGAATCTGAATCGTCGTACAAAACAGGTGATGGAAACGATTCATGCTCATTTTGATGAACATACGGAAATGGCTTCGAGTATAACAAACTTGGAACCGGACACAACCGCTTAAACTTTCCCCAAACCCCATCATCAGCTGAACAAAGCCCCTAGCTTACTCGTCAACAAATAGAAAGGTTATTTGCTCACTGTTCGGATGGCGATATTGATGAACGTGCTCGGTGTATCGCTGTTTCACGCTCAACACGATAATACTCTTATACCGATACACTGCTACAACAACTACTGTTGAAGATGCACCTACACCAGTTGACTCCAACACAACAGTTGAACAAACCGCTTCCAACAATGATGATTCGGCTGATGATGTTCTGAATGAAGTACCCCACCCGCAGATTTTGATCCAAATGCGTTCTTTAACCCGTTTGCTAATGAGATCTACTGCACGTGATGTCGCGGAATCTTCAACAAACCATTTGAATCCTCAGAATCTGGACAATGTATACCAACATCAACCCTCCACACATAGATGGACGAAAGACCATCCTCCGGAAAACATTATTGGCAACCCGAATCAACGATGCGTTCACATGAGAACGTCTTCACAGACGGTGAACATTGCATTTATGCACTCACCGCCTGTCGCCAATCGAACCTAAAACATCAAAGACGCAATGACAAAAGACAACTGGATTGAATCCATGCAAGAAGAACTCAACCAATTCAAACGTCTTGAAGTATGGGAACTGGTTGAAAGACCAACAGGGTCTACGTCATTGGTCTCAAATGGATTTGGAAAAACAAATTGGATGTTGAAGGAAATGTAATCAGAAATAAGTCACGTCACGGTGGCTAAGGGTTATCGTCGGGAAGAGGGAATAGACTTTGAAGAATCTTTTGCTCCGGTTGCTCGTCTTGAGGCTGATCGGATATTTCTAGCGCTCGGCTCATATGAATATGACGGTCTATCGGATGGATGTCAAAACTGCGTTTCTCAATGGACAACTTAAAGAAACGGTCTATGTCAGCTAACCAGATGGATTCGTTGATCCCGAGTTTCGAATCCGTCTACAAACCGAACAAAGCTCTGTATGGTCTCAAACAAGCTCCTCGGGCATGGTACGATAAGCTATCATCCTTCCTCATTGCTAATAATTTCACCAAAGGTTCGGTTGACCCAACTCTTTTTATACAATATCACGGGGCACATATCTTAATTGTTCAAATTTACGTGGATGACATCATTTTTGGGTCTACACATAAAAGTTTTCAATCGCTTTTGCAAAACTAATGAAGAAAAATTTTGAAATGTCCATGATGGGTGAACTCACGTTCTTTCTCGGACCGCAAGTTCATCAATCACCCCGTGGTATTTTCTTGAGTCAGTCCAAATATGCCTTGAATTGTTAAACAAATTTGGAATGAAAACCAGTGACACCTATGCCACACCAATGGCTCATACCAAGAAGCTAGACGTTGATTTACATGGGAAATTGGTGGACCCTACAAAGTACCGTAGTATTATTAGGTCTCTCATGTATCTAACGTAGCTAGCACTCGATATTGTCTTTGCCGTTTATCTATGCTCCCGCTATCGGGCGACCAACTGAAACCCACCTCTCCGAGGCTAAAAGAATCCTCCGATACATAAAGGGAACCATTAACTTGGGGATCCGGTATCCGAAGGATTCTGGTTTTGAACTAATCGCTTTTGACGGCTACGACCACGCAGGATGCTTAGACTCACGGAAAAGTACTTCAGAGCTTTACAATTTCTTGGTGATAAACTAGTGTCATGGCAATCGAAGAAGCAGGATTGTACATCACCGCTGTCCTCAACGGCGGAATATGTAGCCATGTATGCGTGTTGTGCTCAAGTCATCTGGATGAGAACACAACTCAAAGACTATGGTTTTGTATTTGACAGAATCGATACTGCGACAATCTGAGTGCCATTGCAATCTCGTGCAACTCAGTTCAAAGACTTTCGAAATCAAAGCACATCGATCTTGATATCATTTCATCAAGGACCCGGAACAGTGGTAATCGTTGATTTATATTTTGTGGGTACTGAGAATACCAATTGGCGAATCTTCTCACCAAAGCCTTGCCTCCGCTAGGTTTAATGAGTTGGTCCACCGGATTGGTATGAGGTGTTTGACTCAAGAGGAATTTGATGAACTCCTAAAACAGTCTTAAAAACCTGTCAAACACCAAAATCTCTTTTGTAAATAATTTTTCAAAACAAAATACAAAAATATAAAACCTGATAAAACAACAAAAATATTCTTCTAATCTAACTTTCTTTCAACATGGCAAGTACGTTTCTCTCGTCAACACTCTAATCTTCAAAATTCAGATTTTTTCGATCAAGTGTTGAGGGGGAGAAAAATATCACTTAACTGCTTCAAAACATCCGTGTAATTGCATGTTATATTACCCCAATGTTTCTTTTAATGGTGGTAAACTTTTCTGGTTAAATGACACTCCTCGGACTAAATTTATAACCTTTCATTATTTCTCAAGTCGAGGGGGAGTGTCGCCAAGTTTCTTTCCTAAAAATCTTTGTTTGGTAACCAAAATGGAAGTTAAATGACTTTGTTTGAAAAAAAAAGGTGGGGGACCAAACTGTCAAAATGTTAAAGTTAAATTTAACAAAACACCTCCCACCTACTCATTCACTTCACATTTATTACTTTCAACTTTTAACATCTACGCATAAGATTCATTCGAGAAATCCGCATACTTTGATCATCATTTTGTAAGTGGTTTAACGATCTTAACATGTTTTTAAGCTAAGGTTTTAATTTCATGCAAATCCTACGGCTAAAAATTGTGTTACGCTACGATTATGTGTTCTACGCATAAGCGTATGAACACACAATCATTGTGTGTGTTTTTGGTTAAATGGATTGTGTCTAAACGCTTCTAATACATCAAGGATATCATTTTAACCATCAAAACCCACCCGTAAACACGTATGATAATGATTTTTGAAAATTAGGGTTCTTGAGTCAAATTGGGTATTTTTGAATGTGAAGTGTTTTGGTCTAAAAGATTGTTGAGTTATGGTCATATGTTGTTGAATTGATGATTTCCATGGTTGTTAACCACCCGTAAAACACTAATTGTTTAACAATTTGGAATTAGGGTTTAATGTTCATGACTTTGTGTAATTTTGATTCTCAAACATTAGATGTTAATACTTGGCCAAAAGACTCTAACAACACTCTAGACCTACCAGAATTTATATGGTGCAAATCCTATGGTTAAAAATCATACGCGTAATTCTTAACCCTTAGGGTTTTGACCTACGTGTATGACTTTCTACGTAACTATTAATCAATGATTCATGCCATGTTTTGTTGATAAAATGAAGTTTTGTGTTAATATTAATGATTTGATGAACTTATTTCATGCTTTGCTACGCATAATATTCGTAATCAAGGTCATTTGAAACTCTACGCGATAAGGATTACCCTACGCCGTAGTCAAGTTATGCGTGAAGAATAACCCTACGCATAACTATTACGCCAGTAAGGTTCTACAATGGGACTACGCCAGTATCCTCGTGAAGGATATGCGTAAACAAGGACCTCTACGCGATAAGGTCTACTCTTACGAGTAAAGCCTTACGCTGCAAGGTATATATATATATCGCTTAGCGTAGCTCTCCACGCATAAGGTCCCCTTTTCCTACGCGTAACATTTCTTACGCCAGTAAGTTAGATCCTACGCATAAGCTTTCCCCACGCGTATGTAACTATGCTTCACGCTTAACTTTGCCATTATACGCCTATGCCTTGATTGACCTTCATAATGAGTTGTTACGCGGTACAAACTTGTTAATAAAATAATCATATCGTCACGAAACCAATAATGTCACTAATAAACTTAAACGTTTGATATGTTGTGAACAATAAGTGATAACATAAACTTTAAAACTTAAAGTTAACTAACTCATGAAACATTTCACGACGCCATTGGACTATTAGACAAACAAGTGACTTAGGACTCGTAACAATCATTGACACCGTACATTCAATAACTAGACAATAAGACCTTCTGTTGACTATCACTATGTCTTTCGATATGTTGGTTCTTTTGGCTAATGTTATTTCGTGATCATGACATGGTGAACAAATGATTGTGGATGCATCGAAGTTCTTACAATTGCCTTGATATCTTTCCAGAGGGTTATCCGAGAAAGATTGGAAAGAACAACCTTAGGGTTGACTTTGACACCCTCACATGCTCAAAATATTCTTGTCTCATTGCGTGGATATTCTCAATCATCCCTACGTAACATGCTCTCACACTCGCCACAGTTCCAGAGGTCTACATTCAACAATTCTGGGATTCTATGCGAGGATCATCGTCAAAGTGCAAAGTGAATGTGACACTTAATCACAAACTAGTCACTATCACTCCCGCCGACTTACGGGCTGTTCTCATCATTCCCGACATCGCCCCAAACCGACTTCTTTGCTACCCCTACTGAAGAGACATTCCTGAAATTCTTGATAGATATTGGTTATGATGAAGCTTCCAGAATCATTACTAAGCACTCTCACGTGGAGCTGAAGTATATTCCTCAACCATGGAGAACACTCTACATGATCATCACCAAAACGGTCTCGGTCATGACGGTGGCTATGAGCATCCCAAGATCATGGAACTGCAAATTTTCTGGTCGTTGATCAACAAGAAGGACATTGAAATCGAAGCACCGATATGGGAGGACATGATGCTATTTCACAAGAAGCTTGGCTCCAAGATTCCCTATGTCAGATACACCAAACTGTTGATCCAGAGAGCACTTGACTTCATCCCGACATCCCATGAGGCTCAATGACCCGATAATCACGACATATTGATCGAACCCATATTATCCGCCGAATCAAAGAATCGTCAACAAAGAAACAGTGCGGTATACCCTATCACCTTCGACTACCAAATCAAAAAGCTTGAAACATACAAAAGGTATTGGTTAGCCGTAAAAGAAGGCAAAGTTGGTCATCTTAATGAAAAATCTTCTGTACACCTACTCGAGGACCGTAAGAGGCAGTTGGAAGTGTTACAAGTGCAGATATTTATAGGAAGCTTCCCAAAAGGAATCCTCCTCGTGAAACCGTAAAGGAAGTCTGAACCTATTCCCACACCGAACCGCAAAAGAAAGCTTGTGGACGAAAGCTCGAAGGTATCGACACGATGAAGAGATTACCTACTCGAACCGTGCAAGGTAACACCTCTTCCAGCCTAAACCTCCAAGTCCCGCCAGCTGACAAAGAAAAGGGAAGACTCTCGTACTTGTACCTTATGATGAAAGCTCGGAGAGTGATAAAGAGCCACCGAAAATGTTTACAAGAAGACGATCAAATTCCTTAGACACCAACACAAAGTCAAGAATTTTCTAAAGACCAAATGGGTGGTCCTGAGGATCAAGTGGTGTCGCTTCACTCAACCATCTCCGATGCGCGTTAATCAACCCGAGCAAGGGAGCGGTGCCACCGCTCTTGTGCAACAACAAAAGCTTGTGGAGGATACTATCGAATATGAGTTTGAGGAACCGGAAACCGAGAAGTCCGAAAAAGATAAAGATGTTGATTATGATATCGCTTCTTCTAGATAGTCCGCACGATCAAAGCTGAAGAAACCTCTCGAACCTCCAAGGATCCAGAGTCTCCTCATATCTCTTCATCATCGATTCGCCTTCTCACCCTCGCCACCACCATCAAAGAAGTCAACCAAATCATCATCCAAATCCGTGAAGAAACCATATAAATCTTGGATTTCAAGCTCAGAACGGATTACCAAAGGCTGTCAAACAAGTCGAAAGAAAAATGTGCTCAACAAAAGCTGAATTTCTTTGTCGATCACATACAAAGATCTGTATGACGAGCATGAAAAGATAAAAGGAGAAAGGAAGTTTGTTCAGAAATTCATGAAAAATCACCGTCAAGAGGAACTGAACGAAATGATCAAGGCTACACTAAAAGTACCTTTCGAGTATCGTTCCTTAAAGTCACAAAGGAGTTTTTCACCAAACAACTTTATCCAAATCTTATGCAGATCGCCAAGCAAACTATTCGATCAACGTCCTTAACCATCACAATCAATCCAACCGATCCGGTAGTTTTCTCGGATAATGAATTGGTGGCCAAGCTTGTCACACAAATGTCCGCACGATCCGGGGACATTTACTTCGATGAAGGAAAGCCTGTTTCAAGCATTCGGACTACCAACTTCAAGAAGCTTGTAGATTCAAGCCGAAAAGTCTAAACGCCCTAGAGACGATGAAGACAAGGATAAGGATAAAGACTCGCGACCTAAACGCCGAAGCGATGCCCGTGAATCTTCTATGATGCAACCTCCTCTACAACGGCCTCCCTGCTCAACAAAAATCTCCTCCTCGCTCTTCTATCAAAACCTCAGACGATTCCGAAGTTACCACCCCCGACTCGTAAAACCGATGATCACTTTGAGTATACAGGTGGTGATGATGAAGAGGTCCTTGAGCCCCTACAACAACCCGCCTCTCCCAAACAAGTTCGAAACCGAATCATCATCTAGGCCTTCAAAAAGAAGAAGAAGAAGACGCCGGACGACGTCGATCATGGCTAGATGACGATAAAACAAAGGAATTTGAATGGTTTGCTAATCTTGTTAGCAACACTCCTACCCTCAAGAAGGTCAATTTGGTAGACGGTTCTACATTGGAGCATGCTAAAATTTTGCAAGAAAAGTTCCATGTGAAGAAGATGACGAAATCCGAGTTGAAGCGAATAAAGAATGAAGCATTTCAACTTCTAAAAGACAGCTCTAAAAGTGCCCTCGAGGTCGAATATCACCTTGAAAAATTGCTCGAGCTATGTCTAACAACATGGATTGGCTCAACCCGGAAGCAAACATTGACTTCACACAAAGGGACAACCCTCCATACTACACAGATTGGACCAAACCTCTAGCAACACTTGGCCAACCAAATTGAACCAAGGATTCCTTTCAGATATTTCTTCAACAAAGACTTGGATTTTCTTCTACACCGTGGCGATGATTCAAGAAAATATGCTACATCGTTGACACTTCCATTCCCAAAGAAATTGCCTACTCAAACTGCATAGCCATTGAGGAACGTGTCAATCACTTGTTCTCCAACACAGTGGAAGCATACGATCGAGATGCATTGTATGGGATTCATCATCGGGAACGACGAATCTACTACTGCGATGCCGCCGTTCGTAAGTCTCAACATGCCGTGTATAGTTCTAAGGATATCGCTGCCATCACACGTTGACCTTTCGTCTAAGTGGGACTACACATTCCTAAAGAAGATCGTAGTCAAACGACAAGATGAACGGGACTATGCTTTCTCCGAAGCTCGACTTTGAGAATTTGTCTCTCAATGACATTGAAGACATGTACCTTGCCAAAGTAACAGGTCGCATGAGACAATTCTCAACCGCAGCTACGACGAATTTATCAAGTCACTTCTCATCTTCATAAGACGGATTGTCAACAAGGAACGTGTAGAAGATCTCCGGCCACGCTGAATCTTATCGACGCTGCGGTCAACTTCACCTCCAAAGCTTGATCTTCCCGATATCAACCAGCTATCTCAATATACACTCATCAGGAAACCTTTCGGCGTTGTTTACCGTAGTGAACTTCAAAGAAACTGCTTAATGGCGTGTAGCTAACTCCACAAGTTCGGGGATCATACTTTGAAGCTGGTTAGGGATGGATTGGCATACAGGTTGAAGGATATACGCCAGAAAATTGGGTCTCCTAAGCTACCGAATTCTCGTGAAAGGAGGGATGTGAGACGGATCATCACAATGATTGATGAACGGTTGTTTCAAAGGGATCGTTCAGACGATTGAGAGTTATGTCGGTGGTCTAACCCAGATTAACATAACCGCCTTCAACGCCTCTGCACACCCCGGGAACATCATCTGCACTTCCCCGTACCCCTTAAATTGCTTCCTTCATATAATTTTGGATGTTTGATTGATTATGTCATGGCTTGTGCACACATTACAATGTACAACCCGTACTTGTATATAAAGGACCCGTGGTACGCTTCAGCGCCACAATCCTTATAAAAGGAGCGAAAGCTTCTTACTTTTGAGTAAAACCTATCAAACCTTTCTTTTTCAAGGTTTTGCTCAAAAGAACAAGTACTTTCCCTTATGATTTTCAAAACCTCAACCGTTTATATCACTCGTTGAGGGGAGTACTTGACTTAAAACTTTGTTCAAAAATTGTTCACAGTGGTCATTCTTCCCGCAACATTCGAAATGGTCATATTTATTCTCAACTTTTCAAAAATAACATTCTATATGCCATTTTTGAGGGGGAGAAAATACGTGATAAGAAATATGTTGTGTCAATGCAAATGAATCTTTGTGCTATAGACTTAACCCATGAATTGACGAGAGCTTAACTGTTAGTAACTCGAAAAGACTTGTCCCGACGGTAATAATTTCAAGCTAGTTCGCTAGTGATGTAAACGTGTCTCGCAAAGGACTTGTCTGAGTAGAATGTACCATTCGAGAAACTCTTGGTAGACATGAAATCTGACGGGTTTGACAACCTTCGAGGATTGTCTACACCTTCAAGGTAGTTATTAGAGCTAGTTGTCACCTAAAAGCCGACAATGCAACTCTTTAACTATGCCACGTAACCGTGTCTCGCGAGGGATTGTCTATCTTGAGTTAATCAATTCAAAAGTGCGCGCTCTTTCCTCACTGTGCATTTTAACCGTTAAAACTCTTAAGCACATGTGGAGGGGAGTATTTATGCAAAATCTTATCTCAACAGAGGTACTAAAATGTTTTTCATTCACAAACACTTTGAGAGATTTTTCACAACAGTGGTTTTATGGCAACATAGGTTAGTCATGGAGTTATAAGGTGACTAAGGTTAGGAATAACCATCCTATGATCCGCCAGAGCCGGAGGGGTCTACCCAATGACACCACAAATAGTTAGTATTTAGAAGTCCTTAGGTATGATTGTAAAAGGAGAAAATGAGAATCGGAGAAAGAAGGAGTTGAAGAATTAAAAAGAAATGCAAAGAAAAGGGTGAAAAGAAATAGCCCTCCAATTTATTCAACTTAGGGCGCATAACGTTCAATTCATATGCTACGGTTGTCACTAGATGACACGCCGGTATTGAAGATTAAAAGTCGCCATGGACCCAAAGTGACGATGCACTAAACCTTCTTAACCACTCAAGTTTCTCTAACGGAAGCTTGTTTCATTCTCACAGGAACCCTACGTAAACTATCTGGCTTTCTCTTAGAGATTGCTGGTATTGAAGAAGGAGACCCTCTCCCTAGTCTCCGCTCCAGAAAACCAAAACGCACTATTGAGTCTAGAGCCACGAGATTCATCAAAAGATCTCTTAGGTACACTTGACATTTCATCACTTGATATTCAACAATAAGAATTTCAGTGGTACATTATCGAGTCCTTCACAGATCTTAGCAATCTGTCGAGAACATTTATGAGAGGTTTACATTTGTGATCCTCAATGATTGAATGGAAACTCCGCCGTGGTCAACATCAAAAGTTCGACAAAGCAGTCGCTTCGGCAACTCCCCGTGGATTGCGCTTTAGTGGTCTCAAACGGTCTACCGTGGAGGTGATGCTTCTGTACCTCAGCGACTCATCCGAATCGTAGGTGTACTCCGGACATCGTGTTATCTCACTTGTGGGACTCCTATTCGTGAACGGCCTTTGTAAGAATTAGAGTTGTGTTTTCACACTATGTCGCTAACACTCTCAACTTCAAACTTGTAAGAGCCGAATCCGCTTATTACTAACCGCTTTAAATGTTTTCTTCTTATGGAAGCTCTGAGTGGAATGATCGCGCAGATTCTTCTCATGCTCACGCCAACATCATCACTAATGGAAGTTCTATTCAAAAGCAAAACAACAAAGAATGATTCTTCGTCAATACAGAGAATCTACAAAGTTAAAGACTTAAAGAACTCCATCAAGATCAATTCCAACGCCAAAAGAGCGCAGAGCATGTTGAAGAACGACGTGGAGACACCGTAGCAGCGGCGCACTGAGGCGACTTGATGCGACAACAACAACATACTATCACTTTCATCACAAAGAACAATGATCAAAGAACAAAGTTAAAGATGACGCCAAAGCATAACCGTTCAAAGTAAACTATCTCTACACCGAGAGATTGTTCAAATCAAGGCAATTCTTCTCACAAGAAAGAAGAATGTCAGAAGACGTCAAAGCTACTATTACATCAACGCCTTCACCTTTTTTTATCACCAACACTTGAGTGTTAGTTTCCAAATGTAATAACACTTGAGGGAGATTGTTGGAATCACTCCTAAACCTTATTCAAGTGTTAGTTACACATATGTAATAGTTAGCTTATTATGGCCTTTATGTTTGTTATTAGCCTTAAGCTTATGTAGAAGGCCCATGAGCTTAGGCCCAAGCCCATAGGAGAAAGGGAAGGAGTAGGAGTGTTGCCCTAGCTCCTTGCCTATAAATACTTTGTAATAACCTTCATTTGAAGGTTGGTTGTTCAAGTTATTCTCTCATTACACTCCTACGCGTAAACCGTATTACTATTATCATGTGTGTGTGTTGGTTTACTTGTTCAATCGCCTTATCTCTTTCTTATAAGCTTGTGTTTGTAAAACTAGTGACCTAACAGAAATTCAATTACTTTGATTGTACTCCAGTGAGTACTCCTATGGATACTTGTGAGAAGCTGATGCCTAATAATGGCAAGGCTGTATCTCAACTTGAATATTCTAGGGTAATTGGTACTGATGTATGCCATGACTTGTATAAGGCCCTGATATTGCATTTGCGATTAAGGGAAAATTGAGCAAGTATACTAGTAATCCTAGTGCTCAAATCACGCAAGCAATTAAGAGGGTATCAGTATCCGGCGGGAACTATGGACTATAGTCTTTCATATACCGGTTATCCTTCAGATTAGAAGGATACACGATGCAAGTTGATTAGTAACATCAAGACAACTCGCCTACCAGGGTTGGGTATTCCTACTTGGTGGAGGTGCAATTTCTTGAGCATCCAAGAAGCAAAATTGCATCACCAGTTCCAACAATGGATTCGAATTTGTAGCCTTAGCGGTGCTGGCCGTAAAGAAGCGAATGGTTGAAAAACTTGTTTTGAGATTCCATTGTGCCTAAACCTATAGCACCTATTTCTATCCGCAGATAGTGCAAATTTACATTGGCTAAGGCTTATAGCCAGATGTACAATGGGAAGTCTAGACACTTAGGTGTCAGGCATAGCATGATTCGTGAGCTTATCATGAATGGGGTGGTATCTATAGAGTTTGTTAGATCTCAACAAAATTTAGCCGATCACTTGACGAAGGGTTTGGCTAGATACTTGGTTATAAAGTCTGCTAAAGGGATGGGTTTAAGTCCAAATTAGTCATCTAATGCTAGGACACCTAACTCTCCTAAGGAAACTTGGGAGCCGAGTTCAATGTGGAAAGTCAACATTCTGCTGAATCGAGCACATGGTTTAAATTTACATCCCAAGGTTGTGTTAACTTCGAAAGGAGGATGAAGTCTTTACTTCTTAATAGTTAATTTTCTTTGAAAAGTGCTTAAGGCGAGGAGCATGAATAAAGAGGAACCACCTATGTGAATGTTGAAGTTTTGCCGCTTCATGGAGCTTTGGACTTTTGGCTCTTACAACATTTATGAATTTGGATATGGACACATGGCTTGTATAGTGTCAGGAGCTTTTAAGTGTTTGAAAACTTGTGTGTATTTTATCTTCAGTTATTCAAATGGGTTGAAGGGTTCAATTCTTAGAACACCCTGATTCTCGAATATTTGAACGTGTAATGTACTAAGAAGGAAATTCAATCCTCGTGATATCTTCGCTATGCACATGTTTTGTTAGATGTTCGGTTCTTGGCTTGAAAAAGGAAGTGAACTAAATTTGGGAGGATTGTTGGAAAATTTAGTGCACTTGTGGGATTAGTTCACACCTGATTTTGGGTTAGAGGTACAGTGTACACCCATGAGGTCCCCGAACACCCGACTCGACTCAAGAGTGGTTTGTACTACTAGTGTATTGGTTACTATCTTTGCTAGTGTAGTAACTGATGGTTCCTACCGGTAGTGTTATGGTTCCCCGCTAGTGTAATGGTTCCTGCTGATGGTTCCTGCCGGTAGTGTATGGTTCCTGCTGCTAGTGTAATGGTTCCTACTGGTAGTGTTGCAGTTATTAATATGTAACAGCTTTGACTCATTCAATTGGTCGTTATGACGCTTTATGACCACGCTTAATTGGTCATGTAACCACTATTCCTATGATAATGGAGGCTTATTATGAGTGATTAATTGGCCGTTAATCATCCATAATGTCCATTAACTAGGAGTGAGTATTCTCTACTATAAATAGAGATGGTTTTCATTAGCAAGAAGATCTAATGAGAAACATATCAAATCGAGAAACAAAATAAAGCTAAACACTTATATGCGCAAGGGTTATTGATTTGTGCCTAATTCAATAACATACATTTGGTCTTATCCCAAGTAGATATTCGTGATACCTAGGCATTAGAGTCGAATAGTTTACTTTGGAAAGTGATTACACGATTCCAAGTGATATCCGGTAACTACCTAGTGGTATTGCAGTTGCTACTGATTGTCTTAACCCTGTTCTGGGAATTACCACCAACACAAAACACGGTTTTAGTAGGTTTATTTGATCTTGATAACATGTCCGGTATACCGTATACATATGAAAACATAGAGGGTGTATAGAATGGTACACGACTGGCAGTGCTTTTTTTTCTTCTTCCTAAGACGTGCACATCTTATTAGTATTATTTGTGTATTAATTCAGTTAAGGCATGGTTTATAAAAAAATAAATGCAGTATGATACTAATTTTAAATATTATATCAACTACTACTTGCATGTATGTTGACTACTTGTCCAGCTAATGAGATATTTGATCATAAAAGTATTGATTTGATTATACAAAGTATTGATATACTAGCTTAGAGACCCGTTGACACCGGGTTAGTTTTTAAAGAAATACATAAATGAGATAATAAGAAAACAACGAACTTCAACATGTTTCATTAATATAAAAAAGAAATAATGATATAAAACTTGAATTATTCAACAATCAATTGAGTTTGTAACATTAAAAATAATTACGTCCGCTGCGTTGTCGTCTCCACATTTGATGGTATTGAATAGTAAATGACGTCAATCGATATAATAGTCAATGTCCATTCGGTGTACACCCAATAGTTCATAAAAACCCTTAAAGACCCTCCATACATAGGAGTCGAACTGAGCTCGAACCGAGTAGCCTATGTTCATTCCATGAACACCTTTGAAAGAGATTGGCCACGGCTTTTGTTTATTGTCATAGCAAATGAAACGGCCACAAGATATTAGTGTAAATCATTATGATCTTTAGGGGTAAACATTTATCAGACTGTGTAATTTCAACCTCGGAATAGGAGTGTGAAACACATAACCTTTAAACAATGATGACTTGTACGAAGAAATCTACAATGCACAGGCAAACATGTAAGTGTAAAATTCTTGAATATATGTTCACAATAATAGGATATGTTATCAATATAATTGAATACACCTACAAATAACAATGATAGAAAAAACTCTAATTAAATAGGTCAATTAGATGCGAATGTGGTGCGAGGTTCATCCATGACGCTCAATTTTTCTAACTTGTATATTGCCTATAGTAAAATATTATGAATGCAATGATATAAGTTTTAAAGTTATACTTGACACTCCATATTTTATAGTTGAGTATTTGGGAAAAACAACATTTGGGGTCACCTTGACCCGTTTTAATACACATCAAATATTACCTGACCATTTGCCTGCTATCAAAAATCTTCATAATGCACAACTCTACCCTCGAGCCACCACAAACTTCAAAACTAATAAGTTTAATGTAAGTGGGACGATACTAATCCTACTGAGGCTAATTGGCTTACTTTAACAATTGTTACATTCAATACTAAATAAAGATACACTAAGCCATAGTATCTTCCAATTGAGACATTTTCAAAAACTAAATTGATTAGGTAACATTAAACAATGCCTAGTAGCACATTTGTACATGCAAAAATATATACTTATGATCCCATCTGAGATGGTAACTTCTACTACATGAAACCACAGATTTTGAAAACCTTACTAACATAGAGGAGGTCCTACCATGTCATAGACTCATGGTATCCTCAAGTCCATTTAAGAAACTTCATCGAACTGATGAACAATATTTAGTTCCAAGACTTGCGAATAAAGAAACAACAAAGAAAAGTGTACAATAACCTACATTCGAGTTACATAATTCCTGGCTTAAGTAAGTAAACAAATACACAACGTCACCTTGGCCAATTATGAAACTCACTTTGCATAGTGTAGTAACCGTAGTGTTGTGGGGACGTCCGCATATAGGTTTTCTGATGGTGATTTTAGCGAAACTGTCCATTGAAGTCTGTATAACATGATTTAGCTAATATTATAGGATGTAACTGAAATATAACGGACATGGTATTCAAAGATTATAATTAAATCCATTTTAAGTCAAGGAGGCACAGGGAGGCACCAAACTCATAAGAACATTAACATTTCATTTATAAAAAAATTTTGACTCGTTTACTTTTAAAAGCTTGTTGTTGTACCCATTTCGACATTTAATAACCTAATCCAAATTGGTCCATTTCTCACGAGTTAAAATTAACATTACCTATTATATGATCCTTTGCTAAAATTATCAGTTATATACTTATATGACATGTGGTTAAATTTTGCACCTCGCCATCAAAAGCTCTTTATCCTCAAGAAAGCTCTTTTCACCAAAAGCTCTTTAGCCTCATCAATTGGATTATCCTATAACCAAAAATTATCGTTAGTTTAAAACAAATTTTAAGGAACACATTTGGCAAGAAAGAATCAAATATTTAAACAAAATTCAAGAAAATAAAGTGGGATACATAATCTAAGAAATCATTATGCACAATAGTCATTATACAAACATTTAACAAAAAATAAAGAAAAAAACTATGCTCACTCAGCTTAAACAATATGCTAAAAAGTTATCATATCCTACAATTTAACAAAATTTACTAAAAGTGACTGATTAAATATGCACTATCTTTCAAGAAAACACAAGTGATACCACTTTTGTATATAGGTTTTGGTGTGGGCCAGGCACAAATTTTGTAGATAGCCAGATTAAGAGATTAATGACTTAGTGGATGGAACACCAAGCTTTTAGCTAAACAAACCATACTTCTCAATTATAAACCATCTGGTTTTTGGTTACATAAAAACAATGTGTGACATATGCCCTATGAAAAACCAATATCAGAACAACCAACAAATCTCGAATGTCGTGTGACATAGGCCGTAATCCACGGTTACATAAAATATATATCGTATTACCATACTCGTTGGTAATAAACATCATCAAGAAATAGCAAAAACATTATTAGAAACTTGAAAAATGCCTAAAATACGCTATCACCCAAACATAATAAAGTGCCGATACATGTGTAAAGTCGAAAGATCATCCAGATTACGTTATGGATTTAGTACTTATTCGAGTATGAAAATCAATATGAATTATTTGGCTATCCTTGATAATGTTGCAAAACCAACCCCAACATTATTCGGAAGTGGATTGCACTAACTTGCTAAATCTTAACCGGTCGAAAAGAAAAATGCTCACTAAAAGTTTGCATGTCATTACCACCTTGTTTGTTTGTGTCAGGAGCAAAGAACGGCAATCTCTCATCGTTTAACATCAAGTTTTTAAGAAGATTATAACTCATTTTAAATCTTGATTAGAAACACAGACGGGCTACACAAAATAGTCACTAAAAACAACATATTTATGATGAAACAGTACACGGCTTTTTTTAGTGCCTATTAAGTATCAATTAACACCGTATGATCAACCACCACTGTAAAAACAAAAAAGAAATAGGGTCCTAGAACAAATAATATAGAAGTTACCTGTCTCAACTGCAAGATCGGCAAAATCTTCTTTGATTTTGGGTCCATGGCATTGACACTAAACATCAAAAAATATATAAATAAATTAGAATATGACGTTGTTAGCATTTCAAAACTAAAGCATTGCAATGAATTTTAAGATAAAAAATCACGACAAACAATAAGAGTAAGGAGTCGTACCACGAATCCAAATGATGAACAACATCTAAGCTTTAGGGTTGACATAAAAATCCACCTTTCAACCTTGCCTCACATTTCAACCGAATCAATTCCTTTTGTTGCATAACAAAATCAGCCCACATTAGTCCAAACTCAAAACCATACACCATATGCCAAAAAGGCTAAAAAAAATTACGCCTTGCTACAAATAATTTGCCCATTTGCCCCAAATAACTCAATCGTTGTAGCTTAACTATGTAGTACCTAATGTTCCTCTTCCTTAAGCCTTCAAAGTACTTTCACAATCACGACTCACCACCCATGATTCGTCTTTTTGTGAGAGGTGAAAAATAAACACAATATCAATATATCAAATTAAACGTGAAATCCGACAAATCAACCTTTTAGGAAAAAGGCTAACGTGCCAAACCTCATGAATGTGATAAAAGTGATACTGGGAAATTGATTTCCCCGGGTCGTGTCCCAACGAGATGTGAAATTGACGGTGTCGTTGAGTTTCGTGATTAGGACTTGAATTGGTTAGATGAATTTGGGTTTTGATTACGTTAATCTACAAAATAAAGAACGGGAATGAAAACTAAGCGCGTAAAACTAAATAAATACTAATTAAACTACTACTAAGCCTAAGAAACAATAAATCAAAGCTAAACTACATCCTAGGGTGCTAAAATGTAAAAACGCGAAAAACCGGGAACGCACCGAGTCCCGAAAGTGAAATATATGCAATTTAAGTCCTACGAGTGCAAAACTAATTTTCCTACATTCTACATGACTACAAATAATTTTAGAAAAAATCCGGCTATTTTTTTGACTTTTATTTTATTTATTACGAATTAAAAACTATTTTAAACTAAATTAATTATTAAAATTAGTAAACATATTCAGAAAAATCTAAAAAATTTACACAAAATACTTTGAATGAAACTAAATTTAAGAAAAATAAAAAGTGTGCTACTGCTTTTGGAAAATAAGCAATTAAAAAGCTTAAGGGCTGACAAACTAAGAAAGAGGACAAGGTTAAATATTAAACGTGACAACCACAACCAAGACACACAAATAGATCAGTTGGTAGTTTGCTTAGCGTGTGGGTCTGCTGAGTGCGTGCTATGGAAACCAGGAGGTCCTGGGTTCGACTCCAGCTAGCTCCCTTTTTTGTCACTTACTGTATTTATTTTTTATTTTTTTTTTTTGTTTTTTCTTTTCTTGCAACTTGAAAATAACACTTTTATACAAAAAAAAAACTAAAACCACTAAACTTGAAACTAGGCTGTTAGGAAAAGAAAAACAAGCAAAAGCTAAATAAATCCTACGGGCTGTTTGGGACAGGAAAAAAACAACAACAAAAAGCTTGCAAAAAGCTAATCAAAAGACTAAAAAATAAGCTCCTAATCTACTCATCCTAAAGAGCACTAAGGGGGGACAAAATAGCAAACAAAGTAAACATCAATAAGCTAAGATAAACACAATCCTAATGCTACCTAATCTAAATATCTAAAACCAACTAAGGGTCATCAAAATAAGCACATGATTAGTCCAATAAGCCAACAAAAAGAACCCGGTCTGCTGTTGCTGCACTATTGCTGTTGTTGCAGTCCCAAACAGTCCACAGGGGTGAGTTTGGGCTTATGAAAAGCTGTCTATAAGCTGCAATAAAAATTCAAAAAAATGTGCAAACACTAGATCACCAACCAAACAACATTCGTGCCAAATTTCAGGGTCTGAGGGCCTATAATGAAGAAATTAAAAATCAAAAAAACATGGGCTGCTGGACTGCATATCAGAACAAAATGCAGATTCAAAAAGCTTTTTTTTTTAAACAAAATCTATTCTAAAAGCTATCAAACTCCTAAGACAACTTAAGATTAACTAAATCAAGACCAAGTGATATGATTATAAAACCCAAAATGGGTCAAAACTTAATTTGACCCAACCTTTCTGGTAAATCCAAACACCACTTTTTAGAGCAGATAATGGGTGAAAACAGGTTTGAAATTAAGAAATTTTAAAAACTGTTTTGTGAACTATAGCTAAGGCTTACTGAAACTTAAACAACTTAACAAACAAGTTAACAACAAAAGCAATTTTAAAAACAATCAGGAACTTTTCATTAACAAAGAAAAAATTAAAGACAGGAAACTTTTAAATTGAAATTAAATTTGACATTAAAGTAAAATTACAACTGAATTAAAATGGGACTAGAACTTGAGAATTCTAGACAACTTTTACACCAATCCTAAATGCCTATTTATATGAAACTCAAAACTGTCTTCATCTTTATCTTTGTCTGCTTCTGATGTGTTTGTTTTGTGAGACAAAACAGCCAAATAGCTTCCTTGTGCTTTCTTCAATTGATCTCTACCATTCAACAATTAGGTACAAATGAGTTTCAATCTGAGCCGTCCATGGGGTCCTTTTGAGCCAAGGATTGCCACAGTGGCATGTGTATCTTGTGACTTTGCCTTGGGTGAGGGATTAGTGGGATTGGGAAATGCGTTTAACTGGGTGAAAGGGGAGAATGAGGGTTCCTGGGGTTTTGGGATTTGGATAAAGAGAAGCAGGAAGAAAGAGGGAATAGGGAAAACGTTTTTTTTGAAAACTAAAAATTTGGTTTTAGAAAAAAATAAAAACGAGTTTTTACAAAAATGAGATTTTTGGTAAAATCGGGATTTATTTGGATTTTTGGTTTTAAGGGGCAATTTGGTCATTTGGGTATCGGGAAAGGGTAAAATGGTGGTTTGGTTTCGAGTTAGGTTTTAAGGTTTGTTTTCCCACTCTCACTCCAGGAACGCGTCCGGGTCTTCAATTGATCAACGATCGTAGGAAATCATATCCCGGCACCGGCTTCTCAACACTTTTCTGATTTCGGCTCGTTTTTGTCCGTTTTCACTCTGTTTTCAATCCTTTTGTACCTCCAAGACACAAAACACAATCCGAGGATATTTGTAACATATTTTGATAATATTTGGGTGTTTTTGGTTGTTTTTGTGGTCTTAGGTGGGTAAAAACGATGAGTGAATAAGCACTCATCAGCCCACATAACCATCCTTCTTGCCATGATGATCCGTGTCGTTTTGCTTCTACATCCTAGCCTACACACACGAATGACATAATTATTATTTTTTACCTTGATTTATGCAGAGTCGTAATAGCATAAGCGCACCGTTCACTTTCCGGTATGCTGGAACTGAAACACCGATTTTGTTTTCCTAAGAAAGACAAAATTAATGAGTCACATAATTATTTTTTCATAGAAAAACAACAACACCATAATTGATCGAGTGACATAAAGAAAAATACCTTAATTTCTGTCACAATTGCGTCCATCACGTGAGGCACATTGGATTTCTGTCACAATATCACATTATATTAAAATATTAAATTTAAATTAGCCTAATCTCTTGCTTCCAAGGTAATCATTTTAACTCCAAAATGGAATTTTCATCTTGAAGAGCTTAAACTAAGCGAAATGATTAAAATACTAAAACAATGCTCAAATGATTAAATACTAAATCAAGCACAAATGATTACCTCCAGAAATTTCCTTTCTTTTGATCATTCCATCGAACATCTTCTATGCGACCTTCAAATAAAGCGTATGCAACGATAAATACACAATTATTCGAAGCAGATATAAAAAACCCTAATTTTTTAAACCCTATAAACAGATATAAAGAGGCCCTAATTTTTTTAAAAAGATTCATTAAAAAAATGCATAACACATACTAACCGTTATATCCTAGAAAACATCTTTCGAATCTCTCAATTGTTCTCTTTTATTGATATCAAATATATAAATTATCCCAGCGTATCAAATTGAAAAAAAAAATTATTATAACAACTGAATCACACATATCAAAATTAATCGGCACAATATTTAACTGAAAAAACTAAAAAGATATAGAGATTATGCATTACCACTGATATGGACTCGAGATATAACCACTCAACCCAACCCTTTTGAATGAATTTCAGAACTGACTTATTTCGACCCGTCCACCAACCCACACACTTTTACCCTCTTTAATAAAAAATAGAATCAGGAAATGAAATTATGTATCAAAATTTTGTAGGTACCTCTTCATAATGATGACCTCTGAATGAATTATTGCCCTTTACATGACTCGATCACAATGCATTTAACGGTTCTCCTTGATTTGGGGATGCTTCTACTGCTTGATATTGAGCGAATCACGTATCAGTTGTTGGATTGTTTGCAATTCTGTAATATGTGTTGTTCCCCGTTCACTATCGTTTAAAACAATTTAAGAATAAAAAACAAGTTAATAGTGAACAATGACTGAAATTAACATAAGTAAAACACACTTATAAATTTTCAACATCATATTCTTATTAGAAATAAATCAACAAAGAATACGTTACCCAAGTACTTGCTGAATAGTACTTGGGATTGAAATAACAAAGTTTGGTGACTCCTCTCTAAGCTCAGGCTAAGTCTGAGCACAACCCTTAGAGCTCACTGAGCTATCTCAAGAACTAAGTTGTATTTTGGAGGAGTGAAAAGATGGCTTGCGTGTGTGTGGTTTTACAATTCACAAGCGTAACCTTTTCACTCCATCTCTTATGCTATTTATACATGTATGATATTTGACTATTTCCTAAGTGACAACCGACATCATACGAAGACAAAATATCTTGATGTATTTTGTCTCTGTTTACAAAGGCTATTCTAGGTAAGAGACAAGACTACTTTCCTAAGGTCCGTGATGACACTGAGCCTGATCTTTTGCTATTCAGGGAAAGTTGACTTTGGTTGATAAGGACTTCGCCTTATCTGATTCAAACTTATCCCGCCTTATCCCGCTCATTCTTCAGTCTTTACATCCTTCATCTTCTACTGCCATTTGTCTTCGTGTAAGAGTTGGAGAGGAGTCTTAGGGATTCAGTGAGTTATTGTCATCACTCACTGAATCCATCATCTTCTTTTTGACTCGGTCTTCACCCTTTAAGTTCCTACTTTGAGTGGAGACTACTTCGCCTCATACCGAGTATCCGAAGATGACTCACGAGAGACTATGCACTCAGTGACTGTTAGTGTTTAACGGACTAAACACTTGGGCTATTTTCTATTCAAATCCTAGATTAAGGGGTTTGGGTATTTACTGAACCCAACAGCCTTCCCCTATTTGGATATACAAATAGCCTAAGTGTTTGATCAGGGTAAGTGAGCAAATGGCTTCTTTTTACACTGAATGTACTAATGAATACAATAAGGAACACTGAGTAATATAACAAAACATACATCTTTTATTGATCAGATTACATAGCTCCTATCATTAGAACAAAAAAATAAATTAAAGTGATCACCCGGATGAATTCCCGTGCTTCAAGCTTGACTTTCTTTGTGATCGGTGTTTCCCGTCGCCAGATGATCTTTTATCTTGGCATTTAAGTCGAGAACTTGATATTAGCAGGAGTCTGAATTTGTGAAGCCACTGGTATGTAGCTCAGCATTGTTGCCACTCCTGCCTTGTCAATATCGCTCCACCTTTGGAACGCTGGGTTTCCATATTCATCAATGAAAAATAGCCCTCTTTCAGGCTTTTCAATCACCAAACAGTTCACAAATTTAACACCTTCAGGTGGCTCCCTGTTGCATTCGAAACCAGGCACTTTTATTTTAGGCTGGAACTCAACCCTCTTTCTTTTGCCAGTGGATGATTGTGGTTGAGATCCTTGAGGTGCTGTTAAGGCAGGCTGAATTCCTAGTTGTGCTGGTGTATCCCTCAGTCTTTCATATCTTTTACTGAGCATCTTCATTGGCTCCTTAACCACCGTATTTTGCTTCTTTTCTATTATCGGACCCAGTTCATCGAGTTTAGTGATCCCAAAGTCAGTGAATTTTAGGGTATCATGAACCTCGAAATGTCTCTTATCATCCCCCCCTGTAGACATTCATTACCAGTGGTTTGGATCTGGGGATGATTTTGACATCGATGATCTTCTCGCAGTCTTCTTGACATTGTCCAATTGTAATGGTCAATTCTTGCTTTCCGATGGCGCAGATCTTTTGTTCTTTTCTTCCAACTGCTTTTTCATTTCTCGCCATCTTAGTCAGCCTCGAGCATCCTTAAACTTTTGTCCCGCCTAACCCTTTTGAAGCTTCTTTGGATCAATTCCCACATTCTCAACTTCTTCGCAATCACTTTAACCAGTGCTTCCTTACTCTTCTTATCTTCTTCAGCTTGTTTCAATCTCCTTTCTTCTTTAGCAAGGTATGCACTTAGTCATGTTGTAGTGTGAAAGGTGTACTCAGTGTTGCCGATTTTAAAGGGAATCTTATCGTGCTCGGAGGTGTTGTCATTATGCCTTTTCCTTTGTCCCGGCTCGAAGAAGAAGATGCCAGGCGTTGTTGTTGTTATTGGTGTGATTACCTGCTGTTGTTGTTGAAGGTGTTGGTGGTGGGATGGATGAGATGGGTATTGCTGAGACTGGTGCAGATGATGATGTTGGAGCTAGATGGTGTTGGCTCCCCCTCAGTGTGAAGAGGAGTTTCTTTAGTAGTATTCTCCCCCTCAACTGTTTCCGGAGCTTCAGTGAGGGCAAGAGTTGGTGTTGGTGCTGAGGAGGAAGGAGCTGCTTGACCCTTGAAGGCCTGATAAATTTCAGTGATCACTGCCTTCATATCTGAAGTATCTGTTTGAATGCCATTGACCTTTGCTTCCAAGTTAGCATGAGATAATTCCAAGGCCGTCATCCGAGGCCCAAGATTCCAAGCCATGGAGGATGATGCCTTAGCCGATTAGCCACCGAGCATCAAGAGAACCCAATGTAGATTGTAGGGATTGAACAGAACTTTGTAGGCCTTGAACATTGGCAGACTGAAGCATATCAACCAGTCGTGAGACGGAGGAATTCTTCATATAAACTTCAGTGGCTTCTAGCACTTTAGAATTGAGTGCTGGGTCCTCCTTGACAGTCTCCTTGATATCATCTATTGATGAGCCACACTTTTGAAGATACTCAATTTTACCTGGTTTGCATTTTGTTCGTCAATCTGTTGATACATAAGATCCCTGTGTTCGTGAACATTTTCATTGAAGATGAGCACATCGGATTTAAGATCGGAATCGGCAGAAAGCCTCGTGTGTTGTTCCCACGTTGTTTCGCTGACCCTTAGTATAACCTTCTTGAAGCTTTGGTGATCCACTGAACAAGCCGCCTTTCAGAAGTGGGAGTACATTATCAAATCTTTCAAATTCATCGTGGAGGAAGAGGAGTCATCATTTTCATCTTTGGAATGGTGATTCAAGATGCTCCTTTGGATCAGCCGAGGCTCTTGTTCGATTGAACCTCAAAGCATCCACTTCTTCCCCTACCGATAAAACTTCATCATCGGTTTCAGAAGCTCATCTTCAAAAGAGTATTCCAGTAACATCAACAACGGTTAACAAGGGGTTGGTGATGGGTTCCATATCGGCGGTGGTATGTTTCCCTCGAGTCTTTGTCCCCGTTGACCCCTCGGACACTGGTGGGCGTTTCCCTGCCTCGCTGGAGTCGATTGGTTGTGGGTTCCATATCGGCGGGTTGTTCCTTTCCTCCGAGTCTTTGTCCCCGCTGACCCCTGAGACACAGGTGGGTGTTTCCTAGTGCCTTTAGCAGAGTCGCGGATGTTATATCCCTATCGGCGGGTTGTTTGGTTCCCTCTCGAGTCTTTGGGATCGATCAGTGTGCCCTCAGCACAAAGGCGTGATTTGCTAATGTCATCCTTGGGTGTTGTGGAAGGCGCTCCCTACCGGGTTGTATGTTTCCTCCTCGGATCTTAGGGAGTAGTGGTTGTGACCAAGGAACCGACCGTGATGTATCGTGTCCTTCGTTGTCACAGGGTGGATGTTGCCTGGTCACCAATGGGTGTCAAATCGCCTTAGGCCTTCTTTGCCTTTTGGCCTGCTCCTGAAGCCTCGTGGCCCGAGACTTGGGTTTGGTCTTAGTCCCAGCCCGAGACTTCCCCTTTTCTTTAAAGGAGCAGGGTTAGGAGACACTGATTCCCTTTGGTTGTTTACAACAACCATATGGGCTGTCAATTCAATGTTTGTGACAAGGGATGGGTCCTTTTGAAAATTTGATTGGCTCAGGATGTCAGGTAAAGCACAAAACTTTTCTTCCTGAGGATAATTTGTACCCAGTAACACTTGCAAAGTCTAAAGTTCCAAGTGACAAGTAACTAAACTTCAAAATTCAATATTATCTTTATGATAGTGTAAGGTTTATTTTGTCAATTTATAAAAGTTGAGGATTTGCATGCTACACTTACCAAAGCTTAGGAGTTAAAATGTAATTTTGGTTTTAATAAAAATCATGCTACGTGATATAGATAATTTCATATTTGCATGCGAAATCGACTTGACACGGACCGACGGCAAAGCCGTGACGTGTTCGAAACACGACCTCGGTACGACTACGATACCGAGACTCAACCCGAGTATTCACACACAAACACACCCCTTTTTAGATTAAAGAGACCCTTTTCCATGATTATTTTTTACACCAATTATCCATGCATATACCTATGTTTTATCCCATTTAAGCCTTGACAAAAACAAAGGAACCATGTAAGTCGTTTATCAAACAGATTCAGAACCAAATCCCATGCATTCTTTCATTAGACATACATATCATTCCATGCTTTTATGTGACACTCTTAATTCACTTGACAAGTATTTTTAACGTGGGCATGAAAAAGGAAGGTCCAAACGATTCAAAACAAAGGATATAGGGTCGAAACATGTTAAACCATTGTAGCCATGCTACTTGATTTTTTTTTACGTAGCCTTATTACTTGTTTCATGTGATGATTTCATTCATGTATTATATGTGCATTCGAAGGCTGAAACATGCGACCTAAACCAGAAATTAAGGAAGAAACGAGACACGATGATGTGGTGTTACCTTGGCGTGAAAGAAAGGAGGAGGAACAAGATCAAAACGAAACAAGATCAACACCCTTTTGTCCTAGCAGAACCCACGACCAAAGATAAGTCCAAAACCCACAACAAAACGATCAGCCCTTCGAACCAACTAGCGAAGATCATAACCGTCTCGCAGAGCCTACAATCCCTCCTTGAGCCTTCTTGTTGTCGACAGAAAAGTGGGCAAGAAAAGGTTTGCCTTCACAAATTTAGATTAGGGTTTTATGGTTTGTGTAATTTTTTTTTTTAAATGTGATATGTAGTTACTAATGAGGAGATATGTAGGATTAAATGGGAATGATGAGGCAATCATGGAAGGGATATTGACGTTTCATATGGCCAAATAAAAAGGAAATATGGGGCGTATATAGGGGTAATTTATGGGGAGATAAAGGCCAATTCAATGCAAATTAGTTTACTTAAATTACAATGATGTAAATTTTATTTGGTTAAATGTTCTTTTGTAATGTAAACATGCCAATAGTCCAAGCAACTTATATAATGTGTGAATTTAATTTACTTTGTAGACATAAATGTAATTAAATTTTATTCTCTTGCATAAATCATCTATAAATTAAGGGTCAATATATAATTAACGAGCTTGATATTTTCCACATATTTCGCAATTATTAAACTTGAGGGGCAAATTAGTCATTTAACTCGTTTACGATTTTTAGGGTTTTACAACTCTTCCCCTCTAAAAGAAAATTTTCGTCCTCGAAAATTGAAGTCGCAGAGGTACACAAAGACGTACAAGTTCAGGGCAGACGTAGCAATCCATAGGTTCGCACAGATCATAATAAATTTCAGGCTCAAAGCATACAAAACTTATGCATAACAGATGTCGGTGAGAATCTCGCAAAGAGGTACAGAATTCCAAACGAACATGTGGAGTGACCAATAATAGGTATAAGCCCTAGCCCATTCACGTACCAACCCCCAGGCATTTCCAAAGACGTCGTATAATTTCAATAAGGTCAAATCATATGATCTCGGTGTTATCACGTTGATCAGGCGTCATAATACTTGCATCACATGACAAGTCCTTATTGTCATCATATTCAACCTCGGGTCATGACAAACCACATAACCAATATCACAACAACACAGATACACATACAGGTAGCAAGTAACATACCCAAAGCAGACCAAATTCACATACATACAACATAAACTACATCAAACAACTTACCATATCACAATGAAAGAAGGCCACCAACTTGCTTGAAACGGCTCCTCAGGACTCATTATTGATGATCCAAAAATAAAGCTGAGATATCACCAAAATGCTAAATGATAAAACCTCACGATTCAAACCGAGTTCTGAACAAATCAAAGAAAAGCAATACCGATCAAAATCACTTAACAAATATCAAACTGCCTCAAAACACATGACAAACGAATCGGAGTAACACAAGTCGCGCCCAAATCATATGAAGTAGATGAACCTTCTCAGCCACTGGTTGAATCTTGTCTCCGACTTTTGCGTCTTTGGTTGATCCGTCCCGCAGCATCCTGATGTCCCCAGCAAAGACGGCAGTCGGGTGTGGCTTCTGCTTCACGAACCTCTCCAGCTCAGGGACTGTTGCAGCAACGCAGGGTCGGCACCATCATCTTCGGCTCTACGGTTAGTCTCCATCCAACGATCGACAAACGGATGTGTGAAGACAAAACAACGAAATTCGATGCGAAAAGAGGAAGGCCAAATCAGTGAAGACAAACGAATATCAAAGTCAAATCTGAACGACAATCAAACGAATCGGAGTAGATAAGAACAGACGGAAGCCTAATGTCTACCCAGTCCTCACAGGTCAATCCTAAGGTCAACAAGACGAAACCTTTGCTCTGATACCATAGTTGTAACACCCCAACCCGAAAAGGGTAGAAGTGTCACATTCTGGTGTCATATCAGAACATACAAATAAAATTCTACAAGCGAAAGCATTATAAAATAAATTACCAAGTCATATAACGGATGACTTACAAAGAAAATACAAAATCCAATATGTCCAAAACGGAAATAAAATCGGAAAACAATAAATCTTCAAATTAAATCCAAAATGATAAAGTAGCTAAGGTCGGTCTACTCGACTAATCTAACTCTCAGCCCAACAAGCCCATCTTCAAACCTAAAATCTCCCGCAGGAAAAGAAATGCGGCTGAGCTTAAAAAGCCCAGTGAACAGATATAACAAAACGAAAACTACATAAAATCAGAAATGCAAAATGAAATAAGGAACTGATAACAAGGTCGCAACGGAAAGGAATCAATGAGTCAATGAGGATCCTACAGAACACAATTATACCGATATCCAGAATGAACAGATAACAAGGAGAACGAAGCAGTGTAAGGCATCCACGACATATACATAATCACATATAAGCAGACCGACATACAGGTACCGAAAACAAAATCAAACCTAGCAAACGCCGTATTCACTCAACAAGAATAGCATACAATCAATTCAGGAAGTCATAATATAATTAAGCCAAATGGAAAACTAAACGCAAGCGGAAACAATTAAATTAGAAAGTGAGCATGGCAATCATACAAGTCAAGTAACTACGATTAATAACATCACAAGTATCACTACAGCGAAATACTATCAGTAGCCGACATGGTAACTACACGTATCAAACATGAACTCAAAGATGAACACTACAATTGAATGACTTAAGGACATAGCAGAGCAAATTGACAAGTTAACAAGCCGCACCACATAAGTTGAACCATTTATCCAATCATACAAGAACATAAACAAAGAATGTACACATGGCGGATCAACAATAAGCGGGAAAAGATACTAACAGATATTCATAGACCACGAGGTTAACAAAACAGAGTTTACATGATAAGCCGTCAAAACAATCATTTAAACACTAACATGGACCGATCGAATCAAAGAGTCACATAACAATATGGTAAACCGCTTGTCGTTATTAGCATGTCAATAGATGAATCCGACAATCACATATTAATCATATAGTAGCAGGGCAAACGATTGTCACCTAAAACATGTAAAAGCATAATCAAATTCGATAACCATAATAATAATAACCCGACGTGAATGGAATGGTAGAAGAATAAGTCACATAAGGGTACAGGGTAACGGGTAGTCAATACAGAATGTGGTGCGTTGGGGTAAACAGATGGTACAATATAAGTATATCAACAAGTAAGGGTTGTCGGTCTATCCCGAGCCAACAAAGATCAGATAATATCAGTAGTGGCAATAGCAGCCCAAGTAATCAATAGTAACCATCGATTCGGAGGGGTGACCTCGAATACCGGACAATAGGAGGGGAGACCTCAAGAACTGATGGAGTAGCTAGCTCCCAGTGTGAGGGTGTATTGCACACACACACCACATCACCGAAGCAATATATATATCAAGTAACAATATAGTACAGATCTAGGATGCATCCATACGCCCCTGCAGACAAATAGTGGCTATACAATATATATCGAGCTCATAATCAGATAACAGAAAGGGACGGTGTGTAACATCACTCGTACACACTAGAGTCATGTCATTGGTGCATCAATGACACGGTCATGGTACCTCCATGACTAGTTAACAGTATTTGGCTCGGGTATAAATCTGAAGGGTCAAACAAAGGTCCATAGTGTAGCAATGTATATCAGTCATCATAATCAGAGGTTCAATATCAGTAGGTCACAATTAAGAGGTTCATAACAATAGTCCAATATCAAAGTCTAATATCAAAGGTTCAGTAACAGAGGTTCAATATCATAGGTTCAGTAACAGTGGTACAATAACAGAGGTTCAAGAATGAGGGGTCAATAGCAATGGTTCAATATTAGAGGGTCAATAGCAAGGAATCATAGCAACGAAATATCATAAGCGAATAAAGTCAAAGGACCAGAAAGTCATGAGAAATCCCTACTGAAAAGGGATAGAATATCTGTACCTCATTCGAAGCAAGCAAAATAGAAAGTAAGGTCACACGATGAAACAATCTCGCCCCGGAACCTATATGAATTAGATAACGCTTATTAAGATCAGATTACTCATTTTAGACGGCTTTCCATTTTTAGCAGGTTTCCCCTTTTAGTAACTTTCCATTTTAGGTACGTTTTATATTTTAGGCAGGTTTCCATAATTAGCAACTTTCCAAAAGTAACTCTTCGTATTTTAATAAGTTTAGGTTACAAATGCTAATTAAATAAAATTAAGTCTAATAATAATAATTATCATGGTTTAGGGTTTAAAATGTAAATAATCCAAAGTTAGAGTTTAAAGTGTAAAATATCAAAGTCTAAAGTTCCAAGTGACAAGTAACTAAACTTCAAAATTCAATATTATCTTTATGATAGTGTAAGGTTTATTTTGTCAATTTATAAAAGTTGAGGATTTGCATGCTACACTTACCAAAGCTTAGGGGTTAAAATGTAATTTTGGTTTTAATAAAAATCATGCTACGTGATATAGATAATTTCATATTTGCATGCGATATCGACTCGACACGGACCGACGGCAAAGCCGTGACGTGTTCGAAACACAACCTCGGTACGACTACGATACCGAGACTCGACCCGAGTATTCACACACGAACACACCCCTTTTTAGATTAACGAGACCCTTTTCCATAATTATTTTCGACACCAATTATCCATGCATATACCTATGTTTTATCCCATTTAAGCCTTGACAAAAACAAAGGAACCATGTAAGTCGTTTATCAAACAGATTCAGAACCAAATCCAATGCATTCTTTCATTAGACATACATATAATATACATATCATTCCATGCTTGTATGTGACACTCTTAAGTCACTTGACAAGTATTTTTAATGTGGGCATGAAAAAGGAAGGTCCAAACGATTCAAAACAAAGGATATAGGGTCGAAACATGTTAAACCATTGAAGCCATGCTACTTGATTTTTTTTTACGTAGCCTTATTACTTGTTTCATGTGATGATTTCATTCATGTATTATATGTGCATTCGAAGGCTGAAACATGCGACCTAAACCAGAAATTAAGGAAGAAACGAGACACGATGATGTGGTGTTACCTTGGCGTGAAAGAAAGGAGGAGGAACAAGATCAAAACGAAACAAGATCAACACCCTTTTGTCCTAGCAGAACCCATGACCAGCATAAGTCCAAAACCCACGACAAAACGAGCAGCCCTTCGAACCAACTAGCCAAGATCATAACCGTCTCGTGGAGCCTACAATCCCTCCTTGAGCCTTCTTCTTGTCGACAGAAAAGTGGGCAAGAAAAGGTTTGCCGTCACAAATTTAGATTAGGGTTTTATGGTTTGTGTATTTTTTTTTGAATGTGATATGTAGTTACTAATGAGGAGATATGTAGGATTAAATGGGAATGATGAGGCAATCATGGAAGGGATATTGACGTTTCATATGGCCAAATAAAAAGGAAATATGGGGCGTATATAGGGGTAATTTATGGGGAGATAAAGGCCAATTCAATGCAAATTAGTTTACTTAAATTACAATGATGTACATTTTATTTGGTTAAATGTTCTTTTGTAATGTATACATGCCAATAGTCCAAGCAACTTATATAATGTGTGAATTTAATTTACTTTGTAGACATAAATGTAATTAAATTTTATTCTCTTGCATAAATCATCTATAAATTAAGGGTCAATATATAATTAACGAGCTTGATATTTTCCACATATTTCGCAATTATTAAACTTGAGGGGCAAATTAGTCATTTAACTCGTTTACGATTTTTTTAGGGTTTTACAATTTTGCTCTGTAGCTTGGTTACGAGATCACTGTAAATGATCTCCCCTATGTCGATAGTGACCCTATTCATCAAGCAGTATGCCATCATCAACTGAATAGAGTTAACTTGTTCAGTGGATGAGTGGTTCCCGCCGAGGACCTGAATCACAAATGTGAATAGGATCCTCCAAGCCACGGGAAATGAGCTCTTGGTGACTGTGGTCTTGTCCAAAAACGTTGGATATAAAACAATTTGTTTTAACCCATCCTTCACTGTGGAGGGTTCAGGATGGGCTACATATACACCTTTGTTGTAATCTAACCCTGTGGATGTGCAAAAAGTTTTATAATCCAGGGTGAATTGTTGCCCCCTGTTGAGACTGAACCTGATAAGATATTCCCTGAGAGGTCTAAGGTTTTCTCATCAGTAGAAGGTGTCGGGTCAAAGGCCTTGGTCAGTAGCCCGAACTCCCGAGGAGGTTTTGGTACAGTAGAGGACACCAACAAAGGCTGTTTTCAGTGGGCAGTTATAAAGAAATTTCATAATGTCCTTATAGGCTGGGACATTTTGAGGATATTCCAAATTGCCTATGACATTATTTGTTTTAAACTCAACATTTGTAAGATCCCTACAAACCAGAAGCAAACCAAGAGATTGTGTTCTAGCCATTTCCATTAAAGATTTTAGGGTTTTTGAAAATAATTTCTTTTGACTAGAACAATCAAAGTTTTTAGATCTCTCAAGTTTTGTGATGAAAAACTTTTGTAAATTTTTACAAGAAGGGTTTTCCAAAAGAGGTTTGAAAAGTTTTTGAGAACACACAAATATTTCTGGGTTTTAGAAATGATTTTGACAGAGTTTTGTTGCAGAAAATAATTTGTGTGTGTTTGTTTGTTTTGAAAGAGGGTATTTATAGAGTGGTGAGAAGGGTGGTTTGTGCATGATGAGTCAAATATAATATAAGAAAATATCAAATACGAATACCCGCAAGAGAATTGCAAATCAACCGTTTTAGGAAAAAGGTCGACACGCAAAACCCGCAAATACTCGATAAGTGATACCGGTCAAGTGATTACCCGGGTCGTGTCCCAACGAGGTGTGAATTGAGGATGTCGTTTGAGGTTTGTTATTAAAATGCTTGAATTGTTCGAGATTTGATTGTTTTGAATTACGTTATCTACGAATTAATTAACGGGAAGATAATTAAGGCAAGGAAAACCTAATAAATGACAAACTAACTACTACTAAGCATACTGAACAATAAAATTAAGCTAAAATAAGTCCTAAGGTGCTAAAATGCAAAAACGCGAAAACCCGGGCTAATCCCGAGCTCCAAAAGTGAAAATAATGCAATTTAAGGCCTACGGATGTGAAACTAATTTTCCTACATTCTGAATGAGTAAAAATAATTTTAGAAAAAAGCCGGGTATTTTTTCGACTTTTAATTTATTTTCTACGAATTAAAAACTATTTTAAACTAAATGAATTATAAAAAAATATTAAAACTATTCTGAAAATTATGAAATTTTTTTAAAAACTACTTTATGATAATACTAACCTAAGAAAAATATCAAATCAGAAAAAGATGTTAAGATAAGCAGTAAGATAAGTAAACTAGATTATTAAGCTAAATAAGGGAAACTGGGTTAAATAATTAACAGAAGCAAACTTGAACAATAAAGACCCAAGGGCAAGATGGACTTGGTGTGATGGTGTGGAGCGTGGGAATGGAACTGAAGTGACTCAGGTTCGAATCCTTGGCACATCAGTTTTACTTTTTTTTTTTTTTTTTTTTTTCAACTCTTTCTTTTGGAAACTAAAGTACTGGTAATATTTTTTATGAAATCTTGATTTTTGAAAACCTGAAAATAAGTAGTTCAAACTGCTTACTACCCGCAGTTCAAACTGCTTACTACCCACATTTTGACATAGTTACAACCAAACACCCCCTTTAGCACCTTATTGAGCAAGAATGAACATGAGAAACCGTTGAATAAACAAAATCAATGTTAAAATAAGCTATACTAACATTGTTTAAACAAAAAAAAGCTACTAACAGTCAAAAAGCAATAACAAAAAAAAGGGAAAGCAATTGACATATTAGTTATACTAGGGGGAAACTTAGAACTAAAAAAAATGAAAATAAGCAATCAAGAACTACAAGTAAGCACTACTGAGCTAAATGTAAACTAATATAATCTAAATCAACTAAATGGGGCAAATAAGTTGAACTAAATACCTAATAAGCACTAAAAAAAAAGAAAAGAGGTGGTCTGCTAATGAGTTACAAAGGAGACAAATGGAGACTTTTGAGGGAAAAGATAAGCTATAAAATAAGTTCTAAAGACCAAAATAAGCTGACACAGATAGAGACTACAATACTAACTAAGTGTAAAACCAATTTGAGAACCTAATGACTACTTTAGCTTGTCTAAAATTGAGATTGACAAGGGGGATGTTGGAACAGTGGGGACTGATCTGCTCAACTAAGAAAAAAAATGTGCTTGAAAATCTTTTGAAAATTGATTCTAACCTTTTTAAAACTTAACTAAACCTTGCACAAGACATCTAAAACTAGTTTAAGAAACTGGATTTGGGTGGAACTAAGATATGACGAAGTACAAAGGGTATTCCAAACACCCCTTTACACGGCAATTTCTACAAAAAATGCTTTTTTTAAAAACTTGGACTTGAGGCAACAAGCTTGCAAACTAACTAAAAATCTCACATAAGCTTATGAAACACTTTTTTTTACACTAGGGAAACAATGGCTTAGTAACCACATAAAATGAAGAACTTGAAATCTTAAAGTTGCATAACCTTTAAATAAAGAGTACAGGATTGGAGCTAAAAACATGTAACTTCAAATTACAACTGAAATTAAAATGATGCGAAAGAAATAACAACGAAAAGTAAAATGGACTAGAAAGTAAATTCTAGACAAAGTTTTTTACAAGTTCTCTTACTCCTATTTATACTAAAATCAAAACTGTCTTCTCTCCTCTTTCTTTGTCTGCTTCTTGTTGTGCTTTGTTTGTGAGAGAAGAGTAGGAATGAGCTTGTGCTTGTTTGATTCCTTCTATCTCAGCCTTTGGAATGATCTTGGGCACCAAGCTTTGTCCTCACAGCCATTGGATTAGTTTTTCACATGGATTGCTGAGTTGGAATGGGAGCATGTGATGTTATCTTGGCTTCTTCTGGGGATGAGAATGACAGGAAGTGAGAGAGGGAAAGGGACAGGAGGGGGGAAAAGTATCTTGGCGCCATTTTTGTGAAGCTGTTTTTGGGTAAAGCAGGGGAAGAAGGGTCAAATGGGTGGAGGGTTCAAGTGAAAGGGTAGTGTAGGAGGGGGGGTTCATGGGGTTTTAATAAAAGGTTTTAAGGGTTTAGTATAATTATGTATTTTGTAAAAAGATTTAAAAGTGTAAGGTTTAATAAAAATAATTGGTTTTTAATAAAAATTGTTTTTAATAAAAATAATTGTTTTTAATGAAAATAATTGGTTTTAAAAATAAAAATAGGTTTTTAAATAAAAATAATTGTTTTTTTTTTTTTTTTTTATGAAAAATATTTACGTTTAGGGGTGAAAAGGGTAATTCGGGTTCAGGGTTCGGTTTTAAGTTTGTTTTCCCCACTCTCACTCCAAATATGCATCCCGGGATCAAAAAATGTAGAAAGATCATTCTCGGCTCCGCCCGCAAAGCACTTTTTCCAATCCGAGCTCATTTCTGTCCGTTTTTGCCCTGTTTTCGATCCTTTGTACCTGAAAAACATAAAAACACAGTCCAAGGATATCTGCAGTATATTTTGTCATATTTTCGTGTTTTTAGACGTTTTAGTGGTCTTAGATGGGTAAAAATGATGAGTGAATAAGCACTCATCAAATCCCCCACACTATCAATTGCTAGTCCCTAGCAATCCGATCATATGAAGTAATGAAAGGATCAAAAATACCAAGAATACCCCGTTTCGACTTCTTATTCACTACGAGAAATTTAAACTTGAACATAAATAAATAACGTGCTTGATTATCAAAACGTGGCATCATAGAACGGGATTCACGCAAAATGGGTGTCTCCGGGGAATTGTAATCGTCATCCTCTTTTTGATACTCTCAAACCAAGCTTAAACTTATTGTGCAAACGTTTTTGTAAAATGCTAACACTACTTATATCAATAATCTATGTAAGTCGAGACTTAACTTTTTACTCCCGCAATTTATACAATTTAAGTGATTGTGCTCATTTTCAAAAGTTTGATCATTAAAATTGACATTTGTTATGGTTGTTATCCACTTAACTAAAGTACTAACCCACCGAAAACAATGAAAGTCTAAGGATCGAAAGAGCCTCTTCCATGTAGCGGCTTTCTTCTCGGCACATCCCAAAACATAAGTTTTAAGTGGCTGGGCTTTCGACACCTCACAGAGAATAGTACCGGAATTAGCGGGAATTCGATTCCAAAGATTTACGAAGCTACCGTTAAGTTAAAACTAAACCTAAATGGATTACAACCGACGATAATTTAGAAATTCGAGATTCAAAGGTGAGATCACTCCATGTAGCGACTTTCTTCTCAGCTTGTCCTTTTGAGGAGGCTAGGTTTTCACCCTCGAGAATAGTATCGGAGTTTTCGGGATCTTTGAAGTCAAGGATTTCCAAATTACCGTCAAACTTTTAGACAACTTTGACGAATACGAGTTCAACTTCCGATTTAAATTTAAGAAAAAGCAAGTTTCGCACATTTATTCATAAGCAACATAATGCTTTTATTCACGCAACTCATATTTTTCATTTTTCATTTTTCAACTTTTTTCACTTTTTTTCTTTTTCACTTTTTTTTTTTTTTTTTTTCCATTTTGACTTTGAACTTTAAACTTGCAACTTTTGCATCATTCAAGCATTTTTCGATACTTTCATTTTGCACATTATTCAGATTTTAAGAAAGTATGCTTTCTCGGAAATTTAAATAAAAAGTTGAACTCGGACTTTAAATCAATTTTGCTTAAAAACTTTTTATTGTAACAAGACTATTTGAATGTTCAAAAGTTTGACAACGAGCACGTATTTAAGTCCAATTAGTTAGCTTCTGGGAGAAAAAGCCATAGATTACTTATATAAGCTCTAAAGAGAACCAACTACTCCACGCTTAGCATTTTCATTTGCACAACGCATAAAACCTTAGCCTAATGTTAAGAGAGCAGCTAGATCAACACTCTAGCAGAGTCGGGATTCCCCTTGTTCTAGCCGAATCAAGACTAAACTATCATTAATACCGAAGCATTAATGCCTTATTTTTGTGCAAAGCACTTCTTGTAAATGTAAATACTTGACTTAAAGCGATAAAATTTTAAAATTTTTGGTCAAAACGGGGGTGCTAGGGTACTAGAAGGTACATATGTGATCAAAATTCGCTAGAATTCCCCCCCACACTTAGAATTGAATATTGCCCTCAATAGTCAAAGTACCGGCCGTGCCAAATTATAGAACGGAAAAAGGTAATACTACTAGCCAAGTGTGGAAGCGAAATCTTTTTTCACAAAAGGATTAATAAAGATATCCCTAGATAATAGTTAGCAAAAAGATCGGATATTGGGCGGCGGATTGAAAACAAAGCATCAATCATCACGATCTACGGAATCCTGAAACGAGAGCAAACACACAACAAGAAAACATCGGTGGGGAATTTCCCCACACTTAGTGTTAGAAAGAGAAAGAAGTCGAAACATGGGTGGTCACCCATGAAATGCTACTGTTTTTGTTAACCGAGTCGCTAGCTTGACTCGACCCCGAATTCATTGGTCCATGGGGAGCAAGTGGAAGAGAAAATCTCAATCGGACTTTCATTCAAATAGTTTGGATAAACATTGAATGTGCTGAAAGTTCCACTCCGATGAGATATAACCGGCTCAAAAGAATGAGAAATGCCGGGGTCAAAGATGGTATCTTCACTCCCGTAGGAGATAAGATATGGAGAAGAAATGGGATAAGAAAGAAGAGTGTCAATGGATTGACAATGGGTGGGATGGGTGGGCAAAAGATTAGATTGAGGAACATTAAGAGAATGTTCGACAATCTTATCCACCACTGAAGCAATGAAAACATCCGTATCGGGCTTAGAAGAGGTTCCATCATCCGGCGGTTTAGCAGGCGGACGGGTGGATGATGGATCTAAGCCATACTCATCACTCTCAAAACTCGGAGGCATCAAGTCATCCGGAGAAAGAAATGAGTCGACGTCCTCCATAAGAGTGTCACTCGACGAATCAGAAGGCGAATTGTATAAAAGATTTTCCAATTCAGTGAGGTCGGCTTCAAAGTCACAGTGCACATCATCATCTCCCGGTGGAGAATGATCAATAAGAGCGAGTTCATCGGCGAACTCCTCGAGAAGGTCTAAAGTCGAAGTGGGATTGCCACTATTCTTTTCTTCAGAAGTAGAATCCTCGAGCTCGGGTAAAGAGGTAACGGGGTTTTTCAAGTAAAGGTCACTATCCTCATTCTGAATGTCAAAGATTGGGTTATCTGAAATTTGAGTGAATTCAGAATCTAAGTCAAACAGAGGATTAGTGAATGCCATAGTGAAAGGTTCCTCGGACACAACAAGAATATCTTCATCATCCGAATCAAAATCAGTGTCAAGTTCTCGTTCTTCAGGTTCAAGATCTATCACTTCTTCTAAGCTGACGAGCTCAGAAGGAATTTCCTCAACATACTCGATGTCTCCACATGATAAAGAATCGTCAAACGACGTAAAGTCATTTTCAGACTCGAGATCATCTCAAGAATCATTAGGGGTGGGAGGAGAAGAATCATCATCAACAAGCTCATCACACATCATATCGGAGACACCCTCGCACTCACTTGGGGTTGGGACAAGGTTCTCAACACAAGACGGTTCCGTTTCCGTAATAGTGCTGAGATGCTCGTCCCCCATACTTAGAGAGTTTACGGGCTCTTCGGGTGTGGTTTCGGCTGACAAATCATCATCGTCACTATCATCATCATCGTCAATGTAAGTCGCGAGCCATCGGGCACGTCTTGCAAGTGCTCGTTCCTCGATTCGTATTTCTTCAAGACATCTTTGAATCTTAGCGGCTCGTTCCTCTTCTTCAAGTAATTCTAGCATAGATTTTTCGTTGCGAGACGTTTGGTCTTCGGCAAGTTCTTCTAGCATACTTTTCTCACGAGGATGTTGATCAATGACGGGAATTTGTTCAATGACGGAAAATTGTGGGGGTTGGAAATTGTCAAAACAAGGAGTGTTATAACAAGGGTCAGGCCCATAGTTTTGATTCCATGATTGACATTGATAATCAAAATGAGGACCCCTACAATTTGCACAACAAAGATATTGAGGAGAGAAGTTCTGAAACGATGTATCATTGAATTCTTGATAGTACGGTTGTGGTTCATATGCATTCTGAGGAGGGTAGTTGAAATAGTTCGAGGAAAATTGAAGGAATTAGGATTAGAATCATAAGCGCATGAATTCTCGGCAAAAATCGAACAAAATCCATCAGTAAGATAGTTTCCACACCACTCGCACATACATTTGTAGCAACGAAATCCTTTTGGTAACACGTCTCCACAACCGTAGCAATAATCGTGATCGAACGAAGATATCTCGGGTATGGGAGTAGGAATCGAGGGCTCAACAACATCACAATTGGTATTTGTAGCGGTACTTCCCGAAGTTAACTTTAGACGAAGTTCATTAAAGTAGTTATCAATCATGTTCATTCCGTCCCTAAGGAAATCTTCTGAAAACGTCTTGAAGATTCCGGAGGTGGGACAAGTGGTGTGCTCTCAGAGCTAGCAGTTTCCACCACTTCCGTTTTGGTCTTCGGTTCTTGCTCTTTTCTCTTAACCTTAACCGTAAATCGCGAAAGATTTTGATCAATTCTAGACGGTTTGGGCTTAGAAACAATAGAACAAACATCGGGTTGTGGCGGATGGTCGGAAAAACTTGGAGAATCATCGCGAGAGTTTTTATCGGATAATTCGCACCAATAGCAATATTTGCTTGCACCCATCCTTCCACATCGCTTACATAAACAATCCTGATTTTGACAATAAAGTTGATCCTCTTCCATACGGCTTTTGCAGTGGAAACAACGACGATAATCGATCGTCGTCATGAGAATTAAACTTGTTGAGGGTTAAAGAAATAGAATTAAGTGATCGAGAGGATACGAAGAATAGAATCAAACGGTGAAAGAGGGTAAGAGAAATAGAATCAACGAATAAGAGGAATGAGAAGAATATTTTTGGGGTTTTTTTTTTTTTTATAAATAGAAAACATAAAAGGAAAATAAATTTTGAAAAAGAAAATATTTTTGGGTTTTTTGGGTTTATGGAAAGCAAATAACTTCACGAGGAAGGTTCTTCAAGTCACTAATCGTCAAACCGTAACGATATTGTTGCAACACAACCTCCCCGGCAGCGGCGCCAAAAATTGATTCGTTTAAGAAAATACACCAAATATAAGATATACGCGAGAATCAACAAATCAACCTTTTAGGAAAAGGGTTAACATGCCAAAACCCACGAACGTGATATAAGTGATACCGGGCAAGTGATTACCCGGGTCGTGTCCCAACGAGGTGTGAATTGAGGATGTCGTTTGAGGTTTGTTATTAAAATGCTTGAATTGTTCGAGATTTGATTGTTTTGAATTACGTTATCTACGAATTAATTAACGGGAAGATAATTAAGGCAAGGAAAACCTAATAAATGACAAACTAACTACTACTAAGCATACTGAACAATAAAATTAAGCTAAAATAAGTCCTAAGGTGCTAAAATGCAAAAACGCGAAAACCCGGGCTAATCCCGAGCTCCAAAAGTGAAAATAATGCAATTTAAGGTCTACGGATGTGAAACTAATTTTCCTACATTCTGAATGACTAAAAATAATTTTAGAAAAAAGCCGGGTATTTTTTCGACTTTTAATTTATTTTCTACGAATTAAAAACTATTTTAAACTAAATTAATTATAAAAAAATATTAAAACTATTCTGAAAATTATGAATTTTTTTTAAAAACTACTTTATGATAATACTAACCTATGAAAAATATCAAATCAGAAAAAGCTGTTAAGATAAGCAGTAAGATAAGTAAACTAGATTATTAAGCTAAATAAGGGAAACTGGGTTAAATAATTAACAGAAGCAAACTTGAACAATAAAGACCCAAGGGCAAGATGGACTTGGTGTGATGGTGTGGAGCGTGGGAATGGGACTGAAGTGACTCAGGTTCGAATCCTTGGCACATCAGTTTTACTTTTTTTTTTTTTTTTTTTTTCAACTCTTTCTTTTGGAAACTAAAGTACTGGTAATATTTTTTATGAAATCTTGATTTTTGAAAACCTGAAAATAAGTAGTTCAAACTGCTTACTACCCTGATTCAAACTGCTTACTACCCACAGTTTGACATAGTTACAACCAAACACCCCCTTTAGCACTTTATTGAGCAAGAATGAACATGAGAAACCGTTGAATAAACAAAATCAATGTTAAAATAAGCTATACTAACATTGTTTAAACAAAAAAAAGCTACTAACAGTCAAAAAGCAATAACAAAAAAAATGGAAAGCAATTGACATATTAGTTATACTAGGGGGAAACTTAGAACTAAAAAAAATGAAAATAAGCAATCAAGAACTACAAGTAAGCACTACTGAGCTAAATGTAAACTAATATAATCTAAATCAACTAAATGGGGCAAATAAGTTGAACTAAATACCTAATAAGCACTAAAAAAAAGAAAAGAGGTGGTCTGCTAATCAGTTACAAAGGAGACAAATGGAGACTTTTCAGGGAAAAGATAAGCTATAAAATAAGTTCTAAAGACCAAAATAAGCTGACACAGATAGAGACTACAATACTAACTAAGTGTAAAACCAATTTGAGAACCTAATGACTACTTTCGCTTGTCTAAAATTGAGATTGACAAGGGGGATGTTGGAACAGTGGGGACTGTTCTGCTGCAACTGTAAAAAAAATGTACTTGAAAATCTTTTGAAAATTGATTCTAACCTTTTTAAAACTTAACTAAACCTTGCACAAGACATCTAAAACTAGTTTAAGAAACTGGATTTGGGTGGAACTAAGATATGACGAAGTACAAAGGGTATTCCAAACACCCCTTTACACGGCAATTTCTACAAAAAATGCTTTTTTTAAAAACTTGGACTTGAGGCAACAAGCTTGCAAACTAACTAAAAATCTCACATAAGCTTATGAAACACTTTTTTTTACACTAGGGAAACAATGGCTTAGTAACCACATAAAATGAAGAACTTGAAATCTTAAAGTTGCATAACCTTTAAATAAAGAGTACAGGATTGGAGCTAAAAACATGTAACTTCAAATTACAACTGAAATTAAAAATGATGCAGAAAGAAATAACAACGAAAAGTAAAAATGGACTAGAAAGTAAATTCTAGACAAAGTTTTTTACAAGTTCTCTTACTCCTATTTATACTAAAATCAAAACTGTCTTCTCTCCTCTTTCTTTGTCTCTTCTTGTTGTGCTTTGTTTGTGAGAGAAGAGTAGGAATGAGCTTGTGCTTGTTTGATTCCTTCAATCTCAGCCATTGGAATGATCTTGGGCACCAAGCTTTGTCCTCACAGCCATTGGATTAGTTTTTCACATGGATTGCTGAGTTGGAATGGGAGCATGTGATGTTATCTTGGCTTCTTCTGGGGATGAGAATGACAGGAAGTGAGAGAGGGAAAGGGACAGGAGGGGGGAAAAGTTTCTTGGCGCCATTTTTGTGAAGCTGTTTTTGGGTAAAGCAGGGAAAGAAGGGTCAAATGGGTGGAGGGTTCAAGTGAAAGGGTAGTGTAGGAGGGGGGGGGGTTCATGGGGTTTTAATAAAAGGTTTTAAGGGTTTAGTATAATTATGTATTTTGTAAAAAGATTTAAAAGTGTAAGGTTTAATAAAAATAATTGGTTTTAATAAAATTGTTTTAATAAAAATAATTGTTTTTAATGAAAATAATTGGTTTTTTTAAAAAATAAAAATAGGTTTTTAAATAAAAATAATTGTTTTTTTTTATGAAAATATTTACGTTTAGGGGTGAAAAGGGTAATTCGGGTTCAGGGTTCGGTTTTAAGTTTGTTATCCCCACTCTCACTCCAAATATGCATCCCGGGATCAAAAATGTAGAAAGATCATTCTCGGCTCCGCCCGCAAAGCACTTTTCCAATCCGAGCTCATTTCTGTCCGTTTTTGCCCTGTTTTCGATCCTTTGTACCTGAAACACATAAAAACATAGTCCAAGGATATCTGCAGTATATTTGGTCATATTTTCGTGTTTTTAGACGTTTTAGTGGTCTTAGATGGGTAAAAATGATGAGTGAATAAGCACTCATCAGTGCACAAATGGAAATATTAAGAGTCGGTTTTTGAAAAACGTTTGAATTTCCACATTTAATGCTACCACTCCATTACCCGCAGTAAAATCCCGATTTTCAAGGGAACAGTTGCGTAAAGGCACGTTAAAAGTGCACTTTTGCAGAGATAAAATATCAATTTGATATTTTTTTGTGAGAGGAGGCATTAAATGCCAAGTGGGATGACAATAAGACAAAGAGTCATATATTCCTATATTAAATTGGCCTAGTTACCAACCTAGGACATTTAAGCAACTGATACTTGGATCATTTAGTTACTCATTCAATGCTCTTTGTCAAATGTCAGGGACCCTGAATGAGTCTTACTCATTCAGTGAGAGGTTTATTTTGGGTGTTCAGGGAGGATGAACCATTTCAAAGAACTTACTGATATTGTTTTTCAGATACCTGACTTTCAATGTCAAGCATTCCCAAATCGAGGTTTTCTCCTGAAGGTAGGTTCATCCAAGGGTTTTGTGAAGATATCAACCAGTTGATATTCAGTAGGGATGAAATGAAGTTCTATGTCTCCTTTCATTATGTGATCCCTGATGAAGTGATATCCGATATCAATGTGTTTGGTTCTTTGGTGGAGGACAGGGTTGTTGGAGATTGCAATTGCACCGGTGTTATCACAGAAGATGGGGACCATTTTGTAATGGATGTCATAGTCACTGAGTTGACTTTTCATCCATAAAACATTGGCATAACATCCCGCTGCTACATATTCAACAAATGAGGACATAGCCACCGATTGTTGCTTTTAGCACTCCAACAAACCAGTTTTCCTTCAAGAAATTGACAGGACCCTAAGGTACTTTTTCTGTCCATGTTGCAGCAAAGATAATCGAATCGAGTAACCCTTGAGATCAAACCATGAGCATTTTGGATAATAGAGTCCAAGATTTGGGGTTCCCTTCGTGTACCTGAGTATTTTTTGGCTCTGTAAGGTGAGATTCTTTGGGATTGGACTGATATCTTGCTATTAAACAGACTGAGAATTGTATGTCTAGTCTAGTAGCAGTTAGATACATCGGTGAGCCAACAATCCCTCTGAAATGGGTTTGATTGACTGATTTGCCAGTGAGATCAGGTCCAAGGTTGTTAGGAGGGACCATTGGTGTCTTCACCGAGGCACATCCGATATCTCATATTTCTTCAAGAGATTTCTGGTGTATTTCTCTTGACTGATGGATATCCCTTTATCAGTTTGCTTGATTTGTAGTCCAAGGAAGTATGTGAGTTCACCCATCATGCTCATTTCAAACTTCTTTGTCATTAGTTTTTCAAACTGTTTGCAAAGTTTCTAGTTTGTTGAGCCAAAGATGATGTCATCAACATAAACTTGGACCAGTATCACATCCTGTTGTGTTCTATAGACAAACAATGTGTTGTCTATCTTTCCTCTCGACAAACTTGTTTTGTATCAGGAAGGCTGAGAGAGTTTCATACCATGCCCTTGGAGCTTGTTTAAGACCATAAAGGGCTTTGTCAAGCTTGCAGACATGGTCGGGAATTCACTACTCTCAAAGCCAGGAGGTTGCTGAACATACACATCTTCCTTTAGATCACCATTTAAGAATGCACTTTTGACATCCATTTGGTATACCCTGAAGTTCATGTATGTTGCATATGCAAGAAAGATCCTGATGGCTTCCATTCTTGCAACAGAGCAAATGTCTCATCATAGTCAATGCCTTCTTGTTGACTGTAACCTTTGGCTACAAGTCTGGCTTTGTTTTTAATGACAGGTCTTTGTTTTCATCAGTTTTATTTCGAAAACCCACTTCATTCCTATGACAACTACATCCTGAGGAAATTTGATCAAGGTCATGACCTTGTTTTTATCAAGCTGTTGCAGTTCTTCCTGCATAGCCTGAACCCAGCTTGGGTGCTTTAGAGCCTCAATGACACTTTTGGGTTCTATTTCTGATAGGTAATCAGCGTATAGACATTCATTGGTCGAAGCTGCATTAACTTAGCGACCATGCCTCTAGTGAGCATGCCCTCAGTGGGTTCACCAATGATGTTTACAAGCTCAATGTCCTGAGATCTAGTCCACTTACATTGTGGTCTTGGATCTGAGATTGAAGAGGTCACTGGAAGCTCAGGAGTGAGTTCAGAGCAACAAAATCATTTAGAGCATCTGTTGAGATGTCCTGTTCAGGTTGGGGTTCTTGAATCACGTGTTCCCGAACATTTGGTTCAAGATTACCTATCCCAGTAGGGGACCTGATTGATTATCAATGAATTCACCGATAGTTGGTTGTGGTAGGTTGTAAGGTAAGACATAATATGAGATGTCAAGATCGCTTGATATGAGGAATTGAATTCAGTGTTGTACTCATCAGGAGGATATCTTGATGAGTTATCAATTCCTATTTCCTCTACTGAGATGTTGGTGAACCTGATGCTTTCAAAGACTTTCATCAAAGGTGACATGAAAGGTTTCCTCAACTTGTTGTCTCCTTGTGTTAAAAACCCTGAAGGCTTTGGAGATCAATGAGTAGCCTAAGAAGTATCCATCATCAGATTTTGCATCAAACTTGCCTAGATGATCCTTGTGGTTATGAATGAACACATGACATCCAAACACATGAAAATAGCTGATGTTAGGAAGTCTACTTTTGAAGATCTCATATGGGGTTTTATTATGTCTTTTGACAATGATTGACTTGTTTTGAGTGTAACAGGCAGTTTTGACTGCTTCAGTCAAGAAATGCTTTGAGAGGGCTGAGCCCTTTAACATGGTTCTAGCAGACTCAATAAGAGTTATGTTTTTCCTTTCAGCAACCCCATTTTGTTCAGGGGTATATGGAGACGAGAAATTTTGAGAAATTCCTTTTTCATCACAGAAACTCTCAAGCTCTTGATTTCTGAACTCAATACCATTGTCAGTTCTTATTGTTTAACAAATAATGTCATTCTGATTTTCAATCTTCCTGATGAATGTCATTATTGTATCACCGCCTGACTCTTTTGGAAAGAAAGTATACCCAAGTGTATCTTGATAACTCATCAACAATGACAAGTGTATACTTCTCATGCTGGATTGATCGGGGATGACAGTCCAAAAGCAGATCCATGTGCGGAGGTGAAGGCAACTTTTGATGGAGAAATTTTGTTTGGTTTTGAATGATGCTCTATGGTGTTTACCTTTTTCACAGGCAGAGCATGGTTTATCTTTGCAAAACCAGTGATGGTAAGCCAAGGATCTTGTTTTGTTTTGCCAAGTTGTTGAGGTTTTTGAAGTTTAAGTGTGAGAGTCTCTTATGCCACAACCAATTGATAGTTTCAGTGGCTTTAGCAAAGAGACAAGTTCCATCTTGGGAGAGTGTTGACATGTCTAACACATAAACATCATCTCTCCTTGGAGCTATCAACACCACTTCCTTGTTGGCATTAAAGATGGTGCCTTGTTTGTCATTGAATTGCACAATGTACTTAGCATCACATAGTTGACTGACACTGATGAGATTGTATTTTAAACCATTGACATAAGCTATTCAAGAGAAAACTATTCCATTGCGGTTCTGAACCGTAACCTTCAGTGGGACATGATGAGTTATCACCAAACACTACTTTGGGTCCTGGTTCCTCTATATAATTATGCAGATACTCCTTTACACCAGTCATGCTTCTTGAGCATCCACTATCTAGATGCCAAATAGGCTCCCTGGCGTGTCTCTGCACAAGTAGTAAACTGAATTAGTTTCTCTTAGTGACCCACTTACTAGTGGGCTTGGGTCTCAAGATCTCTTTGAATTTGGTAATTGACTCATGGTCAGTGGTTGAGTGCATTGTGCTACCACATGTTTTGCATTTAGAGACTGAGGATGACTCAGTGATTTTGGGTTGTTTTGTACCTTTCCTTGCATGAATGACACTGTCATGTTGGGATGTCTCATGAGCTGGATTACCGCATATATCACAGCATGTGTTCATGAGACAATCATCCTGATAATGATCATTAAACCCACAGTGAGGTCACAGAGGAAAAGGTTTTGCTTTATTCTTGGGAGTTGTTTTGGAGGATGAAGCATACTGATGACCAACTTTGGTATAGTTTGCTTGACTGACATAATTGTAGGTGGTCTCATCCTGGATCATCCTTTTGCGATCATGCAAAAAGGATTCTATAGCAGTTGTCAGTGGTATGGCTGGTGTAATGACACAGCTCACACTTTTTCTTGGGTTTGTTGGTGGATTTTGACTTTGATGAGCTAGATGAGGCTGAATTAGTTTCCTTGATTGAATCAGGAGCTTTTTCAATGGATTCCATCTTTTCAGTCAGCTTCCTCACAAGCTCAGTTAGTCTTGAATTTGGTCAGCTTCAGTGGGAACAGAGGATGTTGAAGTCTCAGTAGGAGTAGACTCTTGTTGAGTTGGTTTTGTTGGTCTTTTCAGGAAGGTTCTACCAAGTCCGACACCTTTCTTTTGGTGAGTGAGGATTGAATTGTAATGGAGTAAGCTCGAGCTTGGTGCGGCACCACGAGAAGAGGTTTCAGTGGTGGAAGCGGTGCTTGAGATTCGCTTCAGACTCAGAGATGTGTTCAAGTACTCTGGGTACATCAGGGAGTCCAAGCATGCTCTTTAGAGCTTGGCTTTCAGGCTCTAGAATCCTTCCTGAATCGAAATTTGGAAGCTTACTCTCGGGATTGACCCTTTCAATCCAATCACTTGGTTTGAGAGTAGTCAACATGTTGGTAATCATACCACCGACACAAATGGCTTAGGACCCTGGTCTTTGTTGAGAGAGTCAGGAAGATGATCTTCACCTAAGACTCTCTTCTTGCTACTGGGGGCTCCCACAGCATCAAAGACCCTGGGATTCTTGGCAGTCCAACTATCAAGAATATCTTGAACCTTTTGAGTTCGTCTTGAAGAGCCTGATTTCTTTTAACTAGTTCAGTGTTTTGAATTTGCAAAGTGACGACCTCAAGCTTAACTTGTTTTAAAAGAAAAGAGCGATTCATCCCTACACTTGTTTAATTCAAAACTTAGCTTGTTGTATTTTGAAAAAAGATTAAGTCTTTGCTCCTCTACGAACTTAAGGTCAACATTCAGATAATTCATGTAAGATGCCAATCGAGTCATCATCAATAGAAAGTAGAATATTTACCTTCTTCATTGTGATATTGACCCATTCTCCATTTCTGGCATGATTCTTTCCAACAGCTAGCTTGTCCTCTTTTGAGAGGGCCATCAGTAACTGACATGCACCATTTCATCATCTGATGACACCGGCTCTTCATCCCATCGAAGGTCTCAACAACAAGGCCTTTGTTTTTACCCCGCAGATTGAACACTTTTTGTTGTTTCGAGGACTGGCCTAGAGGAATGCAAGCTTAGCTTTGACTTTCTTATACTTAGCTTCAAAATCAACAGTTTTGTTTTGAAAGTTTTGATGAGACTGATAGATTTTTGGTTGAAATTTGCTAAAGCATGAGGACTGATTTGACCCTGATGGTTTATAAGAGGGTTCGAAATTGTTTTGAAAAATAGTCTTTTGCAAAATGACCTCTTTTGTGACACTTAAAGCATTCAGTGTCCTCATTTGCTTTGGAATTTGAAAAACCTTTGTTTCTTTTTATAAACCTTCGAGAGTTAGCAAGGAGTGCCCTTTCCGAAATTCTGTTCAGGTCATTTAGGTACTCCTCAATTGATCTCTCATCGGCTCATCATCGAATTTTCTGAAAATCTTGAACAACATTGTTAGAATAGAAAGCAGTTGATATTGGTGATGAGGTGGTGGTCAGGGACTTCTTGACTTCCTGAGACTTCTTTAAGTCAGGGTATCGTCTGTTGATGAGGTTTTCCTCATAGACAAATTTCCCATAAATTTCAGGAAGCTCAAGATTTTGGATATGATTAGCATTCCTAAGTCCCTGAGAGAAATTCAACCACTTCTCAGGGAGACTGTTGACAAAACCAACATTGATTTCATGTTTGGACAACTTAACACCATCATTTGACAGTTCATTTAAAAGAGTTTTGTATCTGGTGTAAGTTTGAGAGAGAGTTTCGAGTCCTTAGCCTGAAGGTGTTATACTCAAGTTTTAGGTCCATTATCCTGTTTTCCTTGGTATTAGATGGTCCTTCATGACTATGAACTAGGTCATCCCAGGTTTGCTTAGCAGTACTACAGCTTATAACAGACTCCATAATATCGCCAGGAAGACAAGATATTATGATACTTTTGAGTCTTTGGTCCTCGTTGACCACTCTCCTTTCATCCGGGTCCCGAGCTTCGGTTTAGGCAAACCTTCAGTAGTCTTTGGGATAAATGGACCTTCATTTATACACTTGATATAATAAGGTTCCATCCCAATCAAATAGCAAAGCATGCGCTTTTTCCATTTGTTGAATTTACCAACTTCAAGTCTAGGGGCAACAGCTGAATAAGCTCCACCCTTTTTATCGACTAGTTGGGGTACATCAATTTCAGCCAATTAGGATCCTAATTTAAAAACTTTTAGAGCGGCCTAAAAAACTAGTTTTATAATTAGCCTTGCTCTGATACCACTTGTTGTTCCCCGTTCACTATCGTTTAAAACAGTTTAAGAATAAAAAACAAGTTAATAGTAAACAATGACTGAAATTAACATAAGTAAAACACACTTATAAATTTTCAACATCATATTCTTATTAGAAATAAATCAACAAAGATTACGTTACCCAAGTACTATGGAATAGCACTTGGGATTGAAATAACAAAGTTTGGTGACTCCTCTCTAAGCTCAGGCTAAGTCTGAGCACAACCCTTAGAGCTCACTGAGCTATCTCAGGAACTAAGTTGTATTTTGGAGGAGTGAAAAGATGGCTTGCGTGTGTGTGTTTTTACAATTCACAAGCGTAACCTTTTCACTCCATCTCTTATGCTATTTATACATGTATGATATTTGACTCTTTCCTAAGTGACAAACTGACATCATACAGAAGACAAAATACTGATGTATTTTGTCTCTGTTTACAAAGACTATTTTAGGTAAGAGACAAGACTACTTTCCTAAGGTCAGTGATGACACTGAGCCTAATCTTTTGCTATTCAGGGAAAGTTGACTTTGGTTGATAAGGACTTCGTCTTATCTGATTCAAACTTATCCCGCCTTATCCCGCTCATTCTTCAGTCTTTACATCCTTCAGTCTTCTACTTCAGTTTGTCTTCAGTGTAAGAGTTGGAGAGGAGTCTTAGGGATTCAATGAGTTATTTTCATCACTCACTGAATCCATCATCTTCTTCTTGACTCAGTCTTCACCCTTTAAGTTCCGCCTTACTGAGTAGAGAGACTACTTCGCCATCACGAGTATCCGAAGATGACTCACTGAGAGACTATGCACTCAGTGACCTGTTAGTGTTTAACGGACTAAACACTTGGGCTATTTTCTATTCAAATCCTAGATTAAGGGGTTTGGGTATTTACTGAACCCCAACAATATGTCTTTTAGATAGACAGGTCATATTAATCATTCAATCAAATACAACTATATATACACGTGGTCAGGCATGATTATAATATATACCTCTCTGATAATGTACAACCATCTGCCTCAATTTCCCATCTGTATGATAACATTAGCATTATGTATGCGACAATGATTTAGTTTTAGCGGCATATCAGTTTTAAATAATATTGAAACAATTTATTTCACATGAACATGCAATAATTATTCATACTATACAATCAAAGAAGTCATGATTAACGGCCTTTTTAAATAAGAAGATACCAAGAAAGTTAAAATCATGAGATTCATAGACATGACCAATGAACCTGGGTCACGAAGCTCATCAAAGAGTGTCCTATGAACCTGTATGTCTCACATTCAACCAATGTTGGTCCTTCACCTTTCTTTATAAATTGAATCAAAACACAATTATATTGATGATTAAAAAAACAACACATCAAAATAATTGTAATTTGCAACACATAATTCGAAACCCTAATTATTAAAATTAAATTGATACTTACCAATTCGTCCATGGTCGTAAATAGTACTCCTTTCAAGCTAATGTTATCTTCAAAATGATAATTCCTCGTTTCTTCACAAAGCAAAGACCTTTATCAATACAAAACACGTAATTAAACCTCTAAAACAGGATTTGTCGAACAAAAGTTTCATTGAGGAATTTTATCAGATAGTTGGCGTACATCTCAAAATAATAGCAATAATATGAGTTTTAAGAGGTTTCTATAAGAAATCATAAACAACCCCTATAAGCACTTATTCTAATAAGTAATCATAAACAACCCCAATAAGCAGTTTCTTTAAGAAATCCCGAATATCCCCTAAAAGTAGTTACTCTAAAAAGCATTCCCATATAGGTTCTATAAGCAGCTTCATAAGCAATCCCTTAATTTGAACAGGTCATATTCAATTGAGAAGAACAGAATATGGATCCAAACACTTCAAAGAACACAAAATAATAAATTTAACAATCAATTGAAGATTTTATTCTATACATAAGAGAACTAAAATCAGAAACATACCTGAGACACATTCGATCCATGCTAAGGAGTTAACATCTTTTGAAAGTTAACCTGCAAGATGAATCGGTGAAATCATTAGATTTCAAATTGATTACCTTTGATGAGTCGAATGTTAAATGGGTGTGTTACGATTTATGGAAGTGATTGTTTTGATAAGGAGGAACCGATTGTTTTGATATATGGAGCGTGTAGAAAGAGGGACAATAATCCTTTAAAAAAAATAGGATATGATTGTTAGCATTCAATTAAGGAGCGTATACAGTGTTTAAGGAGGAGCGTGCTTATTGAATGTGTTTACTACTTTACAAAAATACAGTAACCAAAAGGTATTGACTTTGTTCTTTTCACTTTCAAAACCTCCTGTAATTTTGAGTTGTACTTTGAAGCTAAATAAGGTAATTACACGTCAGGATATTAATTGAATTTTTAATGTTTGGTGTTTAGAAGGGCTTGTACAAAAGCTTATTTTATTAAATAAAAAATAGAAATAGATAGTTTGTGTGTGAGTTAATTATTGTAACATAGATACGTAAGTTATTCATTCTCGACGAAGTGTTTTTGAAGAATTAAGGTCTTTCTAGAAGTAGTTATTTTACATTTAGAAAAGAATATAAATGTTTACATCTTATTTCGCTCATATCCCGTTCTATCAAGATTAGGTATTATTCTTAATGTGATTCTTACTATAGCGTTTATAATAAGGCGTGCCTTCGGCATTGCATGTACATATTGTATGTTGTTTTTAGAGCCAAAACCACAAAACCCTTTGTAAATTAGTGCTAAATTAATGAGGATTCATTATGTCTGTGATACGTACTAGATTGTAACAACCAGAAATCAGTTATGAAATGTGGTTGTTGATGAAAACAAACAGGGAATCACATAAGAAGAAATGAAACCATATTTGTAATCAAATGATTCACTTAGTTTGTAATGGAATTAAGAGAGAGAAATATTACAAGTCTTTTCGTGAATGAATTACAAGTGAAATGAAAATGAGTATTTATACAAAGAAAAAGAAGAAGTAACAGATTTTCCCGCCAAAAGTTATAACTAACTTTTGGCCTTCATAAGAATCCACAGTTGGGAGGAAGGAGAACGGCTTTCAGTGGAATCCATCGTAGAATCCAAATTGGCTTATATCAAATTCCTTCCCTTAACATTTGACTTTCCACGTCAAATAGCACCCGATTGTTTCCTCTTGATCAAACCAGGATACTTCTTCAATACTTCAAAGATAAAGTTCCCAAGTTGCATCTTCCTCACTGCCATTTGACCACTGTACCAACACATAAACAGCAGCTCTATTACCAACCTTCCCCAATCTCCTGTCCAGGATTTTCACTGGAAACACTGATAGGAGTCCTTCATTATCACACATAGGAAGAGTTCCAGGCTTATCAACCATCCCTTTGCAAAGCTTAAGTTGGGACACATGGAATATTGGATGAATTTGAGTACCACTTGGAAGCTGCAATTTATAAGCCACATTGCCAATTTTCTCTATAATCTTGAAAGGACCATAGTACTTAGCTGAGAGTTTGTTATAGGGACTTTGTCTAGCTGTTACTTGCCTGTATGGTCTGCTAGTTTCAAATAGACCCAAACACCTTCTTCAAAATTCCTATCATTCTGGTTTATCGCCAAACTTTTCATCCTGTCTTGTGCTCTCTTCAGATGAAATTTAAGAATGTTAGCCACCTGTTCTCTTGCTTGCATTGTTCTATCCACAGTCTCAACTGTACTTTCACCAGCAAATAAGGCATGTGGATGGGTGGTGTTTGACCATATAACACTTCAAATGGAGTAGTTTGGATAGCAGTGTGGAAATTTGTGTTATACCAAAACTCTGCCATTGAAAGCCACTGTGTGCACTCTTTTGGTTTTTCACCGACATACATCCTGAGGTAACACTCCAGACACCTATTCACCACTTCGGTTTGTCCATCGATTGTGGGTGGTAAGTCATTGACATTTGTAGTTTAACTTTCAAAGCCTTGAACAATGATTGCCAAAAGCACGAGGAACACTTTATCTCTGTCACTTACAATGGTATTTGGCAAACCATGTAACTTGTAGATGTTATCTAAGAACACTTGTGCTACTTGTGCAGCTGTGAAAGGGTGCTGAAGGGAAACAAAATGAGCATACTTCTTGAGCCCGGTCCACCACCACCAATATAACAGTCTTCCCATGAGACTTTGGCAGTCCTTCCACAAAGTCCATTGATATATCACTCCATACTCTAACTGGTATGGGCAAAGGCTGTAAAAGTCCTGGATAGGCACGAGATCAGCTTTTGCCTCCGACACACATCACATTCCCTGATCCATTGCTTAACCACTTTTCTCATTCCCTTCCAATAACAAATAGAACTCATCTTCGCACAGTCCTTGAACACCGAATGCCCACCCACTGAATCATTGTGAACTTGTGAGAAGATTTTCTTCTCATTACATCATTACTTCCTACCACCAATCTACCTTTCCTTCTTAACTGGCCATTAGTCCAAGTGTACTTTGATAACTGAAAATTAGGATCTTCAAACTGCTTTATTAATTTGGCCAACTTCTCATCAGTCACCCAACTTTCTTCAATTTCTTTGAGAAGTTCAGTAGTCACATTAGTAGCTATCATTGCCAATAATTGACCCTGCATTTCTTTCCTAGACAAAGCATCAGCTACCACATTTTCACTACCCTTCTTATAGACAATTTCATAATCATACCCAAGCAATTTAGGCAACCATTTAACTTGGAAAGGAGTAGTAAGCCTTTGATCCAACAAGTATTTGAGGCTGAAGTGGTCAGTCTTTATCTTAAAATGTCTACCCATTAAGTAACCTTTCCACTTCTCCAATGCCATAATAACAGCTAAAAATTCTTTTTCATAAGTGGACAAAGCTTGATGTCTGAGAGATAAAGCCTTACTCAGGTATGCCAATGGATGACCATCTTGCAACAATACAACACCAATACCAGTTCCACATGCATCAGTTTCCACAGTGAATTCTTTCTCAAAATTTGGCAACCCCAACACTGGTGCTTGTATCATGGCTAACTTCAACTGCTCAAAAGCTTCTTGAGCTATGTCAGACCTTTCAAAAGAGTTCTTCTTCAATAAGGCAGTTAATGGCTTGCTGATTATTCCATACCCCTTAATGAACCTCCTATAATAGCCTGTGAGGCCCAAAAATCCTCTCAGTTGCTTCACATTCTTGGGTGTAGGCCAATCTTTCATAGCCTCAATCTTAGAAGGATTTGTTGCAACCCCTTTATCGGAATGATATGACCCAAATACTCCACCTTGAGATCTGCAAAGTACACTTGCTTCTTTTTGCAAACAAGGTGTGAGCCTGCATAGTTTGCAAAATCATTTGAAGGTGTACAATGTGTTCTTCAATTGACTTGCTATAAACCAAGATATCATCAAAGAAAACCAATGTGAACTTCCTCAAGAAGGGTTTAAAGATCTCATTCATGAGTGATTGAAATGTGGAAGGAGCATTTGTGAGTCCAAAAGGCATCACCAAAAACTCATAGTGGCCATCATGAGTTCGAATGCGTCTTATGAATGTCTTCCTCCTTCATTCGATTTGGTGATACCTGACCTTAGATCAAGCTTTGAAAACACCACTGACCCATGTAATTCATCTATCAATTCTTCTATCATAGGAATGGGAAATTTGTCTTTGACAGTGTTCTTATTCAATTGTCTATAGTCAACACACATTCTCCAACTGCCATCCTTCTTTTTAACCATGACTATAGAAGAGGAGAAAGAACTCGACTAGATCGATAACACCAGCATCCAATAACTCTTGAACCATCTGTTCAATGGCATCCTTTTGGCTTGGAGGATGCCTATAAGGTCTGATGTTAACTGGAGGAGTGTTTGGCATAAGAGGAATATGATGATCATGTGATCTTTTTGGTGGTAAACCAGTAGGAATTTCAAACACACCTTTAAATTCACCCAAAATTTTCTCAATCTTCTGTGACTCAATCATACTTGTCCCTACCATACTACAAAATGATACAGGATAGACACACAAAGTCATAGAATTCAACATAGCACTATTCTGTTTTCTAGGTTGCATCCACTGAAGTGTAGCCTGTTGAGAACCCCTTAGCAGTACTTTCTTATTGCCCACATAAAACCTCATGGTTAATTTTTCAAAATTGCACACCATTTCTCCCAAAGTAGACAACCACTGTATTCCCAACACTACTTCACAACCTCCCAAAGGTAATACCATAGCATCAATCATGTAAGTGTCTTCTCCCATGGTCAGAGACAAACCACAACACATCAAGGTACTGGTCATAGCTTGACCATTAGCCACAGACACTTGCAAAGGACACATAGTTTTAGTCTTACAACCCAACTTTTTAACATTCTGCAAATCAATGAAGTTATGTGTACTTCCACAATCCACAAGCACATGCACCCCTTGTTTGCCTACCATACCCTTAACCCTCATTGTCTGATAATTGTACACACCAGTGAGTGCATTCAATGAGATTTGAGCCACCATTTCATTATTATGATCAATTTCAAAAGTCTGATCATAATTCCCCAAATGACCCATTTCATCATTAGCCAATTCTTCTTCCACGGACTCAATTTCCTCATCTAACACCACTTCTAATGAATGCAATTGACCACTACATTTGTGTCCAGGCACATACTTTTGATCACAGTAAAAACAAAGATTCTTAGCCCTCTTATCTTCCAATTCTTTTTGAGTCAACCTCTTAAAAGGTCTATTCTCACCATATGGTGTTCTTGTGGGTGCGGGCAAAGCCATAGGTCTATTAACTGGTTTTGGTAGAATACCCCTATCCTTATTGACATAACCAGTAGCAACAGATCTCATAGGAGATTGGAAATTATACCTTGGCTTTAATGCAGCATTAGTGGCTTCTTGTTTCTTGGCCTGGCTATACGCATCCATCAATGTTGACAACTTAAACATTCTAATGGGCATCCCAATTTCATCCTTCAACCCTCCAATGAACAAACTAATGGCATATTCTTCACTCAACTCCACCTTATTCACCAATTCTTCAAACAAATCTTGATATTGTTGTACACTACCAGTTTGTTTCAAGTTCTTCAAATCCATCATTGGATCTTCAAAACATGAACCAAATCTTTGCAAGGCTTGTTTCTCATACACCTCCCAAGAACTGTTCTCACCAAATCGCTTAATGAACTGTTGATGCCACACCAATGCCTTGTCATGCACATGCATTGCAGCAATTCCCACTTTCAACTCATCATCTACATTATCAAGACAAAAGAACTGCCTACATCGAAAGATCCAACCCTTCACATCATCCCCATTGAATCTTGGAAACTCAAATTTAGACAACCTACCATATTGTGTAGTTATCTGACCACCATTTCTACCATTGTTACCATAATTCCCAGAACTGGTACCTTCACCATTCCTCATTCTTTTGCATTTCACCATCAAATCGCCATAGTTCTTTGCAAATCACTAACAGTTTGTTGGAGTGATTCCATTGAAGAATCTTGATTATTAACTGTGGTTCTTGTATTCACCATCTCACCAGTAATGTTATTGCTCATCTACAATGGAATAACAACTACTGGTCCTATTCTTGATTACCCAAACCAAATGCTTCTGATCAGCTTGTTCAAGGCTAGAGAATTTAACCACTTATGGGCTAGCCTTGTGACCGCATGAATGTTTGGCACTAATCTGATGTAATAGAATAGGTGAAATTAGTGGTGACTAATTTCTTGCCAGAAAATCTTGTTCTTGTCGGAATTAGGAGAAGATAACCGAAATCAAGAATGTCGGTTTAACAATCTTGAAAATTATCTTGGTGCCAAGAAAGGGCTCTGATACCACTAGATACGTACTAGATTGTAACAACCAGAAATCAGTTATGAAATGTGGTTGTTGATGAAAACAAACAGGGAATCACATAAGAAGAAATGAAACCATATTTGTAATCAAATGATTCACTTAGTTTGTAATGGAATTAAGAGAGAGAAATATTACAAGTCTTTTCGTGAATGAATTACAAGTGAAATGGAAATGAGTATTTATACAAAGAAAAAGAAGAAGTAACAGATTTTCCCGCCAAAAGTTATAACTAACTTTTGGCCTTCAGTAGAATCCACAGTTGGGAGGAAGGAGAACTGGCTTTCAGTGGAATCCATCAGTAGAATCCAAATTGGCTTATATCAGTCTGCTAGCTAGTTATAAATTAAAATGACGTCTTTTCTGAACGATCGACCATTATTTTTATTAACTAAAGTCTAGCAAGAAGCTAGAATATATTTTAATCTATACTATATAAAATGGAAAAATGGTCAAAGTGGAAAAAGTGAAAAATGTTGAAAGTTAAATGTTGAAAACATGGTCAATGGAAAGAGAAATAAATAATATAATTAATACTCTTATTAAAACACCCCATTACTTAAAAGTACAATAATTTATTCACATTGTACACCCAATTAAAAGCACGTCTACCAAATTAAAAACAATCAATTGAAACCGATACCGGGTTGACCCGGTGAAACCGATACCGGTTGACCGACGCTTCAAACCCGGCGGTCGACCCGTTTAATTTGACATTTTTGACCCAACCTATCGGTTTGACTCGGTTTAAATCGACTGTTTTTTATCGAACGGTTCAACCAGTTGAACCACCCGGTGAAATCGGTTTCAAATTTGACAAAATTATATGAGAAATGATGAAGTAGTTGTGGAACCCGTGACAATTTTTTTAAAGGAGAGACCAAGTAATTGTAGTTTTTGGTTTATTTTGCTTTTACACATGTAATTTATTTTAAAAAATGTTGCTCTTGCACCATTTAAGGACTAGCATATATGAATCGTCGTTTAAAAGTTAATATACGTAGTATATTGTATAGTCATTTGTCCAGTGTATCAATAATGTTATGTAAGTTTATTAAAATCACAAAAAATACATAGTATTGTTATCTTTAGCGATAATTATTTGTACCTCAAACAAATAGCTTTGAACAATGCATAAATATCTATACAAATTGATAGTACAAAATAATCTTATATGGTGATATCCAATTTGCAAAGTTACAATTTTAAAAGCCACACACCAAATGATAAACGCTACACATGTAAAAAAAATAGTTATCACTGCCTAAATTACTGACAAAACAAGAAAAAACGGTCACCCATGTTGGCTATACCTCTAAACTACAATATAATATTGCCAACTACATAATACCGTTGCTTTTTGTAATGCTTGAATCTATTATTACTAAAAATCTTAATAACTTAAAACAATCCTATTAGAAAATATACTCACACACTTAGATCGACTCCACATAATTTTTTTAAAAACTATATATTTATGCTGTTATGCAATCACGCATTAGAATTGTAGTTATTCGAAAACGATTCTCTAATGCTACAAATACAGTTTGTTGAAAGAAACTTATGGGTCGTCGGAACTTTGCAGAAAACTAGACATCGCTGCCGCTAGGCGCGGGTACTCGTCTAGTCTTAATAACGTATTTAATTTTTTTTAACGGCAGAATTTTATACATAAAAACAGTTGACTGCTATAAAGTTCATAAATGACATTAAAAACATTTGATTCTTTCTTCTAAAACTTGATTATGCGAAACCGTAAACATTTAATGTGAGTTCAAACCAAAAACTGCTTTACAAGGGGTTTGTGTGTATATATACATCACGAGTTTGTAAATTCTTTCGATCATCAACCAAGTGTCAAAGATAATCCGATCACCCAATGGCCAACAGCATGAAACACCTTTGTTTACTTACCTTGATCACCTGCCTTATGTGCAAAGGTATATTTACAATTGTACTACGATAAATATTTTGATTCTGATAAGATGTTTTTGTTAATACTTTGTGTGTTATTGCAACAGAAGCATGCAGCCTAGATCTCACGCTTACGATCAATCAAGAGCCAACTGGAGCGCCGCAAGAATGGAAAGTGACAATTGTAAACCCAACACCTTGTGTTATTTGGAACGCGAAGTTGGATTGTAAAGGGTTTCAATCCCACATAGACGTCAACCCTAATGTTGTCTTAAAACAAGGAGACGTGTGCATCGTTAATGGCGGTAAGCGGATTAATCCTCAAGAGAGCCTTTTGTTTACCTATGCTTGGGACAATCAGTTTTCTTTTAGAATGGCTGAACAATCCGCGTCATGTAAATGAAGAACTAGTATTTGTAAAATCTAATAAGCGAGACTCAAAAAGAGTAGTTAAGGGTAGAGAAGGGCTTCATTGGTTTCATTATATGGTACACACTTTTGTTTGAATTTATATATCATGATGAACTACGTACTTTGTACGCATAAAATGCTTGGCTAATATATGAATTAGTAAGGATCATAAGAAAGTAAACAAATAAATTAGTTTGTTATATCACGTTTGTTTTTTTGATGGAATAAAACTTCCAACGCTTTCATGCGTGTGTAAAAAGTCTGATTGGCATCCAATGGGTACTTCGAATTTATAAAGCTTTATAAGTGTTTCATTAATCACATATTAATAAATTATAAGTCTTTTGAGTTTATAAATCTTTTCTCATTATGATTAAAAATGTGTTACTACTTTACAAATGCTCCATATTACACATGATTAATTGTGTTGAGTTTATAAAGATTGAAGAGGTTCAAGAACTAGAACCTTTTCATGCCAACAAGATATAAACTCTTTCAAGTTTCTTAAACCTATTTTTGTACCTTTTATAGTAGATGCTCTCAAACACCAAAATACACGTTAGAACTATTTGAGCTGATTTATTCACGGATTAAATTGATTCATCCACAACAAATGAAACTGAAATTATATAGCCATTTATTACCCTTATTATTACACTTTTGATCTTTAACTTTAGTTATAGAACGGATTAAATCAAACCATACATCAAATTAGAATTCGATTTGGTTTCGGTTAAAAATCGAAAAAACCAAATTCAAATAAACATTAAAATATAATCTAGAAATCACAAACAAAAACCTAAAAGTTCAAATAAAAATAAAAAGTTTCAAAAGTCTCACAAATTGCTCAAGTAAATCAATAAAACAGAAGTTTAAAAAACTAAAAGGTTTCACAACTTATTGGAAGTAAATGAAATGAAAACAAGATAAAATTTTCTTTGATCAAAATTCTTATTAACTTGAATATTCCATTTTCATGCACAAAACTCAGTTGAATATCACGATTGTTAGTTAGGATGTTAAGATAGAAACTGTGTATATATAAAATTAATTTTTTTATGTAGATAGAAATGTTTGGTTTTTTCGCGATTTGGTTGTAATTTTGTTAAACGGTTAAACCATAAACCAAACCAAACACAATTATTACTTTGGATCAGTTTCAAAACAAACCATACACCAACTAAAATTTTTGATTCGGTTTTATCCAATTGCGAACTGGTTTATTTTCCGGCTTGTCCGGTGTCTAACCAAACACTAACCCCTAAATGAATCACTACCTATTTTCTAACGTCTAAATTTTCATTTGTTTTAACTGACGCAATCTTATGAAACATAACTCTTTTATAAAGCTTTTAATAGCTTTTTAAGACTTACGGACTACCTGTTATACAATATCATCAATTTATTAACCTCTTTATTTTATAATCTATCTTTACTGCAATGACTTGTTAAAGCTTTTTCATTGTAACATACATTAACTGAGTTACTCACATTTGCTTGTAATGCAAAGATTTATAAAGATGTTAATAAATATCTCATTGATGCTCTAACGTTGAATTTGAAATACAAACAATCCAAGATGGACTAGAAAACCTACTTGTAATGTACAACGTATCTGTCATTACCACTGTCGAATGATGTTGTAAACCGGACATTTAGGTCGGGTGTAGTGTTGAAGTATTTTTTGTGGGGTTCTTCAGAGATCCTTCAGCCTTGTGAAATTAAGTCTTCTGGATATCTGCGAATATGAAACAACGCGTTAGTCTCGCCCCGGGTGTTATCCCAGGACCATACTTCGGTGTGAGAGTAAGTGGAGGTTAACCGAAGGGTATAGTATAAATGTATGTGTGTGAAAATGATACCTTTTTACCAATTATTGTATGCGTATTTATATTGTAGGTTGTCACTATCTTGTCGCTGGCCATGTCGCTTTCTCTGGAGCCGTTGGCGTCGTCAGAGCTCACACTCGCCACTTGTCCTCCATCTCTGACACCCAGGAGAATGAGACGAAATGCTTCCGGGCTAAATGCCAAAAGCACTGGTCAAAGGTCCCTTCGGGTATAGACCCTTCGATATGCTAATCTTTCGGGTATTAGGTCCTCCGGCTATTCAGCCGATGGACCATATACGTCGTCATGTAGCAATGATAAACGGAGGGATTTTTAGAAACTCTATTTTGTGCACCTAACATTTTACGTGTTTTAACACATATATGCTGCACACATATATGCTGCTCCGTTTCAAAATAAATTTCCATCTTACCAGTCTAGTTGTTTTAAAATAAGTATATACTTTCAAATTACGGTTAACCAAAGCATTTCTAAAAGAAATGACACAACATTTGGTTGTTTAGTAGCGGAGTCGATCTTTGTGCTCTTATGAAAATGCCACTAAAGCAAACACTTGTTTTGATAAGAATGAAATATATGTTAACCCAATTAAAGTCTTTACAAACAAGCCAGACCCAAATATGTTTAGTAACTAATAATTTGTTTTCAAATTTTAAAACAGTTAATTTATATGTTCTTGAGATGAAGGGGGGAAAAATAATCATAATTCATGTTATTGAGTTAGAGGAATTGAAAAAATAGCATATGTAGTGAAACTTGTTTATCTTTCTTTCTAGAGATATACTTATACATGCATATAATTATGTATACAAGACCACCCTATAAATACCTCCCTCACACCATATCCATAAGCAAACTACAAAGTGCCAACATCTCTCTCTTTGTATGAGACATTAAAATGGGCTATAAGCCTCATCAACTTTTCTGCATTGTTCTTCTTCTACTCATTAACATTATTCGTGTGTTTGTCAATGGCGAGACGGATATGATGAGCTGCAACGTGTTCCAAGGGAAATGGGTGGTCGACCAGTCATATCCACTCTACAATGCATCCATTTGCCCATTTGTTGGTAAAGAGTTCAACTGTGTTAAAAATGGCCGCCCTGATAGACTCTATCTCAAGTATCGATGGCAACCTCAAAACTGCTCTTTATCAAGGTACCAATACACACACTGATGTACAAATACATACATGTATTCGTACTATTGTATATGATTATTCACTAATCAAAGCAAACTTTGCATCATTTAGAATGAAGTCACTGGAATAGTTGTGTTACATAAAATAAAATGTAATTGATTATTAAGAACAAATCATACTATAGTACAGTTAACAGTAAAATTTTGTTTAGTAAAACTTAGCATATTCTTTTCTTTGTGTTTGTTAATACGGAGTATTAAAGAGTTATTATATATAAGGAGCCATATCAAGATGGCATACCTAACTGATAAGATAAGAGTGTTAAAATTTAAAGTTTCTACCAAACCATCTTTATAAGTGAACACAAATATGATTGCTCATGCAAGAACCCTTTTCATGTATCACTAACATATACATGTTTTTATGTTAATTTCACAATAATAAGCTTTTGTTATTCTATGAATATGAACTATGTAGGTGGTACCAACACAAAAGTGTTGTACTTGTTAATTATTAGTTTTCAAGAAAGTTTCCGTTTCTTAAAGCTACATTATCAATAGATAATTAGCTAAGACTCATTATCGATCATATGCTCATTTCTTTTTTCTAACAGATTCGACGGTCAAATCTTTTTGGAGAATCTAAGGGGAAAGACTATAATGTTTGTGGGCGATTCATTAAGCAAAAATCACTGGTTGTCATTGTTATGTATGATCTATTCATCAGTACCTTCTGCGCGTTTTGCTATTAAGATTTCTGGGGCCAGTAGTATGACTACTTACACCTTCACGGTATGTCATGATCACATCCCAAACTCATGCAATGTCGCCAAAGGTTGCCTTATTGTGATATGACATTGTATTTGATACATGTTGATTTGTAGGATTATGAAGCGAAAGTAGTTTACCATCATAGCTTGTATTTGATAGACATTGTGAAGGAAAAAACCGGAAAAGTGATGAAACTGGATTCGATTACCAGTGGCAAGCATTGGTTGGGCGTCGATTATCTTGTCTTTAACACTTGGCATTGGTGGACCCGTAAAGGCCCCACACAACCGTATAACTCGACTCTTTTCTTTCATTTTTCATACATACACTCGAGTATAGTACAATATTTGCGTAATTAAGGATGTCATATGAGTTTACAGAACTCGTATGCATAGCTAATTATGATGATAATGATCATGTAGATTTGACTTTATACAAGATGGGATTGATATATACGATGATATGGATCGTCTTGTTGCTTTTGGGAAGGCTATTGATACATGGGGTCGATGGGTTGATGCCAACGTTGATCCCGTTAGAACGAAGGTTTTCTTTCAAGGAATTTCACCAACACATTACAAGTAAGTCCAACAATACCGTTTCTTGTACGTTGTTAACTCTTTAAGTTAGTCATGTGATCAGTATTGTTTCTTTGGAAAATACCAAATGTTATTAAACCACATGCACAAATATGTACACCAAGGAAAAATGGGAGCCACAACCTACTGCACAACAAACTGCCAGATGCAGAAAACAAAATATCAGGCATGCCCCACTCGATACAAACCTAAAATACAAAGTATCCAAACAGACACAACACTAGAGACTACTAATCGATCAGGTTTAGATCAGGTTACTCGAATATACCATACAATCTGCAGGACTTTTTCCTCCTTGATATCGGCGGCCATTAGATCTCATATTGTTTTAACCTTACATCCAAAGACATATGCAGACGGTAACACCAATCATGGACCTTGTATTCTTGGAAAAAGTCAAGCGTCCCCCATGATTACATATGTAGCCAGTAGAAAATCAAATGACCGAGCCAAATTCCCAGCATCTAAATACCTCTTTTACAGGCATATAGCCATCACATCTTCACAAAACACTGAGTGGTGATCCATGGTTTCTGTGGAGTCATCTGGGCACAATATAGAGTTGAACCATCCCCAAGCTATCTATCATTTTGCATGTGTCATTGCCATGCTTTTTTAGAAACACAGAATATTATCATAGAAAATGGTTGATTAAACTTTGTTTAAAACAAGAGAAATCAGAAATTCATGACACTAGTATTTGTAATAGTTCTCTCTTGGTAGATATATAAATTGAGAAACAATAAAACTACAAATTTATTGGTTTTATTTTGTAAATCATACAAACGATGTGCTATTTGTTTTGTTGAACAACTAGTTCTCCATGATATCAACTTCACATTTACTATGTATGTACTACTTACGTTGGCGTACAACTCAAAGACGAGATGTACCCTCGTAGCAAATTTAACAGCTCAAATAATATTTTGTGTCATTGACAGCGGCACTAACTGGGGAGAACCAACAGCACAAGCCTGTGTTGGACAAAAAGAACCGGTTCCTGGCTCCTACTATCCCGGAATAACGCCACCAGCACTCGCAGTTCTGAAGAACGAATTAAAAACCATCAGAAAACCAGTGACTTTGCTAGATATAACAAACCTGTCGCTGCTGCGAAAAGATGGACACCCTGCAAAATTTGGGCTTAGCAAATTAAAGGTTGGCAGGACAAGTGCGAGGGATTGTAGCCATTGGTGTCTAGGAGGAGTTCCGGATACTTGGAATATTTTGCTTTACAACCTTATGTTTTAAAAAAGCCAGCCATGGTTTGATTGTTAAATAGAAATTAAAAAGATAGAAGTTATGCAATTTTGTGTTGGCGACTTAGACGTTTCTACATGTTCTCCTTCTAGACAACTATTAAGCTTTGGTACATGTCTAAGTATAAAGTACTTTGATACACATCTAACTATAATTTTTTCTCGGTCATGTTTAACGGATTAAGTATTTAATAAAGTAAAATATCGGAAACAGAGCGTTACCGAGTTAGATAAATAAGAACGTTTAAGAGTTACGTCTTAGAATACATAACAAATTTATGTATCAGTGCTAACCAGTAAAATTTGAAAACAGTGCTTCTCCCGAAGAACAGAATTGTATCATTGATATCGTATATGCATTCTGAAAATCAACATGTCATTTCAGTTAATAGACAATCGCATCTTGAATATGTCAAGTTACCCAAATTTGAACGATTATGATTTGTGCATGTTATTGCGACGACTGAGGTCAAACAAGATTCGTCGAATTACTAAATTAAGTTCAAGCTTGGTCTAGCAACACCATCAAATTGGGCACAAGCATGGCTAGACTCGTTTGCGTCCCTTGTGCCAGCAAATCAAATTAAACTATTGGACAAAAACAATTATTAGAAACATTCTGCCGGGATGTCTATATATCTAACAAAATAAAAAGTGGACGAATTTAAATCAAGTGAACATGTGTGTTATTATTCGTATATCACATGACGAAGTTATATTTGTTTTCAAACTAAAGGACACAAAAACCACACCTTCCAACTACCCAAACACTGTCAAAACATCTCATGTGTCTTATTTTGTTCATGTTAGAATGAGTGTGTGGACTCTGTGTTTTCTTCTCTTTTATGTAGTAACTACGCGAGGTGATGCTGCTAATGGAGATGAAAGAAAGTGTGACTTATTCAAAGGGAGGTGGGTATGGGACGATTCAAAAACATATCCATTGTACAAGGGGTCAGAATGCCCGTTTATAAACCCGGGTTTGAACTGCCAAAAGAACGGTAGACCAGATAACATGTACCTCAACTTCAGGTGGCAGCCTCAAGCTTGTTCGCTTCCAAGGTTCATTTTCTTTTCAGCTTTCTGCCCTGCATATAATAAACATCATTCAGATATTCTATTAGAGAATTATAAAAAACTGCATATAAATCTTGCCAATTTAAAAGATTGGGATATTAAAAGTTACTGGAAATTAGTAGAGTTATCTGCATTGAATGGCTTGTTTTAGTCATTATACTTTCTTTGTACATTTTAGTCACTAGAATATGGTTTTGTGTCCCGGTTAACTGATTTTGTAATCCATGATCTTAACATTGTTAAATAAAAGGTAACATTTATATACATAAATTTTACATTTTTATACAAAGATATCATGTCTGAAAAGCCAATGTTTTTTGGTCAAAAACGACCCAAAAGGGACAGCAAACAGCCTTGTAATAACGCAAATGTACATAAAAACAGTGACTAAAAACATGGCAAATAAAAAGTAAGTTGGAAATTAATAAAACAAAAAAACCTCTTAAAACAAAATAACAAGACTGAAACATGCTTTTAAATCTATAGATTCGATGGTGAGGATTTTCTAAGGAGAAATAGGGAAAAGAAGATAATGTTTGTGGGGGATTCGTTAAGTTCAAATCAGTGGCAATCACTTGCATGCATGCTTTACAAACCTGATCAACGCTACAGCCGAAGCCTCACTCATCAAGGATCATTCTCAACTATTTTCTTTCCCGTGAGACCTTAATTCCAAGCAAACATTTGAACTTATGCAAATGGTTTCTAGTTTCTTGATCTAAATGTAAGCGTTTTTGTAATCATAGGAGCATGGAGTTACAATTATGTATATGAAAAATGGGTTCCTAGTAGACCTAGTGATTGAAGAAAAGGGACGAAGGGTTTTGAGGTTGGACTCGATCAGCAGAGGGAGCAAATGGGAAGAAGCAGACATTTTGATCTTCAACAGCTATCACTGGTGGATTCATGGCGGACAGTTTAAAACGTATGCTTTTAGGCTTTTAGCTAATTCTTAATAGGAATTATTACCATTTTGACACATTTGCATATAAATGGGTTGATTTACATTTTCTTGTATCTAACGCGCAGAATACAATAATAAGATCAAATGGGTCAGAACACGTCTAATTTCACCTATAATGTGTACTTTAAGGCATAAAATCTCCTAAATCCATTTACTCAAAAGGGCGGAAACTGAAATTATACTTACTAAATTCTACTTTTATAATAATGATGTTCAATGGCTTGGCAGGTTGTACAAGAACGGCCAGATCAACCCACACACCCCTGTTTATTTAACAGGTTAGGTAGACCAGCCCATTTAGACCCAACCCTAACTTGTTTATTCTTCTGTCGGTGTCCTGTCGTGAGCTTCCGCCCATGTTTTATAATCATATATGACAAACTGATCATTCTAAAACAGTAATAAATTTTGACAAAAAATGTTATAGGCCAAACCAACCCAGCTCAACCTGCTCATATTGCCACTCCTACCCAATAGTACAGCTTTGTAAACTAGCGGTTTTTGGTCCAGATGGGATTACTATCGTGTAGGTGAAAGGTTATACAGAGACATGCCTCTTATGGATGCTTACAAGATCGCAATGACTACATGGGCTAGATGGGTAGACTCCAACGTTAATCATAAGAAGACTCGAGTCTTCTTCCAAGGGATTTCTGCTTCTCATTATGAGTAAGTGTCAGATTAATACAGCATTAAATTCCATGCTTCTCTACTAACTGCGACTTTAATTTGTAATGACAGAGGCAAAGATTGGGGGGCACCAAGTGCTGAGAATTGTAATGGTCAAACTGAACCTATACCAGGATCCAATTATCCCGGGATGAGATATACAGCAGAACAAGTGGTGACAGACGTAATTGCAAAAATGAAAAACCCGGCTTATTTGCTGGATATAACATTGCTTACCCAGTTGAGAAAAGATGGGCACCCATCAAAGTACGCTGGTGGAGCATTGGACTGCAGTCATTGGTGTCTTGCAGGTGTTCCTGATACATGGAATCAAATCTTGTACACGATTTTGCTCAAGGATTAGTTCTTTTTGTCAGTTATCAAAGACATCAACGAACAAAAGACGCAAAATGCTTCATTATATATTTTATATTCATTTATATGCTCTAGGGTCTTGTACAACATCAATGATACAAAAGTTGGAATTTTGGTATCGGAAAAGGTTGACCTGTCTCTTAAAATGTAACATTTGTATCTCGAAACCTATATTTGCTTTTGTATCCTTGTGTCCCTTATGGGCAAGTCGATGGACTTGTGCACTTCGTGTGGATGATTAGATGCCGTGTACACTTTTAGGTGGGTGATCAGATCTCTTCAAAGCTGCACAACAAAGTTATATGTGACAATTATGCTAGTTTTATGGATATAAATTAGTAGATGTGAGTTAGGATCGAACTCGAGACTATGAGATTACACACTTTACGTATGAGAATTTAAAGTTAAATAATTAAATATAAACGTTGTATTTATTTATTTATTAAACGAAATAACTAACGAACGTTAAGTAATTAATGTAATAGATTAACGGGCGTTAAAGGTATTTGGAAAAGGACTAGAATGCAAAGTTTGGAAGTTTCCGGAATCCCTTGGGGATACTCTCATCCGATCGGCCAAGGAAGAAAAGGAAACAAGCCCAACTTGTTCACCAAGTTTGCTTGGGTATATATACAAGGCCTAGGGTCTTGTTTTTGGATCTCTTGTATTCATTAGCTAAACCCTAAAACAGTTTTTGTGTGTGTTTTTAAGCTACAAATCGATCGACCAAATCCTCTAGGGGATCGATCATCTCTTTTCCACAAACCAAGTTATTTGGTTTAATAAAACTAGCATTACTTTAATTCGGTTTAGTACGTGTGTACAAGAACATAGTAATAACATACTTTTGTTATTATCTTGGATTGAATTACAAAACGGTAAGGAGTAATTCATATAATCCTAATTAAATCTAATTATGGTTCTTCCATTGCTAGTTTGTGGATTTGATTCTTGTTCGGCTAGAATCAAGAAAAGGTACGCATATTCTTTTATGTTAATTTATTATTCGTTAATCTTTCCTATACGCTTCCGCATGTGTACTTGATGTTTATTGTTTATATTTATGATTAGTCATGTTATATAATTCCAACAGTGGTATCACGAGTCATTGGTTTTTAATGAGTAATTAATTACATAAACGCGTAATAAAACAAATACTTGTATGTTGTTTGATATGTTAATCTAGGGTTTATGTTATGTTTTGGTCGATTTTTTTAGTCGACACATGTATAAATTTTTTTTAGGGTTTTGAAAATTGTTTGCTAACCTTATTGAAACCTAAAATTAATATATTAGTTACGTGATTAATTCATGAATAATTTGTTATGTGTCATGGAATTTGATATGCGATCTTGTGACTTATTTGTATAATTGTTATGATATCCATGATTATACATGCATGTTAGTCATGGATAAGTTACTTTGATAAAATGTTTAATTGTTGACACATATTTAATTACGATAAATTTTGAATTGGGGAAGACTCCAATTGTATATTAATGAATCAATTATGTGCAATTTGGTATATCATTAATTATGGGTTTACGCAATCGATTCGTCGATGTATGTGGCTCACTTTCAATTGAGAGAGTGAAAGCCCTAATTAATATATACATTAATTTAACCTAGATATTGATTATTAATAGGGTTTTATCGAATAAGTTGCATGTGGCTACTTGTTTACACGTATAAATTGTTTATTATGTGCGCATTGTTTTTAGTTGTTTATTTTTTATTTGTTACTTGTTTGTTTATTATGTTAGACAGTTTTAAGCAAATGGTAATTTTGAATAGAAAAATAATACGGACTAAACAATGGCGAAATTTTGATTTGTTTTGGAAGAGTTAAGTTTTAAATAGTTTAATTGATTGGTGACTTTGGTACAAATGGTCTGAACGGCTCACCCACTAGAACGAACTATAAAGGGGTTAATAAAGAAGTGCACACAAATACACCGAAAGGATGTCTTAGGTTATGCTTTGCTTACCGTCCTCTGCCCCTGTAAGTTGAATGGAGCTACTTAGTAAGCCATAGAATGTGCAAACTCATCTTAAGGGCGAATTAGTTTTAATTCCATGCGCCACTTCGGTGGTAATTACCCGAAACACTAAGTGTTTACACTTATGCAAAAGTACGGTATAATGGACGATAATTAACACTGAATTCCTTGATTGGTGAACCCAATACCTCAATCAAAACTTTGATAATTTGATCTTTATGAATTGGTAATAAAAAGTTTTTTATTAAATTTATGCTACAAGATTAATGCATGACATCTTTGTACATATTTGATTTGACCACATAAAATCAAAACTAGTACCCTTTTAAATTAAGTTATATGCCATCTAATTAAAAGGAACACTTGAAGTTGCAATTTATGCCATGAGAGTACTTGGCTAGATTGTGATGGAGAGGTAAATCTCTATGTAAAGTGAGACCTTACATGGACATATTTGCAGTTCTTTAAGTTAGACACTTAAGTTGAGTAGGAAGTGAGACCTGGACTCAAGGCATAAGATGGGATGAAACATGTTTATATTTGCAATAGCGTTGGAAAATATAAATCCCATAATGATCTAGGAATTGGAAATTGTTTGCCAATTATTGTTCGACATACTACCTTATTATGTGCTTTCGCTACTAGCGATCAACTCGATGTAATGGAACTACGATAATTTGGATCCTAGTTTTCGAGAAAATTCTATGGTTATATGAATATTACCTTGGGTATTTTATTTTCTTGAAAAGTTATATTATCGAAAATACTAATACTTGAATTTTGAAAATTCTTTAAATGTATTAATGCAACATTAAACCGTAAACGTAGGTTATTCATGTATTGGTAAATTGATCTACACATGTAAGGGTTTTTGGTAGAGTCAACTTTACTAAAAGAATGAACCTAGTCCTCTTTTCATAAGAAAGAGTGAGATTCAATCCTATTCCTTTTCATGAATGAAGAAAGGTATGATAGGACAATTAGAATTGTCTAAATTCTAAATTCATAACTCGTAAGCATTTTTAAATAGTTAAGAAAATTGCATATTTTCTGAGTTATTAAATTAGAAGCTAGACTAATTTACTACAAAATTGGTAAAAGACAAACTAGTATACTTTAGCTAGTTGTTTTGTTTTAAAAGTACTACTTACAATTGTTGGAATAGTAGAACTATTAAGAAAGAAATTGCATGCCCAATTATTTCAAGTTAATAGCATTGATGAATAATTCATCATCTACATAGTAGAATACACTCTTTTAGTACATAAGTAATTGTTATGTATGGACTTTCTCAAAAGTGTAGGGAAGTAAATAGAACGCTATTTTCTTTCACTGGTTAATGCAACACTTACAATGTTGTCAAATTCAGTGGGAGTGTTGTGTTCTTATTACTGAATAAGGAATTAATGTAATGATCTCTTATTCAGTGGGAGTTACAAGCTTTGTCATTTTGGTAGTAACCCAGAATTATCTCTAGAATGTCTTAAGATAATTACTTTCCACTTGTAGACACTTATGTTTTCAAGGATAGTCATGTACATTTCCTTATTAGAAAATGAAGTGGTTCTACATCTACTAAGTTATGTTAATATCAATGACACAATCATATTGATCACATAAACAAACATATGTCGTGTTGTTTATCTGCTATATGATGTTGTTCCATGCACAAGTGGGAGAAATCTATATTGTGTGCAAGGTACAACATAATAGGTATATGATTTAACGGATTCTCTTGACTGCAAAGTAAGAGGCCAACATTCTAATATAACTTGTACATATCTAATTCAAGAAACACTTGGTGTTGCAATTTACGTCATGTCAGAACTTGGCGAGATTGCAACAACAAAGTAAATCTTTATGGGAAGTCAGACCTTGCATGGACATATTTGCAGTTTCTAAATTAGACAAGTATTTAGAATATGTGTCAAGATGATAGATATAAGACTACTTCAAACTAAATATTTATGTATTATTAGCGTAAAACCTGAAAATCTAAAACATAAATAAAGACTAAAATACCCTTGAAATCGAAATTTATAAAATACGTAAAATACGTTTATAATCATTTAACGAAGTTAAAAGTTAACTTATGAATAATTAAAACTTAACTAATATGTGTACGTGATCGACATAGTACGACGAAAGATTTAACGTCTCGCATAAACAACTTGGGCCGTGTTTGTTTTGTTCGGATGGACTCAAGCCGAGAGCCCTATGGGCGTGGGTTGTGTGTTCGGTTAGACCAGGTCGAAGCCACACCACCTCAAGACTAACCTATTTGTTTCCCTATAAATACAATACATTTACACAAAATTGAAACCCTAGTTTTGTTTGCCTCTTCTTTTCTTTCCTTGTTCCATTCGGCCGAACCCTAACCTTTGGTGTCGAGACTTTTGTTTCAACGAGCTAAGGTATAACATGTTTTCTCGTCTTCCTTTGTTACACCATACGTTAATATATATTGTATCATGTTTGTTTTAGTCGAGCTGGTGTTTTTCTTTTGTGTCGATCGTATGAAACCAACAAAGACAAACCATATGAATTGAACCTTGTAATGTTAAGAGAACATGTAATGTAATACGTATATTTGAATCGGATCATAGGTATGTCGAGATAAAAGAACCGAACCACATATATATATATAACCGAACCATGTATATGTAATTCAGCCAAGGTATAAACATGTAAACTTGAATATGTAAAGTATGTAGAGAGTTAAGGTTTGCGTAAAAACATGGAGGCCGAACCCTATAATATAAGCCGAACCATGTGAGGGTTTTGAACGTGTGTTTAATAAGAAAAGGTCATGTAAAACCTAAACCCTAGATTGAGATGTGAACCGAACCATGCATGACAAACCCTAAGTAATGTGTGAACCGTGTATCATGCGTGTGTTTTATAAGTCAAGTGAGCTTGTCGATATGTAAACGTAGTACGTGGTCATATCTAGTCTAAACTATTGTGCATGTGTGTGTCGATGTGTCTAATCCGGATAATAAGTAACTTTGGTTGTCACAAGAAATCATAAACGTGCATGGGTATAAAAGTTGACGTATAATATGTGTATAAGTAATGTATGGTTAAGACATGAATGTGTTGAGTAAATAAACAAGAGTAATGAGTCATTAAATGACGTAACAGATAAAGTAAATGCACATTGATGTGATATTAAAAGAATGAGAAAACCCTAGAACATAAATGAGAGTCGATTAGGGTTTGAAACTAATTATATTAATTCGTTATTTCATGTGTGAGTTATGACTTTTAAACTATTTTCACATTTAACCCTAAAACTTTAATAAATGACATAATGAACCTTAATCTACAATATTTGTTATAAAACACTTAAGTCTCATTTAATCATAAATCTTTAAAGTAATAAGATCACTGAATACACTAAGTATGAACACCAAATATTAAAAGATCATTTCGACAATTATAGAATCATAAATAACATGTACGACCGTTAATGTGTATAGGTTCTGTGAAGAAGGAGTAATCCTTTGCTTTTCGTATTTTGCTTTGTGGTCATTTGCTTTGGAATAAGGTACAGATATTCTAAACTTTTCAGTAAAGGTTCCTTATAACGTTTTCTTTTCGTTAGCTTTTATATTAGGGTTTCCTAAGCCTTTGCTATGAACCCCATTCTGTTTGTTTGAGCTGTTGCTTATCTGAACTCTGATTTCTAAATTGTGAAACATCTGATTTTGAACTATAGGATATGAAAACTCTGATTTTGGAAATATGATTAACCTGATGATAAAGTATGATCTGTGTCAGTTTTGACATTCCGATTTGACCTAAGATAGTTTGACACCCGAGCCAAATATTTCACTAGTCATGGGGGTTCCATGTCCGTGTCGGTAATGCACCTCGATATGACTCTAGGGCGAGAGTGATGTTCGCCACGTCCCTCGTTATCTCATTATGAGCTCAAGTTATGTTATATGACCAATATAAATGCGTGGGGCGTATGGATGCATCCTAGATCTGTTATCCGTTATATGTTATATGTTATCTGATGATTGATGCTGCGTGCATGCACGTCCTTCATAACTCTGGTAGGTCTCCCTACAAATGTTGCCTTATGTGAATATGATTATGATCCGATATTTGTTTCTGGGCTCGTGGTAGTTAACTATAAACTTTATTCGATAATTCTGAATTTATACTTTGAAAATGATTATGATTTTGCTATCTTTCGTTCACTATATTTTGTATTCGATATTGTTTCAGATTCGCTTGCTTGTATATCCGCTCACGAGCTTTTGAAGCTCACCGCATTTCTTTCTTCCGCGTGTATCTAAGCATTGAGCTGGTTTTGCTTTGGGATGAGTGCATGAGTGGACTTACCTTAGAGATATTTAGCTTTGATCTTATGATACCATTTAAGACTTCATTATTACAGATATTTTGTTGGAGTTTATTTTTCCATTTGGGACCTATGTATTGAAGTCATGTTGACTTGAAATATTCCGTATTTATGTTAAGACTTCTTTTGGATATTTATGTTTGCTTTGATATGACACCATTATTTGTGATTCCTTTACCCTTGTCGGGTCGGGGCGTTACAATTTATGGCATCAGAGCCCAGGTTTACGACTTGTAGTGAGGACCTGTGACATATGGACCCTAGGTTTTGAGACCCTTAGAGCTTAGGCTTTGACCTGTGAGGATTGGGTAGACTTTAGGATTCCTTCTGCGAACTTCCATTTCGTACCTCACCTTTGTTCATTTTGTTAATCGTTTGAATATCATTTAGATGGTTCGAACTCGTACTAACGGTAACGTGGATGGAGACGATGATGCTCCTAACTTGGATGTTGCGATTGCTAATGCTCTCAACACTCTTTTCCCTGGTCTTACCACACCTGAGATGATGACACAGGTGATCAACAACATTCGTAATCAAAATGGTGCTTCGGGTAGTGGTGGAGGAAATCAACCCATCGGCATTCACACTTGGCTCGGCGTTTGGTAAGCTCAAGCCTCTCTTTAGCACGCCGCTACTCCCACCGAGGCCGAAATGGATCACTCATATTGAGAAGCTGTTTGAAGTACTGGGTTGTGGAGATGAATTTAAGACTCGTTTGGCTGCATTTAAGTTGGAAGGTGATGCTTTGAATTTGTGGAAGGCACTCAAAAGCAGAGGAGGAGATGCTTTTGCTATTACTTGTACTTGGGCTGAGTTTCGAACTATCTTCTATAACCGTTACTTCCCCGATGCTTGACGAGCAAAAAGGTATGAGAGGATTATCAGCGATTTACGGTTTGATCATGAGAACTCCAATGAGTACATGGGTAGGTTTATGAGGCTGGTAAGTTTTGTGGGAACGATTGCTGGAGATGGTAGGCGCCAAGCTAAGCACTTCAAGTGGGGATTGAAGAAGTGGGTGTTGGACCGACTGCTGAATATTGAGTATGAGGATGTGTCGGGCTGCAATGACGCAGCTCGTAACATTGAGATCTTTCATGAGGTTTCGGGTTCCAACAAACGTAACGTGATGGTGATCGGATTCAAGGTAGGACTCAAAGTAATGATTATAAGGGAAATTCGCGGAGTTATGATTCGAGGGTCAAGTGGATAGGAGTTATGATCGGTCGGTCAGAAGGAATGTGGACTCTAGGCACCCCGAGGCGAGGAGTCGATAGCGAGCTGCTGGTAGAAATGGAAATGATCGTCGAATCGAGTAACAATAACCGCGTTACAACAAGGATCAGTCACCGAGGAGCATATCGGTCGTGCTTCAGATCTTCGGTCGAAAGGACGCTGAAGTTTTGCCTCCCCACCTATCTGTACTACTTGTGGAAAGGCTCATCCGGGACCGTGTTTCAAGGCTACTGGTGGATGTTTCTCTTGTGGTTCCACTACTCACAAGATCAAGATTTGCCCTAAGAAGAACCCGGTGATTCCTGGAAACTACATCAAGCCGCCACCTACTACTGGACGTGTTTATGCTACTACTTGGAATCAAGCGGAACGCACTTCAGGTACCATTACGGGCACTCTTTTCATTGATGATTATTCTGTCTTCGTTTTATTTGATACCGGTGCTACACACTCCATTATATCCGTCACATTTGCTAAGAAACTTAATATGAAGCCCAAACCACTAACAAATCACTTATCAATTTCTACGCCTATGAAAAACCACATGATCATTGATCATAAATACGTTAAGTGCCCTTTTCGTTTTGATGATCGTATTCGCTCTGCAAATCTGTATCCTCTCGATATGGTCGACTTTGATATCATTCTAGGCATGGATTGGTTGGCTTATCATAGAGCTTCAATTGACTGCTATGCTAGAACGGTGATCTTTGGAGACATAAAACATCCTGAATTCGTTTATTATGGTTCTCAACCCCTCAAATCTGTTAAGCTCATTTCCGCTATGAAGGCAAGGACCATTATTGCTCATGGGTGCCAAGGTTTTCTGGCATCTGTTAAGGACACATCTTTGGAGAGTCCTAACATTGAAAACCTTTCTATTGTTTGTGAATTCACCGACATTTTTTCCGATGAACTCCCCGGTCTTCCCCGCCTAGAGAAGTTGAGTTTAGCATTGAGTTAATTCCGGTGCCTTGAACCGATTTCAAGCTCCGTGATCGCATGGCACCTGTAGAACTGAAGGAGTTGAAGGAACAGCTGCAAGAGATGATAGAAAATGGATTTATTAGACCCGTGTTTCTCCATGGGGTGCACCTGTTTTGTTTGTGAAGAAGAAGGATGGAAGCATGCGCCTATGTATCGACTACCGTGAACTCAATCGTATTACCATTCAGAATAACCGTATCCTCGCCACGTATTGATGATTTGTTTGATCAACCGCAGGAGCGAAGTTCTTTTCTAAGATTGATCCGAGATCCGTTATCACCAGCTACGTGTGAGGGAGCAAGATGTTCCTAAGACCGCGTTTCGTACGAGATATGGTCATTATGAATTCCTTGTTATGCCTTTTGGTTTGACAAATGCCTGTGTTTATGGACCTAATGAATCGTGTTTTCCACGAGTTCCTCGACAAGTTCGTTATCGTTTTCATCGACGACATTTTGGTTTACTCCAAGTCCGAAGAAGAGCATGAACAACATCTCCGGATAGTTTTGGAGATTCTGAGGAAGAAGAAGTTGTACGCCAAATTTTCGAAGTGTGAGTTCTGGTTAAAACAAGTCGCTTTCCTTGGTCATATTGTATCTGTTGATGGTATCACCATGGATCCGTCTAAGGTTGAGGCTATCACTAAGTGGCCAAGACCTACGCGATGGATGAGGTTAGGAGTTTTCTAGGACTTACTGGTTACTACCGACGTTTTGTTGAAGGTTTCTCTCGTTTAGCTTTGCCCTTAACCCAACTGATGAGAAAAGGTGAAAAGTTTGTATGGACGGATGAACGAGAAGAGAGTTTTGAAGAGTTGAAACAGAGATTGGTGTCCGCTCCTATTTTGACTCTTCCATCCGGTTCGAGGATTCAGATTCTGAGTGATGCATCAAAGAAAGGATTAGGTTGTGTTTTGATGCAACATGGAAAGGTAATAGCTTATGCTTCAAGGCAGCTACAACCTTATGAGGAGAATTACCCAACTCATGACCTTGAGTTAGCTGCAGTGGTGTTCGCATTGAAGATCTGGAGACATTACTTGTATGGAGAGACGTGTGATATTTTCACTGACCATAAGAGTCGCAAGTATATTTTCACCTCAGAAAAGAACTTAACATGAGACAAAGAAGATGGTTAGAACTTCTTAAGGATTATGACACCAACATTCAGTACCATCCCGATAAGGCTAATGTAGTTCTTGACGAACTTAGCCGGAAATCATGCATTCTTGCAAGTATTGAGATTGAACCTAGGATTCTTCGTGACTTAGAGCGTTTGGATGTTGAGTTGTGTGTACGAGGTTTTGATGGATATTGGGCTAGTATGAAGGTGGATTCGAACCTTATATCTGCAAATTAAAGAAGCTCAGAAAGATGATGGTGAGCTGTGGGCCGTGGCTCAAAATGTTGAAGAAGGTAAGCAGACGGAGTTTAAGGTTGATTATGACGGAATAGTATGGTATGGAGATAGGCTTTGTGTTCCCAATGATTCGGTACTTCGCGAGAAAGTTATGACCGAAGCTCATAGTTCTCCTTTCACTATCCATCCTGGTTCTACCAAGATGTATAAGGATTTGAAGCAGTACTTCTGGTGGAATGGTATGAAGCAAGATGTGGCGACGTTTGTATCGAAGTGTATGATTTGTCGCAGGTTAAGATTGAACATCAAAGGGCTAGTGGACTGACCATTGGATATTCCAACATGGAAGTGGGATAAGATATCTATGGATTTCGTGAATCGGGCTACCTCTTACTCGGAAGAAGCATGATGCGATTTGGGTAGTTGTTGATCGACTAACCAAATCCGCTCATTTCTTACCAATTAGAAAGGATTATGGTATTGGTAGATTGGCGGAAATTTTTCAACAAGAGATCGTTAGGCTTCATGGTACTCCGGCATCTATTGTGTCCGATAGAGATCCGCGTTTACTTCCGCTTCGGAAAGGTTTGCAAAAGCTTGGGGTACTCGACTTAATTTCAAGACGGCATTTCATCCTCAAACGGATGGTCACGAGAGGACTATTCGGACCTTAGAGGACATGCTAAGGGCTTGTGCTTTAGAATGGACGGGTGGGATGAATATTTGTGTTTAGTAGAGTTTGCATACAACAACAGTTGGCCTGCTAGCATTAAGGCAAAGACCGTTTGAACTTCTTTATGGGAGGAAATGTAGATCACCTACTTGTTGGGATGAAGTAGGTGAACGTTTAATTGAAGATCCGAAAATGATTGAGATCAGTAATGAGAAAGTAGCTATTGCTAGAGAAAAGCTAAAGGAAGCTAGGTCTCGTCAGAAAAGTTATGCCGACAAGCATCGTCGTGACTTAGAGTTTCGGGTTGGAGATCGTGTATTTCTAAAAGTTTCGCCGTTTAGAGGTGTGAAACGTTTTGGAATCAAGGGCAAACTTAGTCCTTGATTCATCGGTCCGTTTGAAATTTTGGAGCGTATAGGAGAAGTTTCGTATCGATTAGCACTTCCGCCTCATTATCGTGATGTTCATGATGTTTTCCATGTATCTCTCCTAAGGGGATACAACTATCATCCGTTACACGTTGCTTCTTATCCGTTTGATCAAATTCAATCCGATATGTCTTTATCTCAAGAACCGAAGCTATTTTAGAAAGGCAAGAAAGAGTTATGAGAAATAAAGTCATTCCGTTCGTTAAGATTCTTTTGAAAAATCACCCGAGCGTGAAGCTACCGGGAAACCGAGGAGTCGATGCGAGCTAGTTATCCTCATTTCTTTGAATAGTTTGGTAGGTTCTCATTTCGTTTTGTTTGCTTTCATTTCAATTTTCGAGGACGAAAATTCTTCTTTAGAGGGAAGAGTTGTAAAACCTGAAAATCTAAAACATAAATAAAGACTAAAATACCCTTGAAATTGAAATTTATAAAATAATGAAAATACGTTTATAATCATTTAACGAAGTTAAAAGTTAACTTATGAATAATTAAAAATTAACTAATATGTGTATGCGTGATCGACATATGTAACGACGAAGATTTAACGTCTCGCGTAAACAACTTGGGTCGTGTTTGTTTTGTTCGGATGGACTCAAGCCGAGAGCCCTATGGGCATGGATTTGTGTGTTCGGTTAGACCAGTCGAAGCCCACACCACCTCAAGACTAACCTATTTGTTTCCCTATAAATACAATACATTTACACAAAATTGAAACCCTAGTTTTGTTTGCCTCTTCTTTTCTTTCCTTGTTCCATTCGGCCGAACCCTAACCTTTGGTGTCGAGACTTTTGTTTCAACGACCTAAGGTATAACATGTTTTCGTCTTCCTTTGTTACACCATAAGTTAATATATATTGTATCTTGTTTGTTTTAGTCGAGCTTGTGTTTTTCTTTTGTGTCGAGCCGTATGAAACCAACAAAGACAAACCATATGAATTGAACCTTGTAATGTTAAGAGAACATGTAATGTAATACGTATATTTGAATCGGATCATAGGTATGTCGAGATAAAAGAACCGAACCACATATATATATATAACCGAACCATGTATATGTAATTCAGCCAAGGTATAAACATGTAAACTTGAATATGTAAAGTATGTAGAGAGTTAAGGTTTGCGTAAAAACATGGAGGCCGAACCCTATAATACAAGCCGAACCATGTGAGGGTTTTGAACGTGTGTTTAATAAGAAAAGGTCATGTAAAACCTAAACCCTAGTGATGAGTGTCTAAATACTCATCATTTTTGTACTGTTTAGAATGCCAAAAACATCTGAAAACACTCAGAAATGCATCAAAATAATGAAAATATCACAAACAAGTGTTTTATGTGTTTTAAATGCAAATATATCAAAATCTGATGAAAAACGTATCAAGTTTGCATAATTGGCAGTTTTAGTCCCCGAAGTTTCAAAAGTTGTCAAAAACAGTCCCTGGTATATCAAAATAAAGTAAAATGTCATTTAAGGTCCATGGGATTCATGAGTTGTCAAAAATTAGTCCTTGAAATTCAAATTTGCAAAATTACAACTTAGGTCTCTAAACTTTGAATAATGTCATAAAAGGTCCTTGGATACTTAAAAATGGGAAATTATCAAAAATGGTCCTTATACTATTCACATTTGGCAGGATTGGTCCTTGTGAGAACTTTGAAAAATGGACAGGTTCATTCCTTAACTTTGCATAAATTGCAAAGTTGGTCCTTGTGCTTAACTAAAACCAAACGGACCCCTTAATTATCCAAACCCAATTAAAACCCAAAGCCCAAACCAAGAAAAGCCCAACCCAACTTACTTGACCCTTGGACCTTGAACCATGACTCCTTGAGCACCCGTCCCGAACTAATTTGACCCTGCCATTACCCTATTTTGACCCCCCTTATAATAATACCCAACGGTCAAATATGGTCAAACCCGCCAAACCGGATGTCTGTACATCTTCTACACCATCACCTGTAATTCCAAAACCAGGGTGGTTTTCCACCACCTCACCACCTTTCTAGCTGTCTAAACAACTCTCCCACTCATTCCCCTCCTCTCACTAGCCTACCATGCAATAAATGCTTCCCACCATAGCAGTTCATGTTACCCTCACAAACCTTTTTTTTGCTTTCCAAATCACCCCAACCCCATACCTACTTCACATATTGTCCCCTCCACCTCCACAACACACCAAGATTCTTTAATTGATCTAAAACTGTCTCAAGCAACCATGTACACTTTTGGCGCCAAAATCAATTTTAAAGGCTAGGATGAGTTTGACTGCATCAATGGACAAGATTTGAAGTGGGAAAGATTCAGAGACATGTGGGGAGTCTAAAAGATCAATATAAAGAGAGAGAAGCGAAGAGAAATATATCTAGTTTTAATTTAGTTTAAGCTTTGTCGTTTTAATTACTTTTCAAATTCCAGTGTATTTCTTAGCTTTCAAGTACTTGGTTTAAGTTATTCAGTGTATGTGAATCTTTATCAATAATCAATTTCAAGTTTTAATCTCATTTTCAAGTTTATGCACTTTTAAGCTTAAAATCTCAAAATGTTTGAATGTTGTTTGTAGTGGATGTTAAGGACTCAAGAAGCTCACATAAGCTCCTATAAAGCTTCTGAAAGCTTTTAGATACCTTAAAAATCAGTTTAGAAGCAAAAAAGAGAAAAATACCAAAATATAAATAAATTAGTGAAAAATAAAAATCACAAGAAATGGTGATCAAAGCCGGAGCAGGTAAATACAGGATTGCCCTTGGGTTTAGAAGCTTAGTGGTAAGCTATTAGGGTGGATACTTGGTCCTTGTTATCTGTTTTCACTTTCTGTGGATACCATTTGTAAGCCATTTTCTCATAATTTGCATTTCTTAATATTAGTGGTTAATTCTTGTTAACTTTAGTTTAATCTTGTCTAAACATAGTTAGTACAAGTTAATTTATAGCTTTCTTGGTTTGAAAAGCTCTTTTAGTAATAAAAGGTTCAAAACAAATTTTAAAAGGAATGTTTGGATTTGCTCAGTGAACTGTGCTAGAGCCTGTTTGTGTTATTATTCTTGGTTGTTATCTGTCACATTTGGTCTAAATAACTCAAACATACCAAGAAAACCAGTGCTTGTTCATTAAAAAGTCAAAATACCTTTTAATCAAATCTTATGTATTAACTGTTTGATATCCATGTTCCATAATCATGGTTTTGTGTTCATAAGTTGTCATTGGTGATCAAATCAGTCTTAATCCACCTTAATACAACATAATCAGTGATTGAGATCAATCAAAAGTTCATATTAGTCAACTCATTTGATTTTCATAAAAAGTCAACTTTTCAATATAGTCGTTTTTGAATAAAATAGGTAATTTTATATAGGACATAATAGTAAGTTTCAAGATTTATGCTTTTGGGATATCAATATTTAGCTGGTTAACTAAATTAGAAAAATACTATCTTACTTTTATTCAGCTTACAAAGTGCTTATTTTTTTGCTTCTTTTGAATACCTTGTCTGAAAACATGCTCTGTGCACCAGTTGTATAAGCTATTTCTCAAGCTCTCACAGAGCTTATTAGTAACCCCTAGCTTATGAATTTTAGCTTTTTGAGAAGCTAACCTAGCTTACTCAAGGTTACAAATGTTTATTTTCCATTCTTAGCTTATTTAATTATCCTGCAAGTGCTTTTTATTTTTGTCCATTTCATTTAGTACAAACCAGTCAGTGTTCATAAGTTTTTCAAAAGCTCCTCATAAGCTCACCAATTAATCCCACTGTGAAAGCTTTAGCTTTTTGGAAAGCCTAATTGGTATACTTATTAGTTACAGTGCTTATTTTCATTTTCTAGCTTATTAAAGTGCTTAAATATTAGTTAGAAAGTGCCTAGTGATTCAAAAAAGTGTCATGTGCAAAACAGTTAAGTTTAAACTTATTTTGCTTATTTGGTGCTTATTTTCAAGTCATTTTGCTTTTTCATTTGTAACACTAGCTTATTATCAGTATTTAACTTATTTCCATTTTTCATTTTGCTTATTGAGTAGCTTATAAGCCATTTGGCTTAAACCTTGTGCTTATTTCCAATATTTGCCCATTGTTGAGATAAATAAGCTCAAACTGAGCTTATTGGTAGTTTTGTAAAAGTTGTAGTTTTAAAAGTTGCTTATCTTCTGTGCTTAATAAGTTTGTACAAGAAAAGTCCAAAAAATTAATTTTGCAAAAGATGGGAGGCGTGCTCGAACCGAGACCTCCCACCTTTGAGAGTGATAGTGTGTACCTGTATACCAGTTGCCCTTGGGTCTTTTTCTGGTTTAACTTTGCACACTTTAATATATAACCTTTGTTTTCATTTTAAGCTTATACGAGCTTATTAGCTTATTTTCAGCTTATTTAATCTAGCTTTTTCAACTTTTGTATTTTTCTTAACTTTGTATTAGTATAAAGTAATTTATAAAAAAGTTTCAGATTTTTCTAAATAGTTTTAGTATTTTTAATCATTTAATTAGTCTAAAATAGTATTTAATTCATAATAAAAAATATAAAAGTCAAAAAAATATAAATCTTTTTTCTAAAATTTTCTTTTGTCATATAGTAGGTAAGAAAATTGTTTTTACACTCGTAGGACTTTTATTTTATAAATTTTACGTTTTACTTGCAAGACTCGCGTAATTTTATACTTAACGACGTTTTCATTTTAAGTCACGCTTTTTAGATAATTTAAGTTTACGTTTTAATTAAAATAGTTTATTTAAGTTATTTTGTTTTATAAATCAAGAAAAACATCATTGTAAAATAGTGATAGCGTTTATTTAATATATTTTAGCTTTTTAATTTTCTTTAATTTGCATTTAAGCCCCTGTAATTTACAAAACTTTCTCTTTAGGTATAATTAACTCAAAATCCTTACTGATCACTATCCTTAGTGATTATTCAACATCTGTCTGTGTTAAACACCATTCATCCTCCGTGGGACTTAATGACCCAGGAATCCACTATATTCCTCTGATCTAAATTGCATTTGCTTTCTGAGCTGTTTTAAGTTTATTACGGTTGACCATTCACAAGTGGTCAGCTTGTGTGATTAAACTTGACTGTTCAGGAGCGGATCAAATTTTGGCGCCGCTGCCGGGGAAAATTTTGAGATGTGAACCGAACCATGCATGACAAACCCTAAGTAATGTGTGAACCGTGTATCATGCGTGTGTTTTATAAGTCAAGTGAGCTTGTCGATATGTAAACGTATTACGTGGTCATATCCAGTCTAAACTATTGTGCATGTGTGTGTCGATGTGTCTAATCCGGATAATAAGTAACTTTGGTTGTCACAAGAAATCATAAATGTGCATGGGTATAAAAGTTGACGTATAATATGTGTATAAGTAACGTATGGTTAAGACATGAATGTGTTGAGTAAATAAACAAGAGTAATGAGTCATTAAATGACGTAACAGATAAAGTAAATGCACATTGATGTGATATTAAAAGAATGAGAAAACCCTAGAACATAAATGAGAGTCGATTAGGGTTTGAAACTAATTATATTAATTCGTTATTTCATGTGTGAGTTATGACTTTTAAACTATTTCCACATTTAACCCTAAAACTTTAATAAATGACATAATGAACCTTAATCTACAATATTTGTTATAAAACACTTAAGTCTCATTTAATCATAAATCTTTAAAGTAATAAGATCACTGAATACACTAAGTATGAACACCAAATATTAAAAGATCATTTCGACAATTATGGAATCATAAATAACATGTACGACCGTTAATGTGTATAGGTTCTGTGAAGAAGGAGTAATCCTTTGCTTTTCGTATTTTGCTTTGTGGTCATTTGCTTTGGAATAAGGTACAGATATTCTGAACTTTTCAGTAAAGGTTCCTTATAACGTTTTCTTTTCGTTAGCTTTTATATTAGGGTTTCATAAGCCTTTGCTATGAACCCCATTCTGTTTGTTTGAGCTGTTGCTTATCTGAACTCTGATTTCTGAATTGTGAAACATCGATTTTGAACTATAGGATATGAAAACTCGATTTTGGAAATATGATTAACGATGATAAAGTATGATCTGTGTCAGTTTTGACATTCCGATTTGACCTAAGATAGTTTGACACCCGAGCCAAATATTTCACTAGTCATGGGTGTTCCATGTCCGTGTCGATGATGCACCTCGATATGACTCTAGGGCAGTAGAGTGATGTTCTGCCCCGTCCCTTATCTGTTATCTGTTATGAGCTCAAGTTATGTTATATGACCAATATCTGTCAGTGGGGCGTATGGATGCATCCTAGATCTTATCCGTTATATGTTATATGTTATCACTGTTATCGATGATTGATGCTGCGTGCATGCACGTCCTTCATAACTCTGGTAGGTCTCCCCTACAAATGTTGCCTTGAGTGAATATGATTATGATCGATATTTGTTTCGGGCTCGTGGTAGTTAACTATAAACTTTATTCGATAATTCTGAATTTATACTTTGAAAATGATTATGATTTTGCTATCTTTCGTTCACTATATTCCGTATTCGATATTGTTTCGTATTCGCTTTGCTTGTATATCTGTTCACTGAGCTTTTGAAGCTCAGCCGCATTCTTTTCTTCCATGCGGTATCTAAGCATTGAGCTGGGTTTTGCTTTGGGATGAGTGCATGAGTGGACTTACCTTAGAGATATTTAGCTTTGATCTTATGATGCCATTTAAGACTTCATTATTACAGATATTTTGTTGGAGTTTATTTTTCCGTTGGGACCTATGTATTGAAGTCATGTTGACTTGAAATATTCGTATTTATGTTAAGACTTCTTTTGGATATTTATGTTTGCTTTGATATGACACCATTATTTGTGATTTCCTTTACCCTTGTCAGTCGGGCGTTACAATTTATGGCATCGAGCCCAGTTTTACGACTTGTAGTGAGGACCTGTGACATATGGACCCTAGGTTTTGAGACCCTTAGAGCTTAGGCTTTGACCTGTGAGGATTGGGTAGACTTTAGGATTCCTTCTGCGAACTTCCATTTCGTACCTCACCTTTGTTCATTTTGCTAATCGTTTGAATATCGTTTAGATGGTTCGAACTCGTACTAACGGTAACGTGGATGGAGACGATGATGCTCCTAACTTGGATGTTGCGATTGCTAATGCTCTCAACACTCTTTTCCCTGGTCTTACCACACCTGAGATGATGACACAGGTGATCAACAACATTCGTAATCAAAATGGTGCTTCGGGTAGTGGTGGAGGAAATCAACCCATCGGCATTCACACTTGGCTCGGCGTTTGGTAAGCTCAAGCCTCTTTCTTTTAGCACGCTGCTACTCCCACTCGAGGCCGAGATGGATCACTCATATTGAGAATTTGAAGTACTTGGTTGTGGAGATGAATTTAAGACTCGTTTGGCTGCATTTAAGTTGGAAGGTGATGCTTTGAATTGGTGGAAGGCACTTAAACAGGCGAGAGGAGGAGATGCTTTTGCTATTACTTGTACTTGGGCTGAGTTTCGAACTATCTTCTATAACCGTTACTTCCCCGATGCTTTGGCAAAGAAAGGTATGAGAGGATTATCAGCGATTTACCAGTTTGATCATGAGAACTCCAATGAGTACATGGGTAGGTTTATGAGGCTGGTAAGTTTTGTGGGAACGATTGCTGGAGATGGTAGGCGTCAAGCTAAGCACTTCAAGTGGGGAATGAAGAAGTGGGTGTTGGACCGATCGGCGAATATTGAGTATGAGGATGTGTACCTGCAATGACGCAACTCGTAACATTGAGATCTTTCATGAGGTGTCGGGTTCCAACAAACGTAACCGTGATGGTGATCGGATTCAAGGTAGGACTCAAAGTAATGATTATAAGGGAAATTCTAGCAGGAGTTATGATTCGAGGGGTCAATTGGATAGGAGTTATGATCACGGGTCGGTCAGAAGGAATGTGGACTCTGAGGCGAAGCAGGAGTCGATAGCGAGTCTGCTGGTAGAAATGGAAATGATCGTCAGAATCGAGTAACAATAACCAGGTATAACAAGGATCGGTCACTCGAGGAGCATATCGTGGTCGTTCTTCGGATCTTCGGTCGTGAAGAAAGGACAGATGAAGTTTTGCCTCCCCACCTATCTGTACTATTTGTGGAAAGGCTCATCCGGGACCGTGTTTCAAGGCCACTGGTGGATGTTTCTCTTGTGGTTCCACTACTCACAAGATCAAGGATTGCCCTAAGAAGAACCCGGTGATTCCTAGAAACTACATCAAGCCGCCACCTACAACATAAAGTCTTTTAAGACTTATAATAAAGTAAGACGTTAACTTGTTATGTTTTTAATTAAGACATATACAAGAAGTCATTGAGTTGATCAATGATTTATAACGTTAAATGGGATTATAACAATTTATGTTTTCTTGATGAGACATGGATATGAAGTGACTTGGTTAAAAGTACTTGTGTTATAAAGCATGTAATTGGCTTGGAAAGTCTATTATACCATTAAGTTGACTTAGTTGGTAAATAGGTAAGCCAAAAAGAATATGTTTATCTTATATATTGTTAGATTGTCTTACAATATTAATTCTAATGAATACCACAAGTTAATGGTATGTTCAGTTAGGAGAATCAAACTCTATTTGATTTGTTTGATTTATGATACCCATAACTTCTTTCTTAAAAAATAACAAGGATAGAAATTGAGTATGGATTGAATATACTCAATATGACTCCAACCTAGAAGATTGTTAAAACACCATTTCATTATGGAATGTGATTATTCACATTAAGTTTTAAAATTGAAGATTCTGAATTTGTTAAACTACTTATGAATAGGTTATTAACAAACTAAAGTAAGAAATTATCAATGTGTATTTGTAATATCCCAAAAAGAGAACAATGTAGTTTTGCTCTAAATTGCTAAGTATATATAGATAGTCTATATATAACAAAAGGCAAGTGGGAGTTTTTTTTTTATCTTGAAAGATGAAATTACAAAATACATAATCTTCTAAAACACACTAGTAAATATCATGATGAGGTTAGACATGTAAATGATAGACCTCAAGATGATGGAATTTTCATTCATAGATCTGCAAGGATATCTCAGATATTTGATTTATATGCTAAGAAATATGAGTTACAGGATTATAGTAAACCTGATAATCATTATGATGGATTACCAAATATTGAATTGGGTAAATTACTCATACTATGAATGTTAAAGATGCTGTCAATAAAGATAATCAATTTTGGAAATTTGGTTTATCTTAATAGTTAGACTAGAGAATGAAAATGAGTTTCTTCAAAGAGATGAAAAACCCTAGTGGTTTGAATTTCTATGTAGAAATTATATGGACAATATTGTACACATATTTAATGCATGTTTTATGACAAGATTATTAATCATACTTAAGCAATTAATTATGATTGAATATTCTTTTCTAGACACATTAAATATATAAAGATGATAATTGTCATACTTGTTTTCATCAATATGAAATATGACAATGGAATATCAAAACTCTTTCTTGAGAAATTACTTGAGCGAGGACGGTAAGTAATTGAAAGGTTTTTTAAATTCATATAATCTTTGGAAGTGTACGAAGTGCAATAATTCATGAATGGATAAATGCATGCATCTATGAAATTATTCTTATGTTTAATTATTAAATAATAGTTTTGATTTATAATTGAAATAAGATAAATTTTAACTATTCCTGAAAGCTAGTGGGAGTGTTATTGATCTGTGCTGAAAACAGTCAAGCTACCTCACACAAACCGGCCACTTGTGAATGGCCGACCGTAAGAAGCTTAAAACCGCTTAAAACACAAATGCAATGAAGTCCTGGAGAATAAAGGATTCCTGGTCGTTAAGTCCCACGGAGACTCAATGGTGTGTCAAACAAACTCAGAGGATAGAATGATGCTAGGATAGTGATCTGTAAAGGTTATGATTAGAAATATTACACTACTGATTGCTTGGGAAGGAATAGGATACAGAACTGGAAAGCACAACAATCAGATGAAAGAAACGTAACGTAAGTTTTAAAACTACGATATCACGCACAAAATAAAAAGTGAAAACTAAGAAATAAAAGACCTAAAAATATGAAAATAACATTTTTAGAAACCTAAAAATAAAAGAAAATTATTAGAATAAGAAAATTATTTTTAACACTATTTAATTAATTATTATTAATTAAAAACTATTTTAACTATTTAATAAATACTCTAAAATAAAAGAAAATAGGAAATAAGGCTAGAAAAATAAACTTATGATTCAGAAAAATCTAAAATACTATAAAACTAATTTTAAAACTAAAAATATATTTTTCACACTTTTTATCTAATTATTACTAATTAATAACTATTTAAAATACACTTAATTACTAGAAAATATAAAATAAACTTGGAAAAATAAAATTTTAACTTGGAAAAATCTAAAATAAGATAAAACTAATTTTAAAACAGAAAAGATATTTTTTATGCTTTTTAATTATTTATTACTAATTAATTACTATTTTTAACTAATTAAAATTATAATAAATACTAAATAGATAGAGAAAATTATGAAACTTTTTCTAAAAATACTATATGATAACAGAAAACAAAGAAAAATAGAAAAACAAAATTTGCTTAATAATAAGCTAAAAAGAAAAATCAAAAAGCTAAGAAATATTAAATAAACACTATCACTGATTTTTAATTGGACTTTTTCTGGATTTTCTTTTTGAAAACTACTTTAATACTGATATTATGAAACTTTAATGAACACAAAAATTTTATAAACCACAAATAAGCTGTTTTGATGGTTTATTGGCTAACAATGGCTTAAATGAGCTTATTTGGTGAAATAAGCTCAAACAGGGTCCAAAATTAAAACCAAAGATGAGATAAGCTATAAACAAGCTAATGATACTCAAGTAAAGCTAAAAAGAACAAATAAGAATTCGAAAAGTCGTAAGAATAAGCAATAAGCACTTGGCTATTACATTACGAAATGGGACAAGCTTTGAGCTACTTGCATTTTAGCTAACAAGTTCCAAAATGAAAAATCAAACTTGATACTTCAAGATGGCCAGGTTGGCTACTCAAAGAACCAAAGATCACAAGTTTTGAGCAATTAATAAGCTCTGTGCAAGCTTATCAATATGGACACACTCATCGCATTACTTAAGCACAGTGGCATGTTTCAGAAGGTGTCCACAACAAGCTGGAAAATAAGCACTTAACAAGCTGATAAACAGAGAACTAGTATTTTTGTATTTTTGTTTAGCAACTATACTCTAATATCCCAAAGGCTTTGAATGAAACTCACTATTGAACACACAATGAAATTCCAAAGTTTATTCAAAAACGACCAAATGAGAAATTTTGACTTTTGTTCAAAACCAAGAGGGTTGACTAAAATGAATTTTAATCTGACTACAATCACTGATTATGTTATGTTAAGGTGTAATAAGACTAACTTGAGCAAGATTAACAACTTCCTAACACAGAATCATGATCATGAATCCTAAAATTCCAACAGTGAACAGATAAAACATGTTCAAAAGGATTTTTGACTTTTGCTTGAATGAGTACTTGTTTTTATGACTTGTATGAGTTAGTATAACCAAATGTGACTCAAGACAACAATAAGTACAAGCTCAATCAACCTTAAACACAGTTGAACTAGTTGAGCCAAACAACACTATTTATGACTTTTATAGAACTTTTACAAAGCAAATCAAAAATTTAAACCATGAAACTGATTTCAAACTTTTTAATATTACTTATTAGGACTAATGAAGCCTTAAACAACATCCATAACAACATTAAACTAAGAAATGATCTATATGCTATATTTAACTGTGAAAAGGAGATTTTTACAAAATACAAATTTAAAAGAACAACCTACTGAATTTAATGATCAAAAACACTTAATTATAACTAGTAAACAATAAGAAACAGAAATTAGGGCTAATGAACAAGTACAACAGTGAAATGCCAAAATGGTTAAAAAGCTTACAAAGGGGTATCCAACTGCAAACCAAGAACCAATGATCAATACCAATCCTAATAGCTTTCCACAAAGCTTCTAACCCAAGGCCATCCACAATTCACCTCGCTCCAAATTTGTGTACACCATTTCCAATGGATTTTTGATTTTTGAACTATTTAATTGGTATTTTTTGTGATTTTCTATTTTGATTCTAAAACTGGTTTTTAGAGTTTCTAAAAGCTTGATTAAGCTTTCTAGGAGCTTAAGTGTGCTTTCGAGTCCAAACTAACAACTTTACTAACAACATTTCACCATATTGAAATTTTGGAATGAAAAAAATTGCATAATTGAGATAAGACCTTAAACTTGAAATTGATGATATCAAAAGTTTTATTTTACACTGGAAACATGAAATACAAGATTTAAAAGCTTTAAAATACACTGGAATTTAAAGTTAGGCTAAAACGATATTAAAAATTAAAAATACACTACATACATAGATACATTGCATCCCATCCTTCCTTTATAGACTTTTGTGAATCCTTGATGTCCTCTGAATCTTTCCCACCATCTCTGAGCCATTGGATGCTTGAAACTCATCAAAACTGTCCAAGTGTCATTTTGGGCCAATTATTTCGAAAGCAGTTTGAGCCATTAATGGGTTTTGTTTGAGATAATTAAGATTATTTGGGTGTTAGTGGAAGAGGAGGGGGAAAAAGCAAGGAGGGGAAAAAGCAAGGAGGAAACCATGACTGGTTTTGGGTTTACAGGGGTGGAGAGGGAGATGTACAAGATTAGCCGCGTGTTTTGGTGATTTTTCTTTGGTTTGACTTTCTTTGACCGTTGGTTTAATAACACTGAGGGAGGTCGTAAGGTGTTGTGGCAGGGCCAAAATGTAATGGCCTGGATCAAGGGTCAGCCAAAGGGGTCAAGGGCCAAGAGGTTTGGGCTAGTACCTGGCTTGTGTGGATTTGGATTTGGGCTTTAGATATTATAAGGTGTCCGGTTTGGTTTAGAAGTAAATAACAAGGACCAATTTTGTAATTTATCCAAACTCAAGGACTGAAAATGCCATTTTTCCAACCTTCTTACAAGGACCAATCATGACAAACATTGATAGAACAAGGATCCTTTTGCATAAAATCCATTTTTAAAGGTCCAAGGACTAATTTTGCAATTTTCTAAAGTTTAGGGACCTTTTCTTCCATTTGACCAAAGAATCATTCAAGGACCAATTTTAACAACTTAGAATATTTTAGGGACCTTGAATGATATTTTTCTACATTTTGGATTCAGTGGACTAGATTTGACAACTTTTAAAACTTGGGGACTAAAACTGCCAATTTTGCAAACTTGAATCATTTTTCATCTGATTTTGATATTTTTGCATTTAAAACACATAAAACACTAATTTGTGATATTTTGATCATTTTGATGTGTTTCTGAGTGTTTTCAGATGATTTTGCAGTTTAGATTATACAAAAATGATGAGTATTTAGACACTCATCAGTTATGTTAAGGTTTTTAAATCTTATATGTTGTATAACATATAGGAAGTAACATTCCTTGTAAGCTAAATGTTAAGTCTTAGATTGGAATGAAACTTCACTTGTAAGATTTAAGAATTGAAACATATAACCTTGGAATATATGTTTATTGTTAATAAACATGTGCAGTAAAATAAATAATTCTAATAAAACATGATATATCATTTGGGAAATGGGTAAATATCTTTTGACAAGATAGAACATGAATGAAATCTAAGTTTGACCGGTAGATTCATCATGAACATCATGTTGTGTATTAAAATTGTTGTATCATTCTTGAATAAGAAGTGATTTGACAACATTGATATCTAACTAAAAGTTATTAGATAACTTGTGTAATGAATATTCTAATAGAATTACATCCTCAGTCTGGAATTGCTCCTAAATTCTATGGATGAACAATATATCAATTGTTGTGCAAATTTTCATCAGCTTCAAACGTGAATGTTTGGAAGACTTCAAACATTACACAATAAGATATTATAGTTTACGGAGTTTTAATGAGCCCATTGTTGTTTGTATACAATGATGTTGGTTTAATTGAGATGACACTCAATACTAGTCATGGTAGGATTTCATCCTTGTTAATGGCCATGTGACCTAGTTGTGCTTATCTAAGAGCGCAGTTGCATTATACATTAAAAGAATAAGAATACTTTAAACTTTAAAAATGTTTAAAAGTTTAAATTGTCATAAATTGGTGATAGAGTATGTTTCACACTTTATGAATTATTATGTGGATTGGTGAATGCACACATACAAGGATTTCATTAATTGAATTCTTGAAATAAGTATTCTCAAAATTACGATAGATCAAGTTGGTTAATTTATGCCTTGTCAACAAGTATGATTGTCATTACTTGAGGCATAATTCATCAACTGGAATTTTCATGCATTGATCTATTTGGTATTTGGATAAGGGATGTTAAACAATTGTTATAATAAATCAAATACTTGGTATGTTTGATTTTATAATATATTGTATCCTATATATGCATGTTTAATCCGTGAATAAATTTATTTATTCTAAATCGTCTGTTGTCAATTAATGATATGGGAGTATTATTAAACTAAGACAAATCTGAGAGATATGGTAGAATATACTTGAAAGTATATTGATGAGAAAGCATACCAATTTCAGATGATATTCAATGAATTGAATATAGAACTTATCCCAACTACATAATTTACTTTATGGATATTATTGTTAAGTAAATTATGAATAGTTATCCTCTAACTTGAGATACGTGATAAGTGTCATGAATGTAGTGCACTTTTGTGGAACAACTTAACGCCATATCGTGAATGGTAGTCATAAGGGTTGTTTCTCAAGTGTTGCAAAGTTCATGGGTTATTCTCGTAGTCAAGATAGAATTTGTTCCTTCAAATTTAGTTTGGAGTTTATATCTTTGTGGGCCCTCGTAGGGTTGACAAGATGTTTGCGTGGCCATGCCCAAAGTTCTCCCCTGAATATGTTCAGAAGATTTGATAATCTTGCTCAATCACTAATAACGAGAAACAGAATGGTTGAATAAAGAGTGACTTAATTCTATATCTTTATTTAACATGGTATTAGAAACAAAAGGATAATAATAATGAGAAATCATTAAAAGATTTTCCAGGAGCCTTGCTCGAGTTGTACTAGAGGCATCGAAGTGTTGCTAGACGCTAACCGATGTGATCACTCTATTAAGATATATCCAAGTGGGAGCAGTTAGTTTTATGGATATAAATTAGTAGGCGTGAGTTAGGATCGAACTCGAGACTATGGGATTGCACACTTTACGTATGAGAATTTAAAGTTAAATAATTAAATATAAACGTATTTATTTATTTATTAAACGAAATAACTAACGAACGTTAAGTAATTAATGTAATAGATTAACGGGGCAAAGGTATTTGGAAAAGGACTAGAATGCAAAGTTTGGAAGTTTCCGGAATCCCTTAGGGATACTCTCATCCGATCGGCCAAGGAAGAAAAGGAAACAAACCCAACTTGTTCACCAAGTTTGCTTGGGTATATATACAAGGCTAGGGGTCTTGTTTTTGGATCTCTTGTATTCATTAGCTAAACCCTAAAACAGTTTTTGTGTGTGTTTTAAGCTACAAACCGATCGACCAAATCCTCTGAGGGATCGATCATCTCTTTTCCACAAACCAAGTTATTTGGTTTAATAAAACTAACATTACTTTAATTCGGTTTAATGCGGTGTACAAGAACATAGTAATAACATACTTTTTTTATTATCTTGGATTGAATTACAAAACGGTAAGGGGTAATTCATATAATCCTAATTAAATCTAATTAGGGTTCTTCCATTGCTAGTTTGTGGATTTGATTCTTGTTCGGCTAGAATCAAGAAAAGGTACGCATATTCTTTTATGTTAATTTATTATTCGTTAATCTTTCTTATACGCTTCCGCACGTGTACTTGATGTTTATTGTTTGTATTTATGATTAGTCATGTTATATAATTCCAACAAATTATTCATATCAATGTTTCTGAATAAACTTAGTGAAAAGACTGTGAACTTACCCATCCTTTATGAAGCCTACCACTTTCATTCCACTTGCTCTTCATGAATGCTTTCTCAGAGTTGACCTGCAATAAACTACACGGACATATCAACGGGCTTGTGTGCTTTGTGTGGATGATTCTTTTGTATCCTTTTGCCAGCGATGACAACTTTATGCCTTTATGCATCTACGTACCCGGTGGCTCAAGCTTAAAGCTACCAAAGCCCTTGCTTTGGGCCTCAGAATTTTTAAGCCCCCGATTTTCTAAAGCACCGTCATGTATTAACTCGTTACATATATTCTTCAGCATCGCCTTTAGGGCCCCTAAAATTTTTATAGATCCCTCTAATTTACTAAAATACTTTATACAATTTAGGATCTGATGCAACATCTACCTTTATCTTTGTTTTTTAAGGCCTAAATTTTATTAAATACTAAGTCATTATTTTAGTTTTATGAAAACGATGAAGATCATCTTTTGAATCAACGAAAAACAATGGATTAAGCTCATTTTAGTAATTTTTAGGCCCCCGGTTTACTAAAATACCTGATACATGTTAGAATTTGAGGCCACATCTAGTTTATCTCTATTCTTTAGGCTTACAGACTATCATACACCAAGTCCATCATTTTAGTTTTATGAAACGGATCAAGATCTATTTTTAAGGTAATGGAAAAAAATGAATTAAGCTTATTTTTGTAATCCAATTCTTAAAAACTTGAGTAATCGATATGGTTGTAAATGAGCTAAAAGCTCGATTAACTGTTTGTGAACTGTTCTTATGCTCTTTTGATTGAGTATGTTTTGTACTTTTTGTTTAGTGTGTTAATAAATGAATACGAAGAAACTTTCTTCTCATACAATGAGCACGAGCATAATATTTCTTTCGCTTAATTGTTTTAAGTATTCATGTAGGCTTTGTTTGATTAAATGATCACAAAAGAACACATACAAGCATTTGGTTAAATTTTTTCGTCTTAGCTGTACTTCTAGATCACCGAAACAATGACGTTTGGTTTCTTTATTCGTCATTTTGGCTTTCAATCATCAACCGGTTCTTAATCTACTAATCGTTTTTGGTTTTTCTAAATATATAGACGTTATAGGAAAACTGTTAAAAATGTTGAGCAACCTAGGCAAAACACACACAGTCCTAGAGGCAATCAAAGAAATTGGAATAATATGATGTCTCAAAAATTAGAAAGTAATTTTGAGATGTTTAATAAAGCAAGTTATGTGTGTGGAAGTTTTGAACATTTGCAAGTTGATTGCAATTACCATAAAAACAGTTTAAAAATCAAACGATGGTAAAACCTGTTTGGAATAATGCTCAAAGGGTGAATCATAAGAATTTTGCTAAAAAGACTCACCCCTGTGCTAATAAGAACATGGTTCCAAGAGCAGTACTAATGAAGTCTAGCTTAGTATCAATTAATACTGCTAGAAAAAATGTTTCTAAAACAGCAGTATTGGTTTATACGGCTAGACAAGTTAATACTACTCACTCTAAAAGAATAGTGAATGCTGCTAGACCAATGTCATATTTTTCTAAAACAGCACATTCAACTTTTAAAAGTCCCATTCAAAAGAAAATAGCATTTAAAAATAGTAATATTAATCAAAGGTTTAATATTGTTACGGGTAACAAAGTTAATACTGCTAGACCAAAAGTAGTAGTTAATGATGTTTAGGGAAATCATGTTAATGCTGTTAAGACCTCGGCTTGTTGGGTTTGAAACCAAATATTAAAGTTTTAGACCATGTTTTTAAACACAATAGTGCATCAATCACCCTGAAAAAGTTTGATTATGTTGATGCACAAGGCAGATCCAAGTCAGTAATGGCTTGGGTCCTCAAAAGAGACAGATTTTCTTACCTAATGTGCAGGGCAATCCACAAATTGATTTACAGGATCAAGGAGTTATTGACAGTTGATGCTCAAGGCACATGACAGAAAACATGTCCTATCTTTCAGATTATGTGAAAATTGATGAAGGATATGTTACTTTTGGAAGTAACCCCAAAGGAGGAAAAATCACTGGAAAAGGTACCATTAAAACTGGTAAATTGGATTTGCAAAGAGGTTGAACATTGTTCTTTTTAATGACACTGAACTTGCCTTTTTGCAAAAGCCACATTAAATGAATCTAAACTTTGGCATAGAAGGCTAGGACACTTAAATTTTAAAACTATGAATAAATTGGTTAAGGGAAAGCAGCACAGAGCCTCTTGTAAGTCCAAAACAGAGAACTCAATTAGTCTACCTTTACATATGTTGCATATGGATTTGTTTAGTCCAACATTTGTAAAAAGCTTAATGAAGAAAATGTATTGCCTAATTGTCACAAATGATTTCAGTAAGTTTACTTGGGTTTTCTTTCTAGCTACTAAGGATGAGATTACTGGCATTCTTAAGTCCTTTATAACTAGGATAGAAAATCTAGTAGATCACGAGGTTAAGGTGATTAGATGTGACAATGGAACTGAGTTCAAGAATAGAGAGATGAATTATTGTGAGATGAAGGGTATTTTTAGACAATATAGTGCAGCTAGAACTCTTCAACAAAATGGTGTAGCTGAGAGGAGAAACAGGACACTAATTGAGGCTGCTAGGACTATGCTAGCTGATTCTAAGTTGTCAACTACTTTTTGGTAGAAGCATTATCGCTATATGTGCAAAATAGAGTGTTAGTTGTTAAGCCTCATAACAAGACCCCATATAAACTTTTACATGGTAGAACACCAACTTTAAGTATTATGAGACCTTTTGGGTGTCCTATTACTATTCTCAATACCATATATCACTTAGGCTATTTGATGGTAAGACTGATGAAGGATTCTTTGTTGGATACTCTTTGAATAGTAAAGCTTTTATAGTATTCAATAGTAGAACAAGGATAAAGGAAGAGAACCTACATATTCACTTTAGGGAAAGTACACCTAATGTTACATGTAGTAGACCAGATTGGCTATTTGATATTGATGCACTAACAAGAACAATGAATTATGAGCAAGTTGTTGTAGGTACACAGTCTAATGGTTTTGCAGGTACAAAAGCAAGTGATAATGCAGGTCAAGCTAGAAAGGAGACAAGGGCTGGTAAAGATTACATTCTTCTGCTATTATGGACTGCTGATCCACCATTTCCCAAAATCCAAAGTGTTCTGAAGATGATGGATCCAAACCTTCAAGTGATGATGGAAAGAAGGCTAATGAAGATCCAAATATAGAAAGTGAAAGTGATGATCAAGAGAAGGATGATAATATTAACAACACTAAGACTGTTAATACTACTTTTGTTGATAACAGCACTAACAGTGTTAATACTGTTAGTTCAAAGGTTAATGTTGCTGGTATAGAAGTTAATGCTGTTGATGAAAAAGCAAGCAATGAATTTCCATTTGATCCAGAAGTGCCTACTTTGGAAGATTCAAACATATTTAACTACTCTAGTAGTGATGAAGATGATGTTGAAGTGGCTGACATGACCAATTTGGATACAACTATCCCGGTCAGTCCTGTTCCAACTACAAAAATTCATAAATATCATCCTCTTGATCAAGTGATTGGAGATGTGCAATCAGCTACACAAACAAGAAACATGACAAAGAATTTGAAGGAACATGGGTTTGTTTGCTTGAATTTCAAAACTGATTGTTTGCTCGAATTTTATCACAAGAAGAACCCAAAAAGGTAACTCAAGCTTTGAAGGATACAAGCTGGATAGAGGCTATACAAGAAGAGCTTCCATAATTCAGATTACAAGAAGTTTGGACTTTTGTGGAGTTACCTAATGGAAAAAGAGCTATAGGTACTAAATGGGTTTTCAGGAATAAAAAGGATGAAAGATGAGTTGTGATAAGAAACAAAGCAAGATTAGTAACTCAAGGATAAACATAAGAAGAAGGGATTGATTATGATGAAGTCTTTCCCATGTTGCAAGAATTGAAGCAATCAGGTTGTTTCTAGCCTACACTTCATTTAAAGATTTTGTGGTGTCTCAATTGGATGTAAAGAGTGCTTCTCTCTATGGGAAGATTGAAGAAGAGGTGTATGTATGTCAACCACCAGGATTGAATATCCAGACTTTCCAAATAGAGTGTATAAAGTTGAAAAGGCACTATATGGATTACATCAAGCTCCTAGAGCTTGGTATGAAACCTTGTCAACATATTTGTTGGACAATGGATTTCAAAGAGGGGAGGATTGTTGGGATTTAAAGACTCCATAATGTTATATGAGTTAGTGCTGCTTATACAAGTGTTACTGCTGCTCAGACAAAGATACTGCTGCTAAGGAACTATAAAGAAAATATGCCAAGTGTTTACAACTGCTGATGTAAAAGTTAAGACTGCCAGAGCAAAGTTACTACTGTTAGTACAAAGTTACTACTGCCGATGAAGTTACTGCTGCTGGAGTAAAAGTTACAACTATTAGGCTTAAGTTAGCATTGTTAGATGTTAGTATTGCTTATGTGATATGTATAAGATAACTTTTGATACAAGATATGTATTAGATAAGTATAGAAAAGATATGATATACTTAGGAAATTATTGTAAGCCGTGTAGGAATCCTTGGTGTATAAAAGGAGGTCCTAGGGCATTGTGTTAGATATGTGTAGAAAAGTATAGAAACACTGAATACATTTTAGCATCTAAGTCGTTTAGCTTCAAGGTTTTTATAACTCTAATACTGTTAGAGTATTCGTATTATTATCATTAATAATATTGAGGCTTGTTTGTTGAATTGTGTATCCATTGTGTTTACTGTTCCATTAAAGAATTCTTCTTAATATTAAAGATTAGATTCCGAATAATCTTTAATATATTCAAAACAGTTTCTATTATTAGTTGTGTTAGATTTACTATATCTAATATAACTAGTTCTTTATACAAGCTAAAGAAGGGGATCTAGTGTTACTAGGTTCAACATAACCTTTTTCAGTTTTAACGCGATTTTAAAATTTTGAAAATTTACCCTTACTCACAGAATATGTAAAACCAAAAACGATTATTAATTTTGATAAAATCAAAACCTAAGCTATCTTTGGCTCTGATACCACTTGTTATGTCACCATTCTATCACATAACAACCTAAATCTTAGAGAGAGAAAGTTAGAGAGAGAGTGTGTGTGGAAGGATCTTATAAATGATAATGAATGGTTTATTTCACAAAGAACCAATACCCTCTCCCTTCAAGGGAGGGGGTATTTATAGTGTTTACAAGATAAGGGGTGTTGCCCTAGGTTCTAGAAGAACCTTTCATCACGGCCTAAAGGCTTACTACATGAGCCAGATATTTAAGTACAAACAAATATAAACCATATTAACTAATGACCTATTACAAATGTAATGACCAACAGTTCATAATAATAACCTTTCATCACGACCCATGGGCTTACTACATGAGCCAGATATTTAAGTACAACCAAATATAAACCATATTAACTACCGACTTATTATAAATATAATGACCAATACTTCATAATAATAGCATGTTCATAAAAAAAGGACATGCGCATGGTTGCAAAGAGAACAGAAGAGCAAATTTCAAATATTTGATACGATTATCATGAAAACCAAAGAAGAAATAGAAGGTTGACGACTATAAGATAGGTAAGTCGAAGACCCAGGACATCTTTGCATTTAATACGTCTCATGCCTAGGCAAAATGTATATATAAAGCGACAACTGTACGCTGACATGCTATGCTTCCCAATTACATCATGAAAAGCATAGACTGGGAAAACGTCACATCATTCTAGAAAGGAAAGAAACACCAATGATAGAATAAGTCCATCATCATAACAGATGTATGATATACTAATGGACTGCGGGACTTGATAGCGTATGGGGGTTTAAGCCCAAATGGCTAAAGCCCATACACCCGCAACAGGCCCACAAAGGCTAGAACTCGTTACACTTTTCCTGGGAAGCAATTTTCCAATGCTAAACACAAACAAACTAAGCTTGGACAAGCATATCCAGGAAAAGGCTAAGACTTTGATCTCATCCCCAAAGCCATTATAACAACAACACGTGTCACCACCTCATTTGTGTAGATGTAGTGTTGCATCATGCTAGTACGTGCAATCGTGCATGAAACATTCCATATATCTGGCAGAGCCAAAAATGTCACGCCATGTGTTATTCTTGTCTCCTTTATTGGATGTCCACCACGTGGACCATCCTAAACTGTTAGTAGGGGTGAGCATGGGGCGGTTTTATGGTAAAACCAAAAACCGAACCATATATTTCGGTTTTTGAAAACTACAAACCGTTTAGTGTTGGTTTTTTCGGTTTTGGTTTTTAACATTGAATCGGTTCGGTTTCGGTTTTTTATTACTTGAAAACAAGCTATTTTTAATCTTATATAGTTTTTATGATTCCTAGATTTCAAGCAAAAATATTTAAACAAATACCAATAATAGCACAATATCCAACAATCCAAAGCCGAGAAAAGCGTACAAACAATCAAACATGAATCTAAAATATAAAATGCATGTCTTTGCGGCTTTGCACTTTTACGCTCGCAAAAACATTCAAAGAACACTATTGCTCGAAAACAAATATTTGAATGTATTAATAATAAACAACACTATTACTTTTTTTTTCTCTCTAATAGATAAAGTTGCATGTATACTCAAATTTTTTAAATTAAATAGCATATCTCTTATATAGATAAATATAAAACATACATAAAGGTGGGGCTTTCTCGGTTCGGTTTTCTTATGAAACCAACCTTTAAACATTGTTTTATAAAATTCAAAACCACCACCATCGGTTTGTCAAATGGGGTAGTTTTTTCGGTTCAGCTTATTCGGTTTTTTCGGTTTCAATTCGGTTTTTCGGTTTTTATGCTCACCCCTAACTGTTAGATCACATTCATGGGTGGCACAAAACCCTAAATGCATCTCAATAAATATTGGTTCATTTCCATGAAATGAACCAAAGTGAAGCTAATCCATCTTCCCCATTTCACACACAACAACACACGCTAATAGTCGTATGTGAGTGTTACCCCAACTCTTGATATCAGATCTAACCTTGGGGTCCTTACCGAACATGGGAAATTAAACATACAATTATATCCATCACACCTAAACCATTGATTACGCACTATAAGTAAACAGTACGTCGCAGAAATAAAATTAGGATTATTCTTATTTAATAAGGATAAATCTTTTATTTGAATAAAAATTTTACTTTTTTAAAAGATAAGTTTTCTTGTTAGATAAGAATTAAATCTTCTAACTAAATAGAAGATTTTTTTTTTCCCTAAAATAAGGAAATATTCTAGAATATTACATTTTGGTTTCAAGCCTATAAATATAATTAGATTTTTAACCTAATCAATAGTTTATGAAAACCCTAATTCCCACATCCCTCGTCCCTCTGTTCGCCAGCCGTACAACACACACACATTGCATGCTTGTGTTTTTTATTTGATCACATGATAGTCATGGTGACGTATAATTAGTTCTAGCAGATGAAAGAAGTCATTTGAGTGTTAGTGTGGACTAATTGTTGAATAGATCATACTACTGATCTATGTTAGTTATGTTGATCAAGGTCTACTACTGTTCGTGTTTGTTGGTTTGCATAAGGTACGTAATTTATTGTTATTAGAAAAAATTACACGTTTGGTCCCTATGGTATACCGAGCAACAACTTTATCCTAAGTCGTTTTTTTATTACGGAGCCGATTATCTAATTTTGAAACTATACTTGCGCTTTTGGTCCCTATTTTGGATGGGGCGTTAGTTAAGTCCGTTAAGTATTTTCTTGTTGTTGATGCATTTGTTAATAATTTTTGCATCGTTAGTCCTTATTTTTTGCAGATTAGTCCTTATTTGTTGCAGTTAGTTAACGCCCGTGTCACCCTTGAGTGGTGCTGCGTGTCATCAGTCGGATCAATGACGGGTCGGGTTGCCACGTGGACCAATGAGGTGGTGCCACGTGGCATTGGTAAAATATTCCACCACTTTGTCACGCATGGGATTCAAACCCGGGTCGTTTGGGTGGGAAGCATAGCTTTGCCCAACTGGGCTAAGCATAGCTTCAATTATATTTCTCTAAATTTAATACATAACCCTTACTAAAATTTAAGAGACCAATTCAATAATATAAAAATGTTCAATTTAGTTTTTGGTCTATTAATTTACGGAGTTATATGGACCGTAAAAAAATAAATAAATATACTGCGTCGAACTTCGTTTTTAGTTCTCTTTCAATGGTATGATCGGAATTTTTTGACTTAGTTTTGAACCTCGAAAAATCACGAAAATCATCATTTTTCTTTGTTTTTGCATTTTTAGAGGTCCAAACCAAGTCGAAAAATTCCAGCGATCATACGTCGGTTTTTTCGTGCTCTTTCCAATGGTAAGCTGGGAATTTTTGACTTCGTTTGAACCTCAAAAATCACGAAAATCATCATTTTCTTTTTGTTTTGCATTTTTCGAGGTCCAAACAAGTCGAAAAAGTCACTGAAACATACCGTCGGACTCGTTTTAGATGCTCTTTCCAATGGTATGCTCGGGAATTTTTTCGACTATGTTTGGACCTGAAAATCTTGTGTATGCGGTGAATTTTTTAGAGCTTTGTTTGGACCTTGAAAATGCAAAAACAAAAAAAATGATGATTTTCGCATTTTCGAGGTACAAACGGCAAAATCCCCGAGTATACCATTGGAAAGAACCTAAAAACGAGTTCGACAAGATAGCCGGTGATTTTTCGACTGGACCTCGAAAAATGCAAAAACAAAGAAAAAATGATGATTTTCGCATTTTTCGAGGTTCAAACGAAGTCAAAAATATTCCCCGAGCATACCATTGGAAAAGAGAACGAAAAACGAGTCCGACGGTATATTTATTTATTTTTTACGGTCCATATAACTCCGTAAATTAATAGACCAAAAACTAAATTGAACATTTTTATATTATTGAATGGCCTTAAATTTTAGTAGGGTTATGTATTAAATTCAGAGAAATATAATTGAAGCTATGCTTAGCCCGCCAAGCAGCTATGCTTCCCACCCAAACGCACGTTCAATCCTGGCGCTGACAAAGTGGTGGAATATTTACCAATGCCACGTGGCACCACCTCATTGGTCCACGCGGCAACCCAATCCGTTATTGATCCGACTGATGACACGTGGCACCACTCAAGTGGTGACACGTGGCGTTAACTAACGGTGCAACAAATAAGGACTAACGGTGCAAAAAATAAGGACTAACGATGCAAAAATTATTAACAAAGGACTAACAGCGCAAAATACTTAACGGACTTAACTAACGCCCATACAAAATAGGGACCAAAAGCGTGCATAGTTTCAAAATTAGATACTGCTGGTGTAATAAAAACGACTTAGGGACTAAAGTTGTTATTTGGGGTATACCATAGGGACCAAACGTGTAATTTTTTCTTGTTATTATATGATTGATTAAACTGGAGCTTATAAGCATGTTTGGTAGAAGGAAATAAGAATGGAGAAACGGAAATGAATTAAATTCTTTTGTTTGGTATGTTAGAGAAATAAAAATGTGAAGAATTGTGGAGAATTTGTAGTGCAATTTTTTAACTTTTATTTCCACTACTTTTAGTTGGGAAATGAGAGAAATGAGAGTATTTTGTAAGATTTTTTAAAAATAAATACATTTTTAAAAATATTTTTTTAATAAATTTTAACTTTTTTAAAAAATAAGTTTTTTTTTTTTAAAAAATTAAAAAAATTTAAAAAATAATTATTTAAAAAAAATTAAAGAAAGTAAATAAATTTTAGAAAAATATTTTTTTTAATATTTAAAAAAATATATTTTTAAAACATAATTTAAAAAAAAAAATTATTTAAAAAAAGTTAAATAATTTCTTTAGAATTGTTATTTAGAAAAAATATTTAAAAAAAAATCAACAAACAAATACATGTGAGTCTCGTATGAGTAATTGTTATTTAATTTTTTTTATTTCTCGAGTCAAGTCTTTTTTGTTACAAAACATTAGAATTAAACAAAATTCTCTACTGATTTCTATTCTCCTATTTCTATTCTTTGCTTCATTTCATTTCTCTGAAATTCTCTCTAGCAAACGTGCCTTAAGAGTTTATGGGAAAAAGACCTAATCTGTGTAAAAGAGAGTTTTATATAGTATTCCGCCATTTGAATTACTCTGCATATTTAATGGTTAATGAAAATTTAAAATTACTGTTACGCGTTAGTTTCCATCAAACCCACAATCACGTTCATCTATCACCACCACCACCACCATCATAACCCACCAACACCATCACAACAACCACCGACTGCCGCTACCACCACAACAACACCACCACAACCGGTTGAGCAACATATAGTGACCCACCATAGCCAGCTGTGGTTGTGGTGGTGGTTGTAGTGGTGGTATTATGATGGTTGTGGTGATAGACGAAGATGGTGGTGGTGATAGATGAAGATGGTGGTAATAAGTTGCGGTGGTGGTCGCTAGGAAAAATGGTCACTAAAAAAATCGTTGGAAATTTAGGCAACCGGCTAAATGATTTGAAAACCTATTTGTAGTTTCACATTGCAATAAAAAAAATTTGTGTGGTGCATTAAATGTGAAAAGAAAAAGTAAAATAATTCAAACTGAAATTAAGTGTAACTTGAGTAAATGACAGTAAGATTTTTTTTTCTTTTTTTTTTTTTTAACATAAATGAAAGTAAAGATTACCTAGTGAGAAAGTGGTACCAACCATAAGTCATATAAAATTATAAAACAAATAATTATTTGTTTTACTTTAAAAACACATTTCACATATATAGATATTTTCATTTAACCGACATAAAGTATCGCTATCTTCTTGATTTTGAGGATATTTTAGCAAGTGCATTGCTTTGTTTTTGGAGTTTTAAAGTAATAAAATATCCTCTATTTTATCAAGTTGCAACATGCCCATTACTTCTTGCAGTGCATAGATATTTGTTCTTTTTATTCTTTTCCACGATCCTATTTAATGAATCATTATTTGCCAACTTAAATCCAACTATTGAGGCTTTAAGAGTCCGTTTTTTATGAAGAGTTAAAGTTCAAGGACTCGATTTAAAGTAAAGTACTAATATTTAATTGCATTTATTTACTTTTAAATTTGAGATTTTAGTGGGCATCTAAAAAAGCTACTCCGTATTATGTGACATATTTTACTATTGTTTAATTTAGAAGTACTATTTTATTTTGGACATAAAAAGATGGCGGGACCCACAAAAAAGACATCCGGACTCATAAAAAATACACTTTTTAACTAAATTATGTGGGTCCGGACGTTCTTTTTTGTGAGAAAAATCCTTTTATTTTTATTTTTTTAAAAAAAAATTATACTACGCTATAAATAAAGTATTTATTTTATACTATATTTATCTTTTCTACTTCAAATCTTAAACTTATTTACAAACTAAATGAACCATAATTCAATGTGAAAAAAATATGGATATTAATTATTGGGTTATTTTAAAAAAGTAAATTATTGAAACCGAAAGCTTGCTTGGCAATAAACTTTTAAAAACGCCAAAAGAAGCGTTAATTTTTCAGCATCTAGCTTTATGTATTCTTGCTTTAAGTTTAAGCCGGTGTTATGCTCAGAAAATTCCAACATGGTTAAATTAAATGCTTTTAACTAATTAAACGTATAATTCTATTACATGTTTTTAACTTTTAAATATAATCCTTAAAGCTACAAACACCAAAACCCTAAATTTAATAGTTACAGCTCTACATTTCATTATCTAACTTCTTTACACAACAAACATAACACAGCCTACGCGTAATAGCTTATAAGTACCGGTAACTTCATAATCTTTAATTGTCGCATGGATGTTAGTACACATCTAATTCGAACATTATCATATTACTTCGACTATCTAAGCAATTTTCACATTCGACAAAAATTATAATTCACTATTTATATCTCAAAATTATTTTCCGCCGATAAAAAATACACAATTTAAGAAAAAATAATTATTAGTGATTTTTTTTTTGAAATGACAGTTTTATCTTTAATTAATTAATTTAATGTCTTTTCAAAATTTTGTAATTATAATTTTAACTAAAAAAATATAATAAGCTTGATCAAACTTTATTATCTATTTAATAATAAACAATTAAATTATTACATATGAAAAAACATCGACTCTTTATTTTTGAGACTAATGAAGTAAATAATAAACAATTAAATTATTACATATAAAAAAACATCGACTCTTTATTTTTGAGACTAATGAAGTAACATTCATCTCTCTTTTCACGTACTTTATTCAATAAGTATAATAATATCTCCAACACTTCTATTTGTAGAAAGTATGGGCGTATGAGAGTGTGTCACTCAACTAGACACTTCATGCACATAAAAAAATCTTCAACTAAACCGTAAAAAGCCAGCTACGCCACTCTCTTCATGATTCATCACGTACCAAACCAACTCATGTCCACATCACACCCTAAAAATATCACCCCATTTATTTATTTTTTCCCAAAAAAGAGAATTATCCATCATCACAAAACCATATATATCCAACACATTTCAACACAACTCTTTCCATTTACTATATTTTCTTAAACCCTTTTAAAATCTTAGCTTAGATCTTATTTTTTCTAGAGAGAGAAAAAGCAAAGATTTGGTTTAAGGATATGAAGATTCAGTGTAACGTTTGTGAGACAGCTGAAGCAACTATGTTGTGTTGTGCCGATGAAGCTGCTTTGTGTAAGAGCTGTGATGAGAAAGTGCATGCTGCTAATAAATTAGCTAGTAAACATCAAAGAGTTCCGATATCGAACTCGAATAATCAGATGCCTAAGTGTGATATATGTCAGGTATGTTATGATTTTGTAACTTGTTGAGTTTTATTGTTATGTTTTAGTATGGCTGATGAAATGTTTTTGAGTTGGTTTTGTTTAGTTTGGTGAAATAAACAGTTTTGAATATATTTAGTTACGTTTTTATATATAAAGTAGATGGAGATTTCTAAAAGAATGTCATGAAATGTTTTTGTTTATGCTAAAAAATAATCATGAATTCCCAAAATTATAGTTTCGGACTATTTTTATTTTTATTTATTTTAATTAAGTTGTGCAAAAAAAAAAGAATTTCAAAAAGCTTAATCCACAAGAAAAGGTATAGTTCCTGATTTAAATAAATAAATTAAAAAAAAATTAAAAAAATAAATAAATAATTGTGAAATTGTTGTCTATATTGGTATGGACACAAATTTTAAATTTTGTTGTTAAAATCATTGGCAGTACAAGTAATTAATATGGCTCTTTAATGAAGTTTTCTCATAAGTTATAACATTTTAATACATATTATATATTTTTGTATTAGATTCATCATTTTTCTGAAAACAGTGTACTTTTGTTACAAAATGATTTAAACAGAACACGAAATCTCGTATTTTATGGATAAGAAAAGAGAGGAAAAAATACTTCTGTTTTAGATCTAAAGTAATCCAGTGTCTTAGATGCATTGTCAATGACTGTTAGCCATTGCCGTCCATCTTTGAGAATGTAAAAAGTATTTGGGCCCGGCTCGAGAATAAAAAATGGGCCCCTAGTCAATAGTAAAATGCAATAACATAATATTATGACGATATGAAGTTTATTGGAAAGATGGAATTAGATGCGTGAGCCTAAGCTAGAGTCAATAACCTCCTCTTTTTACTGATCAAAATATCCAAATAGGCTTTACTCATTTTTAGATTTAATATACATATAATTTATTATTATTTTTTTTTTTTTTTTTTTAAATATGGGCCCTTGGGGGGAGTGGGCCCGGCTCAATTGCACCCCATGCACCCCCTCTGAGCCGGCCCTGCTGTTAGCTAGTTGTGATTTGAGATGTTTATGTTAATTAGTTAATAAGTTATGGATAACGTGTATCGGGTAACTTTCTAAATTTGGTATGTTAGTAATTAAGACTAATTCTACTAGTCAAAATTGATTATGAAAGGTTAACAAGATCTTATTAATGATATAGATAGATGAATGTCATTATTTGACCCTTGCGGATAATTCAAGTTATGCGGGTGAGAATTGGTTGCTCCCATTTAATATCTGGTTGCGAAATTATGACGTATTTACTAAAAAGGAAAGTGGTGAGAAAGATAATGTTATTAAAATGGATAGTTTTATATACAATGATGGCTGCTTTCCTCTTTAGGAAATATTAGGGTTAGGAAATATTAGGGTTAATCACTCGAAAATGTCAGTTCTAATCACTGAACTAAAATTTGTGCACATTAATCTCTTAACATTTTGAATTAATGCATTTTCGGGTATCATGATACCCAAAACTGGCTTAATTCAGATCCCAAAACTGACCTATGTGGGTAAAAAATGTTACCCAACCTACCTTAAAACCCATGTGCACAGATTTTAGTTCGATGATTAGAACCGGAAAAAGTGTCAAGTATAATACATTTCCAAGTGATTAGCCCGAATTATTAAAAAGAACAAGTTTTTGTCCATGTGGTTCTTGAAACTTACGGAAATCGTCCATCATCCATACTATTTTCATTAACTGGTGTTCACACAGCTATGGGACAATTTCTTTAAGCTACTCCATAGAAAATGATCATCACAATTGAAGTTAAAAAAGGAAAAAATTGAACAAGCTTAAAAGTGATTTTTGGGGCAATGTCATGTCACTTTGCTAGAAAGAACAGGCGCACATATTGTATTGATGTATGGAGTTGTGACCAAACTGACACAAACGAACCAACAATAGCAGCACAAAAATATATAATCGCAGAAAACTAAAACGCATGTATCATGTGTGTATTAGCCAATCTGTTGATTGACCAACATCCACACCTAGCACAAGCGCACCATGTAAGTCCTACTCTGTATTCAACACTTTTATTCACCGTACAATTTACATTACTGGTCTGGTGGGTATTTTCTTTGATGTCGAGTCATTCATGTGTAAAGCTAAAATACACTCTTATCATGCAGGAAACAGATGGCTACTTCTTTTGTCTAGAAGATAGGGCTCTACTATGCAGAAAATGTGACCTCGCCATTCATACAGTCAACTCCCTTGTTTCATCGCACCAACGGTTCCTTCTTACAGGAGTGAAAATAGGGCTTGAAACTACAGATGGTGTTGCAACGTCTACTGTGAAGTCAATTCCTTGTGAGAAAATTACAGAAGCGGCAGAATCACTTTGTGTTTCTGTGTCGGAAAATAGCCAATACAACAATGTTCTACCTGTTCAAGCTGCTGAAGTTGGTGACTTTGCACCTCCTAAGTTACCTTTTGGTGGAGGTTCTTCAGCAGACGGTATCCAACAATGGCAGTTTGATGACTTTTTTGGATTGAGCGATCTCAACCAGGGTTATAATTACATCGACAATAACTCATCTAAGGTAAAATGTGAACCTTTCTATATAACTTGTGTATCTATCAGTGTAGTCCGTGTGACCTTTTTTACACATATTTTGAGGATGACAATGTCACCTCATTTAGTTCTAAACATGTCATCGTGAGTTGTCTTTATTATTAAATGGGTGGATTAAGAAAATTCCAAAGGGAAACGGGTTAAACTGGGTGAAAGTTTCCCCAAGTAGTATATCAACTCTTTAATCATATTTTTCGCAAACTAAATTTAGCATTGTGAAAGTATTGATTTTGCCATAACAATTAACAAGTTATTTAAAGAAAGGGAAAAACTTAGCCTCATCATGATTGTTTCGACCCGTAGTAAAACTGACCCGCATCAACACAAGTTCACAACCCTGTTACACAACCACATCCATACATCTTGTCACTTCTAACGTATCTGTATTTTTCATTTGATGGCAACTTATGTTTTGGCTATCCAATAGTAAGACTTGCACGGATAATAGCTACAACTTATTTTTTGTCATCTACTGTATATGTATTAGGCTGATAGTAACAAGATGGGAGACTCGGACTGTTCCTCAATTCTAAGAGCAATGGAGGTTGAATTAGATTCAGACGATTGTTTGGGTCAAGTTCCTGATTCATCTTGCTCGGTCCCAGAAATACATTCACCACCTACTGCATCAGGACTATGCTGGCCAAAACATCATCACAATCACAAGCATCATCAGATCGACACTACTCCTGCATTTGTTCCTGATGTATGCTACTCTCCTATGCTAAATTCCTATAATTCCCAACAGCAAACCTTAAAAAGGAGGAGGCACTTGTAACGTGTCTGCATAACTTTGTTAGGGAAGGATGCTAACTACGAGTCACTAGATTGCGTGTTCATATTTGTTACTAGTTTGAAAAAACAAGAGGCACTTCTAGACTAGTGTCTTTCTAGACTAGTATCTTTCGATATAAATGGGGTTGTAGTAGCAAGTAACCCCATAGGGTACTCCAGATGGACATCTGTGCACATCTTACCCCATGTGTGTTTATTACCAAACGTTATAGACGGTGTAACTTGATTTTGAGGTGAACATGTTCCTTTATGTTTGTGTTTATCTGCAGATTTTGATACGTTAAGTTCTTTTGTTAAGTTGTATCGACTGATGTTTGCTTCGATCTACTTGTTTGTTTTTCTTTGTGGAGGCCGGACTGTGTTACAGTTCGTTGTCTATATGCCCCTTATTCTTGCAAACCGCCGTTTACTTCGTTTAGTTATGTCAATGTCACCAGTATGATTTAGAAAACGTTAAATAACTTTAAAGGATGTGTTAGATTTGACATTACATAACAGTTGACCTGTAAAACTCAATTCTTATTTAGAACGAGACTTATATTTATCAATCGTAGTTGGAAATTCATTTTTAACCTGTGCTTACACATTTTTATGAACTATGTGGCTAGTTTAAGTGAATGTGTCACATGGGTTTAAGGTTGAAAGGTTGGAAACAAGTTTAGTAATATCTAGGTTATAATTATACAGATCTAGGTTATGTTATACGAAATCCACTAGACGACCTTGGCCAAATGGTTGGCATGTTAACCTTATCAAACGGGCACCGGTTCGACCGGTTCAACCGCCGGGTCAACCCAGTTTTTCATTTATTATTATTTTATATTTTCCGACCTGGTCAACCAGTTTGATCACCGGGTCAACCCGGTTTTTATTAAAAAAATTTGAAAAAAACCAAACCCGACCGGGTTTTATGACCCTTCTAACCGTTAACCTCCCGGTTTTTTACCGTTTTGTGGCCGGGCACCGGTCCGACCGGTTGAACCGGCCGGGCCAACCCGGGTTTGAAAACATTGCAAATAAGTATCAACCTGGACACTACTCGTAAATTAGACTAGCAGAGTACCGGCGCAATGCGGCGGCGGGTACTCTCTGATTACGGCAAACAAATGTTTTTTATTTATATGTTTTTTTTTTGTGAAAATTACTGTACTACCCAAAATCAAAATACCGTGTCTGCACATACCCATCTTTTTTCTCAATATCAAAACTACCCATCCATGTCGGGTATATATTTTCACTATATACACGACATGGACGTGTATGGCCACAAATGATTCTTGCAAATAAATTTGTAGCATCTCAGGTACAAAAGGACGTCTATATACACACATGGCTTTTTTTTTACTTCTTACCACATCATCTAGTGTGAAAACATACACGACATGGTGAAAACATACATGACATGGGTCAAACATTGGACAAAGTTTAGGGTCATGTCGGGTACCATTCAAGAAAATACACGAGATGGGAGATAGACATGCTCATGTCGTGTATAGAGGACATGTCGGGTATTATAATGCATGAAAATACACGAGATGGGAAAAAACATGCTAATGTCCGGAAAACGTTAAAGGGTATAGAGGGTTTAGGGTTATCTCGGGTTATCTCTTAGCATTGGGAAAGAGCAAATATTAAAAGGTTGATTTGATGATTCAATGTTATTGCAATAATGTTCTTGCAAATTAAAAGTTGATTTGATGATTCAATGGACTTCATTCAAAGCTTGAATATATACACGATATCGTGTATCATTGTTATTGCAAGTTCATTCAAACTACATCTTCTTCATCACATATATGAGGAACAATATACACGACATCTTCTTCACTTTATCTTGAAAGAATATACATCTTCTTCATCACCAATATACACGACATCTTGTTCATCATGGTATGGTGGTGGTAACATTGTGGTGGTTACATTGTGGTGCGTGAGTTTGGTGGTTTTGTGGTGGTGACGTTGAAGTAGTTTGTGAGTTTGATGGTTTAGTGGTGGTTATAAAAAAGTGTTGGTGGTGCAGTGGTGGTGCTGTGTGGTGGTGGATATGGCTGTGAATATGGAAGGTCACCGGGTATTTCGCAATTTTTTTCCTTTACACTTGTATTTTTTTTTATTTGTTACATACATGTGTATTAATATATGTTTATTTATTTTAGGATTATCCTGCCCAATTAACATGTAGGATAGGTTATCCGTGATTAGTGCTATTAAAAGTATGATTGTGAACACCCGTAGGGAAACATTATTTAGAGATACATGTTTTGGTTGGTTGTTAGATTTGCCAAAAATGCAAGAGTCTTGCGTGTTAGTACATTATTTCATATGCCACCAAGTGCCATGTGTAGAGGGAGATACAAATATTGTTCCTAGATATCGTGTTACGTGATATTAATCGGGTGGGTGAGGTTGAGGTTCAGTTTGGTAGGGAGGAATTCTGTCTAGTTACTGGTCTAAGATTTGGAACAGATTTTAGAAAGGATTATGAAGTTGGACCTATTCCCTTTAGGAGACGAGTGTTCCCTTCGTCAACTAATTCTTCAAAATAAAGTTGGTGATGTGTTCCGTGCGCTAGACATTGAGTTGTTGAGCCGTTTGAGCGACGAAGATGCTGTTGGTCTTTGTTTGATAGCCGTGTTAGTGTTGGTGTTAAAAAGGACCGAGCTTAGGAATGTAGTCGACGATTTTGTATTTAGGTTAGTGGAGGATATAGATGCATGGAATGTGTTCCCGTGGGGGTCTTACATATGGCCAACCTTGTACAATTATCTTAAGGATGCAGCAAATAAGCGCAGGGCAAAGCACTTTGCCGAGGGGAGAGATCCTACTAAACTTCCTAAGTACAATTTGAATGGCTTTATATGGGCCTTCAAGGTATGTGATATATAAATTTACAAAGTTCATGTATATGTATATCGTTAACAAATTTAAAACAAATTTGCCTTTTACAGACGTGGATATTGGAGTGTTTCCCTCATGGTGCGACCCCAACGTTTTTTGTCAAAAAGTTGTATCCCGATCAATTGCGTGGAGCTATAGAAACGTGGTATTTAGAGAGTCTATAGACCGGTTTTTGGATGACCAATTGAATGTGAGTTTGAAATATGACCTTAGTTTCTTACAATATGATTATAATTTTTTGTTGGTTTTTATTAATGTTGTGTATATTGTCCATGTTTTTTAAAGGTAAACCCACCTTTGATGAGGCTTATGCCGGATGACTATGAGCAAAATACCGAGTGGTGGGCTCAAAGTAGAGCATATTTTGCTGGGAATTCGACCTCAATTCCATAGAAAAAGCCTCCACTAAACTAACCTATTTACCATTCTATTGCACCGGAAATTATACAGCAGATGAAGGCACTTGAGGCGAAGTTACAAGAACATGACTTGAAGTTCAAACAACTTGATCCACGATTTTTTGGTGGCGATTTTGGGGTAAGTAGCTTACGTTAATTTATTTATTGTTATTCAAAACACATAAGTAGGTTTACGTGCTTTTATCTTTTTTATATTTAAATATGTTTGAAAATAATCAACTCTACATTATAATTTTTCATTCAGGGAATACCAAATGCCGACCGTCCATTTGGCGATCCACCGAATAATCGTTCTTTGACGGTGTTCATGTCCTACACCAGCCGTTAAGTCTACTGGTCCATCATGGCTTCCTCCCCGGACATACGGCTACCCGTACGCCACTTGGGTTTGGCTCTTTGCCACGCTGTGCTGATTATGAGGCAGGTCCATCTCACACCTATGACGTAGGTGTCGACGTCCCGGTAACCTATTAATTACATAAAATATTTCATGGTTAATATTGTTATTAGTAATTATATTGATTTTTAAATTTGTTATTGTTTATTTTTTTTAAGGATGCGATCGACGCAAAGAGGATTGTCGTCCGGTAAATGTCGCAATATCCTTACAACCGAACAGGGGCCAACCACAATCTTGCCTAAGAAACGTGCCGCTAAGAAGACGCAAAAAAGAGTACCTCGAACATTCTAGCATTTAATTTGGAAGAACAAGTGGTTCATGAGTATAAAGAGTATGGTGGTGTTGCTGTTTTGGTAGTCGCCGTGTCGACCTGTTGCAGTTTATAATGTTGACCCTAATAAGGTATACCGGACCTTAAAATTTATTACATGAAGTTGCTAATTAACAATGTTTGATATTGTATTTTATCGTTTGTTTTTCAGGTGAGGGCGTGAGCGTTATGTTAGTTTGGAGGAATTTCTATTAAATCCATCCCCGATATACCTTGACTGCCATCCAAAGGGTTGGGTAGCAGAGCTTACCTTCTTTCAACAACTACTTCCGGAATTATACAAGAACGGCACTGATCCAGGAGTACCTGGTCAAATTGGTTGGCTGTCTGACGACGTAAGTATAGTGTTATGTTTTTTTAAAAGTTTAGATTATATTAGTTTGAAGAACGTAAAATGATTTTGTTTAATCTCTTGACTCAGCAAATGAATTGTTGGGTTGAGCTATTAATAAGAAGAAGGCAAGATGGCGCGCCATGGACAGTATCGTCATCATGGACATCATCCACTTACCCCACAGATAATGGTGGTAGAGTACCCATGCTTTCGATAGCTCCTTCGATTATGGGAACATTAGATGGTAGCATGCAGCCGTACCCTTCATGGGATCAAGTAAGATGGGTAAGTAAATGTGTTTCAACCTATAATTAATTTTTCTCATAAATTACGCTTTACTAGTTTATTTAACTGTATAATTTTGAATACATTTTCGACGCAGGTGGTGATGCCGATGAATGCAGGAGGGAATCATTGGGTCACAGCAGTTATTGATCTAGTGTCATCCACCTTTCTGGTTCTCGACTCTTTGCCTAGCACGGAGCGTAGTGATTATTTACGAGAGTATGTTCTAGAATGGACCGGAGTTCTTAACAAATGTTTAGAAGAGGTAGGACATTTCACAAGAACCGGACGTCCGCACTACAATTTCAAATTCCGTTACAACAACCAACAATTTCCGATCCCACACCAAACTAACACTCACGATTGTGGAGTCATCACTTGTTGGCTCATGCATGAGTTTGTTACTGGTAAGTTTCCACCACAATGGAGTTATGATGTTGAAGGCTTTTTCAAGACTATTAGATATAGTATCTCTAAGATGTTTTACGATTGTCGTTGCGAGGAGACTAGTTCTTGTGGATATGATTGAGAGTGATTTTTAATGGAAGTTGTATATATTTTTATATTATATGTTTAACTTATATTTGATGTTAATTCAAACTTTTATTCAAGTAAATCAACATTACATATAGATGACGTTGAGTTAGATAAACATTACATAGATAACATTACCTAAAAGTAGGAGATGAATATGTAAAGATTCATCCAATAAAAACTGTATCCTTGTCGAAAACAACAACCATGTTCCTCAATGTAATGTTAAGAGAAGGGGGTGTTGATTTTGGGGTAAACACCAAAACATTACGAAGTACCAACACAGCTCCGACTTTGATAGACTTTTTGTAACATGCCTCTTCTGTAAGGACTTTGTGATGAATTGTACCAGACATTGTCCCTGTTGGATCTTTTAGTGTCACTGTTAGCTCACCAAGCGTGTTAGGTGTACAAGTCTTGATTACACCTACAACAAGTTCAAGCTTCCTTTCACAATAGTTTTTATATCGCCAAGACAACCAGTTACGATGACATCTTCATCATTAAGAAGCTTATGAATCGCGCTGCCATGGCCCAGGTTAAAATGATCATCCTCCTTGACATCCTCATTTATTTTCCTTACATATTCTTGTGTTGGCACTACACAATATTCGGGGCCACCTTCCCTAATGTCTGAATTTTTGCGGAGAATAGCTGCTTGAAGAATACCAACAGACCGTATTATCCTAGTCGGGTTGTTGGAAGAGGTTGAAGAACCCCCAACGTTATGTTGGGGTGCATATGTTGTGTCCCTTCTTTAGGATGGTGGAACGAATGGTGAGTTGTTGTATCTTTGGTGTTTCCGGTATTGTTTTGTCGAGACATATTGTGGAGAGTAACCTTCTTTGCAGAGAGTAGAAATGTCAATAATGTTGATATGTGTTTAGAAAAATAGAAGTAAATGAGGTTTTATAGGTAAATTTTTTATGGTGTTGTCAAATCATGTCGGGATAAAGAAAATATTCTTGTCATATATCGCGTAATAAATTACACACACACGTTAATGTCAATGAATTGTCAAATCTATGTCAGTGTACAGAAAATGAACTGTCAAATCCTTGTCATATATCGCGTAATAAATTACACATACACGTTAATGTCAATGAATTGTCAAATCTATGTCAGTGTACAGAATACGAACTGTCAAATCCTTGTCATATGTCGTGTAATAAATTACACACACACGTTGATGTCATGGAATTGTCAACACATGCTACCACTAGAATTGGCTTTATATAGCTGACAATTTATAGACCAATAATTCATTAACTATTGTAGAGCAATAATTCATTAACTATGTCACTTTTTATATACTTGACCATTATAGAATCATGTTGCTGAATGTGACATTGCTAAAAATGTAGAACATTGATTAGTTAAAAAAAGATTACAGAAACAAACATTGATAACTGTAAAGACACGAACTAAACGACAATGGTATGATTTGGTTCATTAAGAAGAATTAGTGATTCTTTATATGGGCCAATGAAAAATGAACCACCATTCGCTTCAATACCCATGTCTTGCCACATTCAGAAGCTCGCCAGTACACTTGTAGCGAGTGAGCTATCTCTTGGTCGATCTTAGCTTCAATAATTGGATCATCATCCTTAGTAAACCCAACTAATTTTACCACATTCTCTATTGGGTATGGAAAGGTGAATAGCAATGTACCGATGATACAATAGCACCATCAATTTCTAACACCCATGCACACAAAACTTTGTACCCATCTGCTAAGAAACTTCCTGAAATTACAATAGAGTTCCGTAGCTGGGATATACGGAATGGAGGCCCAACCATGCGTCTTATCTCTTCCGGTATGCCTACGTCGGTAAATTGGTGACTAACCAAATCAAATGAAACTACCATATAGCGTTTGTACCAAATACCATCATTGAAAAGAAATTTTTCATAACCAAGCCAGTAAATTTTACCACCCACTACGCTTGGCCAGGACCTTTTAGTCTAATCCCTTCTCGAGGCAAAAGGTCATTTTCAATATGGTTCCAGCGTCTCGAACTCAAGGTATACACTGACACGTGCCATGGCCCTTCACCGTATAACGGGTAATTAATTTTTAAAATTGTTAGGTCTAAATTGCCGTGACGTACACCAAAACCGATGACCATTTTTGGTGAATCAGGTTGATTCAAGAAGCTAGGGACTAATAACCCTATAGATCGTTTTATTGATGGGTTCCAAATAACGACCATCATGTTTGAACCATATGAAAAGCACCAGACACCTTCAGAAGTAGCAATTGGCTTAAGAGTTGGAAGATGAAGAGTTGTATCTAGGTGCGTGAAAGCTAAACTTCCATTAACTGAAAACATAAAACCTACATTACCTTGCATATATGTTAAATTAAAACAACACACATCTGTTTCACGAAAGCCGTAGCTACGGATGAAGTTGGAAAAGTCTATGGAAGACCTCCATCTCTTTGAGACACTACGAAACTGCAGTAAAGACTTAACTGGAAGTCTATTCATGATATCAACTTGAAGGTCGAATGGTATGTTGTCTGACATTTTATTTAGAATGTAAAGAGATAAATTACTGAATGATTTTTGTTAAGCAAATAGATTGACAATGTAAGACTTAAATAGAGTCATTGAGTTGTCAAATCATTTCCCATCTGTGTCATATTTCGGGTAAAAAATTACACGTACAAGAAATAGTCATGGAGTAGTCAAATCGTTGTCATAGAGTTGTCCCATCTGTGTCATATTTCGGGTAAAAAATTACACGTACAATAAATAGTCATGGAGTAGTCAAATCGTTGTCATAGAGTTGTCCCATCTGTGTCATATTTCGGGTAAAAATTTATACGTAAAAGAAATAGTCATGGAGTAGTCAAATCGTTGTCATAGAGTTGTCCCATCTGTGTCATATTTCGGGTAAACATTTACACGTACAAGAAATAGTCATGGAGTAGTCAAATCGTTGTCATAGAGTTGTCCCATCTGTGTCATATTTCGGGTAAAAATTTACACAGCATTGTATGTATATATATATACAAACCGAAATGTATATCCAAACATAGCAAATTCATAAATACATCGCCATGACTTCAGAAATTCATAAATTCAACTGTTTATTACATTTTGATAATACCCAACGAGGTGTGGTCATGTACACTAATATCACATACTCATGGTTAGTTGAGTTTGTGCGTTCTAAATTCAAGTTGGATCCCAATATTCAACTTAATTTTAAATTTAAGCACCCGTCATTTGATTTTAGAATGGATATCACTGACGACGACGAGCTAACTTTTTTTGCTGATTACACTTATGCGAATAGAGGAATGTCTCATCTTTATGTGGCTAAAACAACACATTTGGAAGAAACTACATATTTTAGGTCAACCCAAGAAAATCGAACATTTTACAATTTTTTAGAAACACCTAACGAAAACACCGGGTCATCTGCTTTTCAAAACAATGTGTCTTTTTTAAATGATGGCCCATATCAAAAATTTGAACCAATTGATTATGAAAATAATGATTCCGGGTATAAAGATGAGCCAAATTTCAAAAAACCAAGATCATCATTTGCATTCGGGTCAGATGATGATGCAGACGATGAAGAAAATGATTGTTTTGTTGGTGTAGATGATAAACCAAAACCAGTTAACCATGACTGGAAGAATATTTTTTCATTGATGCCCGATGTTCCAGAACCACCTATTTACCACCCGAAACCAATAATTTCAAATCAATATAATAGCGATGCTGGCGTTTATGTCGAAAGTTTTTTTCACACAAGAGAAAAGTTAGACGTTGCAATTAGGTTGAAATGTATACAGAAGGTTACCGATTTTTGGTAAGTAGGTCGGAACGGAATAGGTTTTCTTGTAAGTGCTATCATTTTAAAGAATGCAAGCTGGAGAATTTGGCGCTAAACGTGTGGAAAAAACAAATGTGTTTCGAGTTACAGGTATGATAGATACTCACACGTGTCCCAAAACTCAAACATATCCTAACTATCGAAATGCAAATAAAAAGGTTATTGGTCACATTTTTAGAGATAAATTAAAAGACAATAACCGTGATTTGAAACCGAAAGATATACAAAAGGACATCTTGGCATGATATAAAATAAATATATCTTATCAACAAGCATGGAGAGGAAAGGATTATGGGTTACAAATGATACGGGGTTCACCGACGGAATCTTTTGAAATGTTACCGTACTATTGTGACAATCTAGAAAAAACCCAGAGCACTATCACACGATTATCAAGACAAACGAAACAGGAGTTTTCGAGATGTTATTCATTGCCATTGGTGTTTCAGTAAGTATTTACAACTATCACATGCATATTTTTTAAATAAATAAACATGAAATAATTATTGTAAATTTATTATAACGTGTGTTTACAATTATTTTTTTGTAGATTCGTACGTTAGTTGCAACATCTCCCCTCTGCTTATAGTCGACGGGGCTCATTTAAAGGGTGTATACAAAGGTACAAACTTGTTAGCAGTAGGCATGGATGGAAACAACCAAATTGTGCCAATTGCTTACGGTATATGCAGAGGAGACGGGTGAATGTTGGTCATGGTGGTTTTCCGTACTTAAAGAATGCATAGGTGATAACCAGGATTTGGTTATAATATCTGATAGGCATCCTGCCATTGCGTTAGCAGTATGCAATGAATACCCATTGGCGTTTCATGGTATATGTTGTCGTCATCTTTTGATGAACATTTCATTAAAAAAGAAAAAAAAAACAAATGGGCTATATTGGAGCATATGCAAAGCGTATACACCTGAAGAATTTGATAGTCAGATGCAAATTCTACAGGCTATTGAGCCTGAGGCGTACAACAAGTTACTTGAAGCAGATTTGCAAAGATGGTCCAGAGCGTATTGCCCACGCAATCGTTACAATTATTGTACATCAAACAGCGTTGAGTCTGTTAATGCTTGTACTGTAAAATCAAGGAAGCTTCCAATCACAATGTTGACTGAGCAATATCGATCAATGGTGCAAGATTGGTATTATAAACGGCGACAAGCTGCAGGTATTTATCTTCCAAAAGAAAATATATTTTTTAAATGGTTTTGTTTACTACAAAGAAACTTATTCACGTCTTTGTGTTCATGCAGCGAAAATGAAGTATGAAATCACAGATTGGGCTGCCCATAAGGTGGATAGAAGGAAAATAAAAAGCGCAACTTGGAGTGTGTATGGGGTTAATGCAAGTCGGTTCCAGGTTTATGATGGGCGATACAATCGTGAAGTGAACTTAGAGAACATGTCATGTGAATGCCGCAAATGGCAGCTTTCCGGCATACCTTGTGGTCACGTTATTCTTCTGTTACTAGGTTTTTGAATCAAACGGATTGTGTGCAATTTGTTCAACATTGGTTTAAAAACCAATATACCAGGCGACATACGCAGAGTCAGTTAATTTTGTAGGAGAGTTTCACGAATGGGATTATCCAGGGTATATACAACCCATCACTCCTCCACGAACGGACAACCCACAACCTGGTCGACCAAAAAATACTGATCGTATACGATCTTAGGGTGAGGAACCACAAGTTAAACATTGTGGTAGGTGTGGTGAAGCAGGCCACAAACGTGGGCAATGCAAAAAACCATTTGTCTTCCAGCCACTAAAACGGAAAGAATACCCAAAGAAAAAAAAGTCAGTTAACGAGCATCCTGAAAATACACCTACAGCCAACTCATACCCGACTCAAACACTTGATCACAGCTTCCTTAATTATGACTCATACCCAACGCAACCGTTCGAACAAAACACATACTCACCACAACCATATGATCAAATGTTTTACACAACAGACCCATATGACCAAGGTCAACCAAGTCATGAACAAAATGATCATCAAAACCCGTATCCAGGTTATGACCAATACGACTCCCAACCATACGCCTATCAGCATTTAAATGATCAAAACACTCAGTCATCGAATAATAGTTGGTTTAATTTATTTGGTTTGTAAACTAAGTAGTACCTTTTTTATGTTTTTTTCTTACATTGGTTTGATTTTGTAACATATGTCATGTTTATGTTATGCTAGTATGTATTTCCACAACCACCTTATTTCAGAAAGTACAAATGGATGATCACCAAAACATAATCATTTACAATGTTGATTTGATAACACAGAATATTTGACTTTTCAGCTTTAATCATAAAAAAAATTACGTGATAACTCATTCACCTATTCTGACAAAGAAATGACTAAGCACCTTTAATCATATATATATAACCACTACTTTGTGGTGGTTTCATTACTCAAATTCAATTGTTACTTCTTTCATTCATCAAATGTCAACATCTAATACGCCTACATTCAACTTCACTATCAACTTCAATGGAAAGTTTACACTTAACCCAGTAACATATCAAGATGGTTCAAACATGAGTATCAATGTTCCAGAAATTGATTTTAGGGATATGGTTACTTATCTAAAGAGAAAAATACCAACGAGGGTCAACAATCTATATTACGCATTTCCAGAAAACAAAACGTTGATCGGTCTAAAACCAATTGAAAATGATTATGATATAGATGTTATGTATGACATCATAAAGGCTGCTGGGAAGCTCCAACTTTTCGTTTCTGAGCAACCAATACATTTAAGCACAATTTTGATTCGGATGATGGTTCTCTAGAAAGAATCATTTGTGGTGTAATTCAAAGAAACAAAACTAAAGCGTGAAGAGCGTGTCCGGTATCTACATGAAATGGTTAAAAGAAAAAACAAGCTTGAAGAGCGTGTCCGGTATAAAGCTTGGTACAACAAAAAACAAAACCTACTACACCGTATACACAAACCATTTTCAGTTTTCGTACAATAACAGTCAATTGGTTTGCATGGCGGAAAACCACAATATGTAAATGGTTGGAAGATGAACATCAGTATTCCAAGAATGAAGCTAGAAGAAATGAAGCAATATCTGTTAAACATCGTTGACGGGAAGATTCATGCTCTTTATTATGAAGTACCACACTTTGGCATTACAAGCACCGTCAAACTAAGAAACAACTATGATATGCATGTTATGTTTGACATTTCGAGGCTCAGCACAAGGCAACTTGGAAATTTACATTGACCATGTGGGTGTCGATTTTGTTATTGCAAATTATATATGCCCAAATGCTACCTTGGCAAAAATAATGGATCGTGTGATAACAGACTACACAAGTGACAACGAAGACGGAAAAAAGCACGTAACAGAATCAGATGACACATTTGATCAAATGGTTGAATGGGCGGAACAAGAACACTTTCAGAATGAGGAAGCTAAAGCAGCTGAACGTCGTCATAAAGCCATATGGAATAATCGTTCGTATTCATAATCATATGACTGAATAAGTGTCATGTATGCTTTAAGATTGTCTTATTTGTATTATTTTCATTATCAATGTTGGAATGAATGTTAGCATATGTATTCAAATTACATTTATTCAACTAAAAGTACAAACGTTCATTACTGAAAGACAAACCACATAAGATAAAAACATAAACACAATCTTCTTATTTGTTGGGTTGAACAACAAACATATGTGCCACTCCATCATAAGCAGTAGAAGCACATTCAACGAAAAACATAACCTCGTCATCTTCAGTAATATCAATACGATAGTCAAATGAAGGCAACTTACAAGACAAATAAATCGGAAGATTTGGATCTAACTTGAATTTCTTCGCCACCAAACCAAGTAACCCTGAGTACGTCATATCATTATACATAATTACACCTCGATGCTGATCATCAAAATGTAATACACACTTGAACTTCTTAATATTTGAATTCATGGCTACCCTAGAGAGAAATAATAAATCTATGTTTATTTCAATTCTAAGGTAGGCTATAAGGTAGGTTATAAATGACAATGTCGATATGACAACTCACTGACAATGTCGTATATGCTTTCAAATTTACACGAAATATGACATTTTTAATAACTAACATTGATATGACAACTCACTGACAATGTCGTGTATGCTTACAATTTTATCGAAATATGACATTTTAAGTACGAACATTGATATGACAACTCACTGACAATGTCGTTGTAGCTTACAATTTAACACGAAATATGACATTGACATGACTAATCAATGACTTTCATATGAACTCTTTTTACAATTTTATAAATGCTTCCAGAATGTTTTCAAGTACGTACTTTTTTAATTCTACACACAAGATAAATTAAAAACCGTATATCTAACCATTCACATATATTTAAGTACGTACTTTTTTCCCATCATTTTAAAAAAACTATGAAAAAATGTAATGTTTAAAGGATTTGTATACTACAGTAGTGAAAATACATTAACCATTATATTGAAAAGATTTTATGTGTGAGATATAGATATGTGTTTCTAAGTCTATACATATAGAAATTCTATTGTAATTTACCATGTAAACAAAACCCTAAAACAAAACATGTGTTATATTACACGACATTGTCTAGGGCTTGAAATGAGAATGCAAAATATGTGTGTCATGTATTTCCATCCTCTATACACGACATGGCCTTTGTCTTTTTCCCATGTCGTGTATTTTCATGCATCTATACACGACATGAGCATTCCCATCTCGTGTATTTTCTTGAATGGTACCCGACATGAGCCTAAACTTTGTCCAATGTTTGACCCATGTCGTGTATGTTTTCACCATGTCGTGTATGTTTTCACACTAGATGAGATTGGTAAGAATAAAAAAAAGCCATGTCGTGTATAGACGTCCTTTTGTACCCGAGATGCTACAAATTTATTTGCAAGAATCATTTGTGGCCATACACGTCCATGTCGTGTATATAGTGAAAATATATACCCGACATGGATGGGTAGTTTTGATATTGAGAAGAAAGATGGGTATGTGCAGACACGGTATTTTGATTTTGGGTAGTACAGTAATTTTCACTTTTTTTTAACAATAACTTTATGTATTTTAATTCCCGGTGAGCTACGTATTTTAAATTATTCCACTCGGCCTTATTGTTGAAATGTGTGTGAGAGAGATATGAAATGGGTGTGTATTTAGTAGATGCGGTTATATGTTTTTAATAATCATTAATTGATAATAATGATTTTTACCGGTTACACGTTTTTAATAATGGGTTTTGATAACTGTATTTAATTTAATGAGATGTATTGAATTATAGAATCTAGATCAAATAAGATCAAGCTTAAAGTTGTTAAAATGAGATCCAACTAAAATTTGACAAATGACACTCTCCTTACAACAAAATTTAATTTTTTTTAACTACAACTAAAATTGTTAAAGTTTCGATAGATTTCTTTTTAAAATTTACGAAACCTAGGTGATACACTTTGATTAGAAGTGTAATGTGTATCAGGTTTTTGTATGTGTATCAGGTCTTGGAATATTTATTAGTGTAATGTGTATCAGGTGTATCACTAATCAAAACTCATGTATCATTTGGTTATTAGTTGATAAAATGTTCATTTGTATTAAAATATTATTTTTATGTGTATTATTGCTAAAATTGTTATTTATAAGTGTTTTAAAGGTTTTTTAGACTTGATCTCATTTTTACAACTTTAAGATTGATCTCACGTTAACTCTCCCCTTGAATTATAAGCCTTTCTTTTGTAGTAAGTGTGTAGGCTTATTTTTTTAAGACTTTATTTTTAGGAATGACCTAAATGCATTATAACACTCGTAAATTAGATTGGCTTATCACTTTTGACTTTTGGTCTAACGGTATGTTAATATCAAGGGTAAATTGCAAATTTGGTACCTAAAGTAACACGAATACGCAAGGATCACACCAAGACGATTTTTGTTACAAAAAAACATTAATGTTTATGTATTTTACAAAACAACCACCGAGAGCTACTTTTTGCTAACTTTCGTTATTTATCTCGTTAAGTGCCTCGTCAATAAGGGTATTATTGTCATTTCACAAGCGTCTCACTCTCTCCCGCCAAATATACTTCAAGGACAATATTTGCAATGTGTTATACTTTATTTATGTGTCATTTTTAATTTGCTTATATTGGTAGGTTTAGGATAAACAGAGTATTATGATTCTAATTAGGCCGTTAGAGTTATAGTGACAATGGGAAATGTAGGAGTGTTTGACATAGCAGTTGTAGTAGCTCTTCGTAGGAGTGTTTGGCATAGTAGTTGTGTTGGTTCTGTTGAGACTGTAGGAGTGTTTGACATAGCAACTGTAGTTGCTCTTTCATTTTGATGTTCATAGTGTGTTACTTTAATTGACTCTTAATGTTTGAATTTAAATGGTAGCAGGTTTAATGGGTTATCAGGATGAAGTTGTGTTCAAAATGCACAGTAATGGATTATTTGATTTTGCTCCATTGAGAGATGGGTAGTTTCGTGTGAACTTGTGAGAAGTTAATACTCCTTTACCTACCTCATACAATGAAAATCAAACCGGTGTATTTCAAATTAGACTGACACTATATTTGCCTACACAAAATGTGTCATAAGTAAATTCTCCTTTCAACTTATCTTCAACATAGATATGGCACATCCTTCAACTAAAAAATTAAAGAGAAACAATATGACTCGTAATGATACATACGTAGTGGTGTTGTGTTAGGAATTACAGATTTGATGATTACAAAACCCACAAGCGGAATGAAGAAAGGAAAAACAATGAGGACCTAATATGTAATATTTAGATAGCTTTGTTAGTAAGCTAGGGTTAGGGTTTCTTGTAACCTCCCTCTATTATATAAAGAGGGTGGCGTCTAGGTTATGAGATCATCCATTCATAGTAGACTTCTCCAATGAGAGTCTAGACACATGATCATAGCATGTGTATATTAGTAGTTTAGTAGTTTATGTATTAGTTTCTTTATCATATTTGAAAAAAGAAAACCTTATTAGTAATGTTGATTGTGTTCTTATTATTCCGCCGTGCTTTAATCAATCAATGTTACTCATATCCTAGTTGAGTCCAGATCTATGGGTTCAACAATTGGTATCAGAGCCTCGTGGCTCTCGATATAGGGTTTATAAGGTTTTTCTCTAATTAGGGTTTATACCCTAATTATTCTATAGCAACAGGTGTGAAAAACAAAAGAGGCAGCAGGCAAAAAGAGGCAGCAGATCTGATGATGATAATTTGGTTATTCATGATATCGACTTTTGTTTCTGAGTCAAACAGGTAACCTCGTACCAATATTGATTTTGTACTCCGGTTTATTGGTCAGTGGCTTCTTAATTTGATTGGCTATGTGGGACAACATATTCTTTGTACTGGTTTGTATATTTCTTGTTTTCTTTGTACTGGTTTGTATTTTAAGAATATTATTGTTGAGTGTGTTTCCATCTGTTGGGTCCACATCTGATTGGCTATTTGATCGGTGGCTATTGGTTAGTTTGTACGCATACGACATGGGATAGTTTATATTGTTTGATCACGAGGGGTACTGTTCGTTTCAAATTGAATATCCAGTTGGTACTGGTTTCTAATTGGTCACGTGTGTATGTCAGACAAATAATTGTTTGCACACATGGGACAAGTACTGATCATATATTATTTGTCTTTGGTCCAACGAATTCGGTGGGGTCACCGTCCTGTGTTTGGATTCAAGATATTTGATGGTCATGTCGTTTTATTTGGTTATAGTTTGATGATCACGTGATGTTGTGGGTCCCTCGTTTATGTACTACTGATCATGTTGTTCGATGGTATGGAGGATCGTGATTGGTTTTAATCATACTAGAGGGTAACGTATACATTTATTACTGATCACTAATTAGTACTGATCGACATGATTGGTTATACAGTGGTCTTTTCATGGTTAATACTGGCAGCGTGGGAACTTAATTTTGGTCGTCTAAAGTTTATACTATTCATTGATTACTAGTCTTGGTGAGTTGAATTTTTATTCAACGATGAACCCTAGCGATTATTATATTTTTGGCTTGACGACACACTCGATGATGGAATAAGAAGTTTTACTACTGCTCGTTGATATTGCTACTGTTGGTTCAGGTTTTTATTGCCTTAATTTCATTTATTGTAAGCTTTTTGGTGTTCTTCATGAAGGGTATTTTGAGGCATTAAAAGGTTGGATTGATAGTATGATATCAGTTGGTGATGGTACTCCTACTGTTCCTCCTGGTGGTATTTCTGGTGTTCCTCCTGGTGGTACTTATATTCCTACTAGTTGATCTGAAGTTACTACTGGTTGATCTGGTGTTCCTACTGGTTTATCTGGAGTTCCTCTTGGTTGATCTGGTGTTCCTACTGGTTGATCTGGTGTTCCTACTGGTCTGCTTATGGTTTCTTCTGCTTGCCTTATGCTATTTGTTATTGCTGCTAGTGTTTATAGGTCCATTGACGCCCTTGGATTTTGTTCATTATTTGAAGATGTGACGAAGAAGGTTGAATATCATTTATTTGATGTTGTAGTTGAGTTTCACAGGTGTGTGTCTTATCATACCTTTCAGCAGCAGGTAACTTGTTTGTGCGTTAATGATATAACAAAGACTTGATGAATTTAGTGAAGGGGTGAGATCTACAAACTAAAGGTGCTTAATGCTCACATTTGCTAACACTTTAAGGAGTTACGTTGTAGTGCTCAGTGTCTTATATTAGTTGAGGGTTTATCAAGAGTTTGGAGTCATGTGGATAGTACAAGATATAAGACGCAAGTTTGGAAAATTCAACTTCTTCTTCAAATTCTTTATACTCAGTTTTCTTCATCAGTAATCACTACATAGAGCCTAAAAAGTCCAAGATTCAAGATATACTTACCATCTACATGCATCACTTGAGGGGAAGCGTTTACGAGTTGCACAAGACCCCTATTAGATGATTACAAAAAGGGGAAGAAGATTCATGATGTGCAACTTATTATTGTGATGACATGTTTTAGCATTGTTTCTTTATGCAGATTGTTTTGTAATATCAAATAGGGGAAGATTGTTAGGAATTACAGATTTGATGATTACAAAACCCACAAGCTGGAATGAAGAAAGAAAAAACAATGAGGTCATAATATGTAATATTTAGATAGCTTTGTTAGTAAGCTAGGGTTAGGGTTTCTTGTAACCTCCCTCTATTATATAAAGAGGGTGGCGTATAGGTTATGAGATCATCCATTTATAGTAGACTTCTCCAATGAGAGTCTAGACACACGATCATAGCGTGTGTATATTAGTAGTTTAGTAATTTATGTATTAGTTTCTTTATCATATTTGAATAAAGAAAACCTTATTAGTAATGTTGATTGTGTTCTTATTATTCCGATGTGCTTCAATCAATCAATGTTACTCATACCCTAGTTGAGTCCAGATCTATGGGTTCAACATGTTTGATGACAGCAGCGAATCAACTAAAATGAGATGCATTGGCTGTTATATGGAAGTTCAAAATATGGCTGGTTTAACTTTTGAAGCAAGGCTACCTAGAGGAGAAAGTATGGTATTCATGTTGGAGGCATGCTTACAAAGGCAGGAGCTGGTGGTGCAGTAGCTATAAAGTGGTGGTGTTACAGGCTTAGGTGTTAGAAGTGAAAACATAACTAGAGGGGGTGGTGTAGTAGGTAGTGGAGATGGAAGTGGGACAAGAACACCACCTAAAGATCGGGAAGAAGAATGTATTGAAATAGACGTTTATAGATCTCCCCAACCTAGGGAGAGTAGTGAAGGAGAAGAAAGTGCAGGAGCAAGTCAAGCAAAAAGGAAGGCAAGAAACTTCATTAAAAACAAGAACACCAGTGGATGAGTATGATCTATTAGATATATCTCATGTTCAGATTTATATTAGTATAGTTGTATCATGGTCTTGGGCTTGGCCAAGCCACTTACACTTTTATTGAAGTAACTGTTGGTTGATTAATATAAGTTAAGAACACCGGGAAAACTATATTAACTTTGTATATGAACAAGAAGATAATATGTTTCCTATTTGCATTGATCACTGGTACTGGACATATCAGTAAAACAGGAAGAGATAGGTACCATTCAGGAGACCAATACATGTTATTTGCAATAATGCATATTTCCAGTGTCTAAAAGATGGTTAATACTATCACTACTTTGTTTTTGCATATTTTCATTTTCATGTTTTGGTCTGTGTTTTATGGTTTGATTAATGTGATTTTTATGTTTATGTTTGTGATACTAATCAAAGACACTAAACCAGTAAATATATATTTGAACACATTTTACAATGAAAATCTGGATTCATTCATTAACCATAACCATATTTTTACAATTTTAAGATAGGGGAAACCACAACCGCTATCTACATCTACATCAGGCTCGGGGAAACTATTTCTTACAATTTTCCTAAGCCCCCAACCCCTACTTAGTACCTACATTTATCATAAACAAAATAAACCTATCCCAACCTACATCAACCAACCCCCTCACGTAAACCTCGCCCTCACAACAAACTCAATCTTTTTAAGAATCTTGTCGTGAATTTGCCTGACCATCCTCATCAACGCCCTCGCCCTACGCAAATCAATAATCTGGAGTTTCCTAAGCTTCTTGGTATTGTCCCTTGCGTTTCTCGAATGTGAAAAGTTTTGAAGTTCAATAATCAGTTCCCCTTACGACCGACCCTATCAGTAATCTTTTGGGACTTGTTCTCCAAATCGTGTGCCTGCTGCATGTCTTGAAGAATCTATTTCTGGTAATGGCCAAGCATAATTTCTGTTAACATCAAGGAGTTACAGAGAAGCGTGAGGTCAATATCACAATGAGACATATTCATGGTTAAGGAAATGAGGAATTTGAGCTTATCTTAAGAGTGTGTGTTTGGGGGAGTGTGTGTAGTGATAAACAAGAGGTGTGTTTTGCAAGATAAGCCATTGAAATAAAGTTGTGCATTGGGAACGCAAAACAGACAGGTAAAATAAATATGAACAATGAAATAACAATAATACCCTTAGTGACGAGACACTTAACGAGAAAAAATAACGAAAGTTAGCAAAAAGTAGCTCTCGGTGGTTGTTTTGCAAAAACGTAAACATTAATTTTTTTTTGCAACAAAAATCGTCTCGGTGTGATCCTTGCGTATTCGTGTTGCTTTAGGGACCAAATTTGCAATTTACTATAATATCAATTAAAAGGTTGTTAGTTCAAGTCGCTAAAGAAATGTTCAAAAAATAATGTCTTTGAACAAGAAAGAAAAACTAGGCAGGTTGACGATTTTTGAACTTTCGAACCCATTTATCTTTAATGCAAATATATCACGTAGACCTCAATTCTTGTGTCGTGTCACATTAGTTTTACCTTACAATATTCCTATAACACAAACCAAAAAACATCTTTCTTAATAACATTCCTATAACACTATCATTAAAAAAACCTCACTCACTTTACTTTTACACTTAAAAAGAGAGAAAAAAAATCCGTTGCCGCCATAACGTGATGCGGATGACACCCAGACACGGTGCAGTTTAACATCGTATAGTGGAGCCACTACTAAAAAAAGTTCGAATGTACACACTTATTTTTCCATGCTTTAGAAATGGTGGAGTTTTAATATGTCTTTTTACACACAAATAAGTTTGCATAAAAATACCACATGTATATAAAATTAGTTCACGTTTAAAAGTGTGTAGAAAACTTGCACTCTACTAACCGTGGATATAAAATACCATGAGTCACTCGAAAAAGCGTGTACAAAAACTTTGATATAAAACTTAGTGAAAAACAAAATTCACACTAAAAAGCGTGTAGTTTCCTTTGCCATAAGTCACATAAAAAAGCGTGGACAAAACTTCTATATATATATATAAAAAATACAATAAAAAGCTGTATAAACACAGAACTCACGCTTGCTTTTTATATCCTTCTCTCAAATACAAATTCCCCAAATCACTTTATAAACACAGAACTCACGCTTGCTTTTATAAACACAATTCAATCAAAAAATGCAGATAACCGCAAATCTCAAACTCATTTATAAACACAATTCGTTATGTTAGTTTCGATTTGCTCATTTTCCCTAATTCAATTTTCCCCAAATCGAAAGTAAACCCTAATTCAATCAAATTAATATGATGAGCTCATTTTCCCCAAATTAATTAATATGATGGTAAGGTTAATGTGCCTGAATTGTTAGGTTAGTTTCGATTTGCTCATTTTCCCTAATTCAATTTTCCCCAAATCGAAAGTAAACCCTAATTCAATCAAATTAATATGATGAGCTCATTTTCCCCAAATTAATTAATATGATGGTAAGGTTAATGTGCCTGAATTGTTAGGTTAGTTTTGATTTGCACCTGGTGGATGTTAGGTTAGTTTCGATTTGCTGCTGGTGGATGTTAGGTTAGTTTCGATTTGCTGCTGGTGGATGTTAGTTTAGTTTCGATTTGCTGGTGGTGGATGTTAGTTTACTTTTGATTTGCTGGTGGTGGATGTTAGTTTACTTTTAATTCGTTATCTCAATTCGATTAAGGTATGTAGCACCTTCACGATTTTGAATTTCATTATCTGAATATACATATGTGATTGATATGATTCTAGTTTTTGCGAATCTTATATGTTGTTATGGTATAAATAAGCAATTAAATTTGAGATACCCGCTGTTATGATCATAATTGATAACCGCTGTTAGAACATCTTGTATAGTACATACATATATCAGACATATCCTTATCAACCAAAAGTACTGCTAGGATTAGAAAAATAAAGATCGTCATACACTTATCACAAACCTTTCTATGGCCGGCCGAGTTGACTTGGACACAAAGTGAAAGATGTTCTTTGATATATTTGTAATAGATGCTTTACTTAAGAAGTTGCTAGTATATTAGTAATAGATGTTCTTTGATATGTTAGTAATAGATGTTCTTTGACCGTGCAAGGATCATGTGGCGAGTAGTTGTGATTCATGATTACATTGATTGATTTTAAGTATGCAACCTTTTTTTACTATATTAGAAGTTGCTAGTATTTTTTTCGTACATTATATATGTTATTATTCACTCATTGCATTTCAATATTAAAATCATTATTAGCGCATAGAACTCAATTTGCATATATTCATTGATAGAATTTTTGGAATTTAAAATCAATAACATTTCAATTATAATGACTTTAGGCATTGTATTGGAAACTTGGTAAGTATAACCGATGGATAAAAGTTGGATTAATGCTCCGATTAGAAGCAAAACTTTTAGAGATGGAGCTGCTAATTTTAAAAGTTTTGCTCGTGTTAGAAGTATAAGAGGACTCATCAAATGTCCATGTAATAAATGTTGTCTCGGTGATTGGGTAACTTTGGATAAAGCTCATGGTGACATATTGCGTTATGGGTTTTTATCTGGGTATACAGAATGGACGGTGCATGGAGAGCATACTATACCTTTAGCACCATCTCAATCTAGTAATGTTAATGTTGAGGAAACTTATTATGGTCAAAAGGACATAAGAGGTTTGGTTCGTGATGCCTTAGGTATTAATTCTTTGCCTTTGGATAGCACACAATTAGGAGCTACAATGATGGAAGGAGATACCGGAGAATCTACCGGAAGTGGTGATCATTGTGATGAGGGTGTTACATATAAGAAGTTGTTAGAAGAGTGTGACAAAGAATTGTACTCTGGTGGCAAGTACTCAAATTTGTCCTTCACTTTACATTTATATCACATTAAATGTATTGGTGGAATATCTAACAAGACTTTTAGCATGATACTAGAACTTTTAAGGGATGCATTTCCACACCTTACATCATTACCATCATCTGCCGATGAAGCCAAAAAGTTTACTAAGGATTTAGGTCTAGGTTACGAAAAAATCCATGCGTGCCCTAATGATTGTATGCTTTATTGGGGTGACAGGGTGGGTCAACAATCATGTCATATTTGCAAAGCTTCACGATATAAAAGTGATGAAGTATTTGGAAGTTCAAAATCATGCAAATCAATAAGCGGCAAAAGTTTTACGTTATTTTCCCTTAATTCGAGACTTAAAAGGTTGTACATGTCAGAAAACACAAAGGAAATGAGATGGCATGATATTGGTAGAACAAAAGATGGAAAATTAAGGCACCCCGCAGATGGTCTTGCTTGGAGCGCGTTTAATGATCGACATTCGGAGTTTGCCTCGGATCCTCGGAGTGTGAGGCTTGGCACGGCTAGTGATGGTTTTAACCCGTTTCGTACAATGAGTACATCACATAGCACATGGGCGGTGTTATTGATTCCTTACAATTTACCTCCTTGGATATGCATGAAACAGCACTCATTCATTCTTTCATCTATTATTCCAGGCTCCCCTGGCAATGATATTGACGTATATCTAAAACCTTTAATAAAAGAGCTCCAATCATTATGGAAGGGCGTTGATGCGTATGATGCTTTTTCTAAGGAACATTTCAAACTAAAGGCTTCCCTTATGTGGACTATCAACGATTTTCCTGCATATGCAAATTTATCTGGTTGGAGCACGAAGGTCGTGTGGCATGTCCCGTTTGTGCGAACTCCACTCACTCAAGGTGGTTAAAGCACGGGGAAAAATTTTGCTACATGGGACATCGAAGATGGTTAGAGCCGAATCACATTTATCGATTTCAAAAGGAATGTTTTGATGGTACAATAGAGAATGAGGGTCCGCCAACTCCTAACGAGGATCGGATGTTTTGAAACAATTAAGGGGGATAAGATTTAAATATGGAAAGTCTAAGAAAAGGACGAGGGAGGATGTTGGTTCAACAAGTACTTATACAACAGAGGCAACAAATGACAACCAAGGTGCATTTGAGAGTACAAATAATATCATTGAAGAAGATATTGATGGTGAGAGCCAATTATGGAAAAAGAAAAGTGTATTCTTTGATTTAGAGTATTGGGAGCACAATTTACTTAGACATAACTTAGATGTGATGCATATCGAAAAGAATGTGTGTGATAATATTCTCGGTACCTTATTAGATTTGGATGGAAAGACTAAAGACAATGAAAACACCCGCAAGGATCTCGAGGAAATAGGAATTAGGCATGAGCTTCACCTTATAAATCGTCCTAATGGAAAGCCGTACCCCAAGCATGTTATACGATGTCTAGTATAGAGAAGTCCAACTTTTTACAATTGTTAAAAGATCTCAAAGTTCAGCGGGTATGCATCTAATATTTCGAGGAGTGTAAACTTGAAAGATAATAAAATTTCCAATCTCAAGAGTCATGATGGGCACATCTTAATGCAAGATGTTTTGCCCATTGCTCTGAGCATCCGTGATTTCAAGAACACAATCTCGCGTAGTTAAAGCCGTGACGGATTATTGCTACTTTTTCAAAGGGTTGTGCTCAAAAGTTCTTGATCTTAGTGAATTAGAAAAAATGGAGTATCAACTTGTGCGGACATTATGCGAGTTGGAGCAGTTATTTCCTCCTAGCTTTTTCACCGTCATGGTCCACTTGACTATCCATTTGATATCGGAAAAGCTTGGTGGACCCGTTCATTACAGATGGATGTATCCCGTTGAACGGTACTTTCTCTTTCATGCCATTAAGTTATGTATATATTATTTTTACCTTGCGACTTTATTGTCCATTTTTTAAATGAAAGGTACTTGATGCGGTTGAAGTCATATGTTCGCAATAAGGCTCAACCTGAGGGATCAATTCTTTGAAGGATATATCAAGGAAGAGTGTCTTAATTTTTGTTCAAGATATTTTGAAGGTGTTGAGACTCCCTTTAATCGCCCTCCTAGAAATAATGTGAATGTTGCCGGAAAAGAGATGTACATGTTCAATTTGGGTGGTCGTAAGTTAGGTAAGGTTGAGATTCTTGAGCTTGATGGCAAGTCTTTAGCTCAGGCACATCGCTATGTGTAACTAAATCATAGTAAAATTCAACCTTTCCGCGAGTAAGTTTTTCTTTTAGCATGTAATTAACATATCTAATAATAAATAATGCTTTGATAAAGTCTTAAGATTATGATATGCTTCGTGTAGTTATTTTTTGGGTGAAAAACAAAGCGTAGGAATAAACCCATGGACTCAAAAACTATAGAGAAATTGATGGTCGAGGAATTTCCATGGTGGCTAAAAAAACAGGTTACAAATCTATTGGTTGTTACATGAGTTTCCTCATCTCCGAGGTGCATTAACTAATAGTGATATTAAATAATGGTAGGTTTCTCTCTTACAAAAGGATAACGGAGATGAAGAAGTGTTATCTCTTGCCATTGGCCCAAATCTTGTTGCCAAACAATATAAAGGCTTCATCACTAATGGTCATAGATTTCTCACAAGCCAACATGAAGAGTTTAAGAAGACCCAAAATTCACCATGGTGGAAGTTGAAGGAGGAAATTATTATGGAAAACTTACGAACATTATTGAGCTTGAATATTTTCGTGGATACAAAATTGTTCTTTTCCATTGTGATTGGGTCGACAATCGACTTTATAGAGGGCTAAAGAAAGATAAATATGGGTTTCCTCTTGTGAATTTTTCTAGGCCACTGGTACACACCGGTGAAAATTTAAAAGATGATCCTTTTATAATTTCTACTCAAGCAAGACAAGTGTTCCATATAGAGGATTTAAAAGATGTTGGATGGTCACATGTTATTAGGACCAAGCCAAGGGATATATATGTTGGATCGATATACTTTAATCAAACTATCTTAACTAGCTTGTTAAGGTTTAATAACCTCGGATAAATCCTAAGTTATTAACAAAGAAACACTGAGCAATCTTTATCAAGTACGCGGAATTTACTTAACAAAGCTAAGAAGAATAACCTTTTATTATAAACTCTAAATCTGCTTATTATGCAGATACTCTAATACAACTCTAAGATAATCGAACTTCTCTCTAAAACACTAATTAACTTGTGAATTCGTAAACTCTAAAACTCATAGACTCGTACATCTAATGCCAATCTAGGAGTCCTTTTATAGGCTCAAGGATATCCTAGTCGGTATACAATTGATAGCCTTACCGCGACAAGTAATCTAAACATAGAATACAATACTTTCCATAAACGAATAACAGTTAGTTTGTTCTTAAGTACTTTGACTTTTAGGTGCAGTACTTTGACTTTATCTTTAGCAATACTTTGACTCTTTGACTTTTCCCGATTACTTTGCAACTTACAGTACTTTCATATCTTTAGTACTTTCATGTCTTCAGCACTTTCATATCCCAACAATCCTTCCCTAACTTGAATTCTACTTGCTTGACTTCAAGTTCCTTTGTGAATGTATCTTTAACAGCTTCATCTTTAAGATCAGATTGTTTCTTAGTCTAATATATCTCTGTAGTGTGCGTGCTTGTCAAAGTATCTCTTAGAATTGTTCTTTCTCAGCAGACATTCAGCAAACTCCATCTTTCAGGCAACACGACAACATATGACAATTTGTACATTAATTCAGGTTAAGTTGCATACTATTCTCATCACTTCCAGGTGTGTTAACTTCTGTGAGAGGTGAATCATTGAAAATTTAATGGATTTAGGTCTCTTTACCAAAGCCATTATCTTTGGAGTAGCCAAATGTTTTGGTGTGTAAGACCATGGTACATTGATAACCATATGATTTTTAGCAAATCATCAGCTATCAACAGATTTGAGTAGTCTTTACCAAAAGCTTACCCTTTACGGACTAGTTAGTTCTTCTATCTAATGGTGAACTAATTACCAATAATGGTTTTTCCACTGCCTTTACCACAAGCCATTTTCTTGTGGGCTAGCCAACTCTTCACATTAACCGATATGGTGAGTTGATTACCATACAACTTATTAGCAAGTTGTCAACTAAAAGCGGATTTGATATATCTTTACCAAAGCCGTTTGCTCATGGATTAGCCAATCCTTTTGTAACCATGGTGGATTGATTACCTATTTGATGTTGCCATCTCAAAATCCATTTATTTAACCTTTGTTTCAAAAATTTGTTACTTAACAAAAGGTTTCATTGAAAAATTACTTAACGGTTTTAAAAGCTGCAAGCAGTACTTTTATGAAAGTACTGTTTGATCAGCATACTTTGAATAAAGTCTGATTTATCAAAATAAATTATTCAATAAAATTCATACCAGTTTACTCATCTTCTTCATCAATGGTAGTCCAGTTGATAAATAAATTGATAACCATGCAAGCAGTTTCATTATCCTCTTCTACTTCCAATCCATGCTCTAGAATTCTTCTCATGAGCTCAACTGTGAGAGGATATCTTCTGTTTACAAACATGTGTATCATTTTACCATTCTCTAGCTCCAAAACATGAACTCCAGATTCTTCAAAGAATCTCCAGCAAACAATTTCCCAGTTTTCTTGATTCTTCCATATATCATCGTGCTTTCCTCTTGATTCCCACATGGTTATAAGATCTCCAAGCAAAACCAGACCAATTCTTTCGATGGAATATCTCCAAAATAAGCTTTTACCACATTATATAGATAGAATAAATCCACTCTATCTATAATATGTAATAAATCCCATAACCTATTGAAAACTTTGAAGCTTTCATCTTCCTTATGAAAAATCATATAATCTCCTTCTTTGGATTTGACAATATCAAAAGCACTAATCTGAGATCTGTTCATCTTCATGTCTGTATCTTCTTTTGAATAATCAAAATCTACCACTCTGAGATAATTTCTTAATGCATCTTTAGACTCGGATCTTAATTCAACTCTTTCTTTCTTTGTTTATCTGTAACCAGTTTTCTTTTCTTTTAAGCTCTTCTTCCTTTCAGCTTCAGTCCCAAAAGCTTCTTCTCTAAAATCCTTGATATCTGCAACACTCTTCTTATAAGCTTCCGTCTCAGCATCATAGAGTCTTTTCATGTCAACATAGTTCAACTTCTGCAATCCTTTATACCCTCGACCTTTTAAATATGCCATCATAGCATTTCTGTCCTTAGCTAAATTAGGTCTTCTAGGCATATATCTAACAGGAGTAGGTGATTGTAATGGTTCATCGGTTTCAGACATCTAATTGCTCTTGCAACTTTTTAGCCGCTTCTCTACTTTGAGCTTCTTCATCTTCTTGAGCTGCTCTATCTTTAGCATTTAACTCTTCTTGAAGTTTTCTAGCAGCAGCTTCATTCCTAGCAACTTCAATTGCTCTAATCTCTGCCAAAGTAAGTTTCTTCTTCTTTTCTTCTACTAAAACACCTTTCCCTTTATCCTTAAAATCAATTGCAGGTTGAGAAATTCTTTGTTGTTCATCTTCTTGCACTTCTCTAATAGTAACACCACCTCTAGGTTGTGATAATTCTTGAAAAATTGTAGCAATGAACTCATCATCACTTGCAGAATGAATTGGTTTGAGAATAGCTTCCTCCTCTTCTTGTATAACAGTTGTAGAAGGACCAGCTTCTTCTTCAAAATTCAAAACTCTTGGAGTTATCACTTCTTGTGTAAAAGTACTTTGCTGTTGAAAAACAGTACTTTGTTGTTATTACCTTGAACTTGTTCAGGTACTTTGTTGTTCATACCTTGTGATTTTTCGGCTTGTTCATCAGTACTTTCAACTTGTTTCTTCTTCTCAACATCTTCTTTCAAATTATCTTTTTCTGAATTCCTCCCCAAGTTGTGAAGATTGTTGATGAAGCTGGTGGCGTTTGTTTTCCTAGACTGCTTTGCGCCTTTTTGTTAGATTTAACCCAGATTCGAAATTGTTGAACTAATGGCCACACAAAAGTCTTAAGCCTTTGAAACTTCAGTTTTAATTTCTTTATCTGTTTAGCTTGAACCTCTGTAGTCTTTTTCAATTTGACCAACTCCCTTGTCAAAACATAATTATCTAATGTGATTTCATCGGGAGGTATGGTATGTGAATCCTCTCCTTGAATAGGTGAATGATCCTCTGGTTGAGAAAGCGAGACAGACCCTTGTGGAGATGGAGAAGGTGAAACTGCAACATCTTCTTGAAGTTTAGTACTAGGAGAAGCAGTACCTTGTAGAGATGCAGTACCTTCATTTGATGTAGCCGGTGGAGAAGCAGTACTTGCAGAAGCAGTACCTGCAGATGTAGTATCTTCAGTATCATCAGCTTCAGTATCAACTCGGCGGCTGAATAACATCCATCATGGAAGTTGTTAAAGGAGTATCTTGACCCTTGAATAAAACACTCCTTTTTGCCATAAAAGTAAAAATCTTGGATTGTTGAACAATAATAGGCAATAAAGCTGTAGGTTTTGGTATATCAGAAAGTTGCTTGTTTAAGAAAACATGTATAAACCTTGGGTACATCAGCCAAGTAGATCCATGTGAAATATGTGATAGCATTCCATCCAGTATTAGCCTTGAGAAGTTAAAAACTCTATCTGTAGCCAACCCAACCATAGCGGATGCTATATTTGACCCTAAACTGCTCCCAAGAGGTACTCTTAGCACTTATGCAATGGAGCAACACATGAACCCAAAACTTCCAATGCGGACAAAATAATTGTTTTCTAAACGTTTGTTCATTCAAAGATCCTTCATAGCCAATATGTCGAAAAGTATCCCATATCAACTGCTTATCAAACCTTAAAGCCCCATCTGCATCATTGAACAATAAATATTCTCGAATGGAGTCTTGATAATCTTAATGGTTTTCCAGCAAAGCTGATGATCTAATATAATATTCTTCATTCTCCATGTTATCTCTAGCATTAGCCCAAAATTCTTGAATCCAGGGCTCAATAATATCCGGCTCCACTAAAAGAGCATAACTGATAGGCGAACCAGTAAGATAATCAATTATATCATGAAAGAGCATATTCACGTCAGTCTTATCCAAATTAGCGACCATATTATGCTTAGAAACAGTAGGACGATTCGCCATTGTTGATTATGTAAGCAAAAAGAATTGATCGCGAAGAATATGAATATGATGAGAGAAAGATGGAAAAGATTCTAATGTATCAATATGAGAGGGAAAATCGGAAAGTAGGTATTTATAGGTGAGATTTGAAAAATCACGGCCTAAAATAACATTGTTACCGTTAGCATTAAATTACCCTTCAAGATAACCGTTGGAACAGTACTTTGAATAAGACAAACAGTACTTCACGTAGCGATACTTTCCCAAGCGTTACTTTCCAAGCGGTACTTTCACGAAACCAGTACTTTTCCAATTTCTTGATTATCAACTAAGTATACATAACTATCCTCCTCTCAAGCATTACACAGGACTATACAAATACTAAATAGTCCTCCTTAAATGTAGCTCAGTAGTTAATCATGCCAATGCTCACCACCAAGTGAGTGAATCTAGAAACATCAAAACCTTTGGTGAGTAAGTCAGCTACATTATCATCTGTGTAAACCTTAATCACATTAATAAGCCAGTGCTCATAACAATCTCGATAAAGTGATGCCTAATCTGAATGTGCTTGGTCTTGGAATGATAAACTGGATTCTTCACAATACAAATAGTACTCTCATTGTCAATGTTAATAGGAGTATTCTTGAAGTTGAATCCATAGTCCAAGAGCTGATTTTTCATCCACAAAACTTGTCACAGCAGCTACTGCAGCAGCTACATATTAAACGGTAGGAGGATGTTGCTGCAATTGTTTGTTTCTTGCATTGCCCGGAGACTAATCTTCTTCCAAGATATTGGCATCCTCCAGTGGTTGATCTTCTATCATAATTTTCACCTGCATAATCACTGTGCGAAAAAGCCTCTAAGTGAAAAGGTGACTCTTTAGGATACCACAACCCCAACTTTGTTTGTTGCTTCAAATAACGAAGATTCTCTTTCTTGCATTCATGTGAGAGATCTTTGGTGAGACTTGATATCTAGCACATAGACACACTGCAAACATAATATCGGGCCTTGATGCGATTGAGATACATAAGAGAGCCAATCATTGATCTATAAAGCTTGACTTCAACAGGGTGTCCATCTTCATCTTTGCCCAATGAATTGATAGATTTAATGGGTGTAGTAACAGACTTCATATCATCAAAATTGAATTTCTTAAGTATGTCTGTGTAACATACTTGTCTTGACTGATAAAAATACCTTCCTTTGACTGCTTAACCTGAAGTCCTAAAAGAAAGTCAACTCTCCCATTGAACTCATTTGAAATTCCTTCGCATCATTTGCTCAAACTCCTTAACCATAAACTGTTTGGTAGCCCCAAAAATGATATCATCAACATAAACTTGAACTAACATAATATCTTTCTTGTCTCTCTTGATAAACAAAGTCTTATCAATAGCTCCCCTTCTATATCCATGTTGCAATAAGAATGTAGAGAGTCTCTCATACCAAGCTCTAGGTGCCTGATGAAGGCCATAAAGAGCCTTAACCACCTTGTAGACTTTTTTTGGGTGTTTAGGATCTTCAAAACCAGGAGGTTGTTTGACATAAACTTCCTCTGTAATCTTGCCATATAAAAAGGCACTTTTGACATCCATCTGGTAAACTTGAAAGCCCATATAAGAAGCAAAAGCAAGAAATATTCTAATAGCTTCTATTCTTGCTACAGGAGCAAATACTTCATCATAATCTACTCCTTCTTCTTGTCTATATCCTTGTGCTACTAACCTTGCCTTATTCTTGATAACATTACCTCTTTCATCTCTTTTGACCCTAAAAACCCATCTGGTTCCAATAACTCTCTTCCCATCTGGAAGATCACATAAAACCCAAACCTCTTGAAGTTTAAATTGAAGAAGTTCTTCCTGCATAGCTTCAACCCCGCTTTCTTTAGTCAAAGCTTGAGCAATATTCTTGGGTTCTTCTTGAGAGATAAAACAAGTAAATAGACAGGTTTGATGGTCCTTATGATTCAGGCTGTTTTGTTTATACACAAAGCTAAGTAAAGCATTGTGAGGTGTAGAAAAAGTCTTAGCTCGTGTCTAGTCAGCACTCCAGAAGTAGAAGGACCAATGATTTGATCAGAAGGATGATCCTTATGAGTTCTTAAGTTTGGAGACTGTGGAACTTCATAATTATCCTCTAAATTAGTAACATCAGCACCTTCATTGGAATTTGGGAAAATACCTTCATCTTCAAATTCATCATCAGTATCTTCTAATCCAGGCATGGTATGATCATCCGGATCGGCTAAAGTCTGTCAGCTGGTGCAGCAGTACTTTGTTCGAAAGTACTGTCCAAAGTACTGTGAGAGTACTCTGCAATCTTGTTCTTCCTCTTTGCCTCTTCATAAGTTCTCCTTTGTTCATCAGTGTAAGAATGTGCTAAAACATCTTGAAGAAGCATCTGATTAAGTTCCTCTTGTATAGATTGATCCTCAGAGATAAAGAAGATTGGAACAACGTATTTTCTTTGTGGGGCAACAGTACTTTGTTTTGGAACTTGATACTTAGTTTTGGACTAACAGGATCTTCATCAGGGAACAACATCAGGTCTAATATGAACTCCATGAACAACATATTGTAAATCTTCTCCATGTGTACCTTTGGTTGATTTTCTTCTCTAACAAGTACATAGTTCATAGATGGAGTTAAAACCTCAAGATCAAACATCCAATCGGGACCTTTACCTTTCTCATTGTCTTGATCTTCTAAAAACTCAACATGAAGACAATCTTGAACCTTCTTAGTAACCTTGTTGTATACTCTAAAGCCCTTACTGTTAGTGCAATAACCCAATAAGTATCCTTCTTCAGACTTGCCATCAAACTTCCCCGGATTATCAATAGTGTTTAAAATAGTAAGAGGGCATCCAAAGGTTTCATAAGCGAATGTTGGGTTTATTGCCCATCGCAATTCATAAGGTGTCTTCATCGTGGTTTAGTGGTGAGACTCTGTTAAGTACATAACAAGCGGTACTACAGCTTCTGCCCAGAACTGAATAGGTAGATGAGAATCTGCTAACATTGTTCTTGCTGCTTCAATCAATGTCCTATTCTTCCTTTCGCAACACCATTCATTGTGGTGTTCTTGCAATACTAAACTCCCTTTTATGCCTTTGTTTGCACAAAATTCATCCATAAGTTTGTTCTTGAATTCAATCCCATTGTCACATCTAATACCTCTAACCTTGAGTCTCAATTGGTTTTCAAGAGCAATAATCAGTCTGGATAGCATCAAAAGTATCATCTTTAAAACCAAGAAAAATACCCAACTGAATCTACTGCAATCATCTGTTACAACTAAGCAGTACTTTTTCTTGTTTAGACTTGCCATAGAAACAGGTCCAAACAAATCCATATGTAACAGCTCCAAAGGTTCTCTAATAGTTCTCTCCTCAAGCTTCTTGCAGGAAGCTTTGTGTTGTTTACCCTTCTTGCATGCCAAGCATGATTGATCATTCTTGTAAGTCTTTGAAGGTAAACCTTTAACTAGATTGCCTTTGACCAGTTTATTGATATTCTTGAAGTTAACATGGCCCAATCTTCTATGCCATTGATGTGCCTCTTCAGATGTTGCTTTAGCCACCAAACATGTGGCTCTTCCGTAGGAATGTAGACTCTTCATGTCTAAACTATACACATCATTTGTCCTTGGTACTCTAAGAACTACTAATTCATCATCAACAGGCTTAAAGTCAGAGGAAAGGATAAGACATTCTGTGTCAGTGAATTACACAGGATGCTTTTATCACAATTTGTGATCTTGACAATAGATTGAACTTTAACTCCTTTACATATCTAACATTCTCAAAATCTATAAGCCCTGCTTTGATAGTCCTTTTCCGTAATCTTTCCTCCATTGGGATCATTCCCAAATGCAACTCTTCCTCCACTAATCTTTCTAAAATCAGATAGGATCTCTTTGTCTCTGTCATACTTCGAAAGCAACCACTATCCACAATAAGATGATCTTTAAGCTCCTCTTCGGGTTGCTGCACATAAAGAAAAGAGTTAGAAAATTTTAGGAACCCAAGCCATTACCGACTTGTGTTCCCCTTGTGGAGTTACAAACTCAAATTCTTTGAGTATGTAATTACCACTATGTTTCAAATGATGATCAGAATATCTTTTGATCTTTAGCATGTGGATTTTCAAAACTTTCTGGTTTTTCAACACAAATCTCTTTTTCTGTCATCACAAAAACATCCGATTCACTTTTGGTTGAAAGTACTGTCTGTCCCTCTGCAGTACTTTCCCTCTTAACCCATTATGTTTTAACACTTGGTTCCTGCGATCTAAATCTCCTATGTGAATTGTAATACCTTCTAGGTTGATAGTGAGATCTCCTAGAATTCCTATACCAAGTATTGTGACCCGATACCTTGTTTTGTCGAGCGAGTACTTTGAGAAAGTATTGGGCGAGAGTTAACGATACTTTGGAAAGTAACTTGTGAGATATTAAAGGTTTTGAAAAAGGTTTTTATTTGGTGTGGGTATCTATGATCCGGTGAGAAATTTCTGTGATTGACCCTATTTGAATTATTCCAAACTGGTTTTTGCTCTCTAGGTTTCTCGGTTGGCGGTCCTGTTCTTTGGAAATTTTCTAAGGTATTACGAGTGTTGTTCACAGTCTTTAATTAGATGAGAAGGACTAAAACACACAAAACACAATTTCTGACCCATACTGTCAAAGTGACATCTTCTATGTCTATGCCCAAAATTATTTTTCCTTCTTGGTGAGTGATTAAACCTGTTTTGACCAAAATTATCCCAAAAAGGTTTAGCGATCTTGTTTTGAAAAGGTTTTGAGGAAGGTACTGCTTGTGGAGCAGTACTTTGATTTAAAGGTACTGCTTCATTTTGAACATCGTTTTCAACAGCTTCATTGGGTTTTTCAGACCTAGATTTAGCAACTAGCTTTTTTCTAAACTCTAGACTGTCTACTCCAAAACGAGAAACATCAAGCCTAAGGGGTTGATGAATGCCAGTGGGATGTGGAACAGCATGATAATCATTAGTTTTCTTATATTGGGAGGTGAGTCACTTATTGAACCATCATTACTAGATGTATCTACATAATTAATGAGTTCTTCATCACTAGTGGTTATATCCTCATACTCACCTTCATCCTGATTACTAGATTGGTTTTCTTCTATCTTACTAAAATCCATTCCAAAACCTAATCCAGTTTTAAGGTAGGCTCTTTGCGGTTTTTGAACATAAGAAACATGTGACAGACCAGCTTCACCCCAAGCAACAAACTTAGCTAACAAATCATCTCTTTCCTTAGTTAATTTCTCAATTTCAACAATTTTACAGTTTAATTTCCATTCACTAAGCTTTAACTGTAATCTGTTGTGCATATTTTTCAAGCCCAAGCTACTTCATTAGTTTCATGTGCTAAGATTTTGGCTTCCATAGATTCTAAGGTTATTTGATAACCTGCTACCTCAAACCTAGCCTTAACACAATTATCTCTCTCAATCACATAACTGCTAAGTAATTTATGATAAAAATCATAGCAATTTGAGCATACCTGAGAGATAGGAGATTGATTTGGTGAAGTAGCCACCAATGCAAGTTGAACATGATCATCTTCACTTTCCTTGCTCGGTCAAATCCTCCAAAGCCATCATCAGATTCCAAAACAGCATGTTCAGGTTCTTCAGCAACAACAGTGCTCCAATCCATGCTTCTCCGAATCTTCAATTTCTTCTTCCTGCTACCATGCAATAAGTTACTTGGTTCATCATCAAACTCTTCACTCGAGTCAACTTCTGATAACTTCTCTTGAGCAACCAAAGCCTTTGTTTCATTAATTGGAATTTCCTTAAGCTCAAGTTTTGGCTTTTCGGATGTCTGTTTGCTTGATACTTAGCAAACCTGCACTCCCTTGCAAAGTGACCAGGCTTTTGACAATTGAAGCATTCAATTTTAGATTTGTCAAAAGTTATGCCCTGTTTGGATTTGAAATCAATGCTTTTGCCTGTCTTCTTCATGTACTTTTTGATCCTTGCATGATTATAGCAACTTGCCACGATATCAATTTCTTCAAGTGCATCTTCTTCAATCTGTGCTAGATCTTCTTCATAAGTGACGGGTAAACTAGCTTGTTGTGCAAAGAAGGAGCACATAACTTCATCTGAGGCCATAGTGGTAGTCGGTGGGGCCTGTTGAACATATGAGGGGGTGTATAGACAGCAGTACTTTGAGAAACAGTACTTTGAGGAGAAGCAGTACTTTTAATGGAAGTACTGGCCTTCTTTTCATATGATAGAAAAGCAATCTGTGAGACTTAGAACTTGTTTGACCACTCATCTCATGCTCATACACCTTAAGTTGATGATAGAGATCATCAAAGTCCATGACATTCAAACCTTGTTGTCCTCTGATCATTGTAGCAATCACATGCCATGAAGATGGCAAACTTCTTAGAAACTTCAAATTAGCATCCTCAACTGATACTTCCGCCTTGTATAGCTCCAACATGTTGAGAAGATTCTGAAACCTATCATATGCAGCATCAAGACTTTCTCTTTCACCAACTGTGAAAGTTTCAAATTGTTGCTTAAGCAAATTTCTGTGCATCTTTTTAGAGGCTTCATTCCCTCCAAATCTGGTCTTGAGAGCGACCCAAAGCTGCTTAGCATCTTTAGCATCATGAAATTTGAGAAGATGACCATCTGGAATGGCAGATAAGATAATGTTGAGTGCCTTCTCTTGATTCCTTAAGGTTGCTTTGGTATCTGGTTAAGGTGCCTTGGGTTGTCCAGGAATATCAATGGGGTCTGCTACAACTTCATTCCCATTCACAATTACATTCCATAGAGCATGATCTGTAATGGCAATGTACTGCCTTATCTTCATGCACCAGAGATCATATTCTCCCTTCTTGATTATTGGAATTCCGGTGAGGTGATTGAGGTGGTGGAACAATCGACATCTTGAATATTGTTGAAGTAGGGTTCTTCCTAGTCAGAGTTTCCACACAGGCTTTGATACCATTTGTTGGATCGATATACTTTAATCAAACTATCTTAACTAGCTTGTTAAGGTTTAATAACCTCGGATAAATCCTAAGTTATTAACAAAGAAACACTGAGCAATCTTTATCAAGTATGCGGAATTTACTTAACAAAGCTAAGAAGAATAACCTTTTATTATAAACTCTAAATCTGCTTATTATGCAGATACTCTAATACAACTCTAAGATAATCGAACTTCTCTCTAAAACACTAATTAACTTGTGAATTCGTAAACTCTAAAACTCATAGACTTCGTACATCTAATGCCAATCTAGGAGTCCTTTTATAGGCTCAATGATATCCTAGTCGGTTTACAATTGATAACCTTGTACGACAAATAATCTAAACATAGAATACAATACTTTCCATAAGCGAATAACAGTTCTTTTGTTCTTGCAGTACTTTGACTTTTAGGTGCAGTACTTTGTCTTTGTTTTAGCAGTACTTTAACTCTTTGACTTTTCCCGTACTGCTGACTACAGTACTTTCATATCTTCAGTACTTTCATGTCTTCAGCACTTTCATATCCCAACAATATATGACATGGGGACTAATGTGAATAGAGATAATGACGACTCTTATACCCAATGCATGCCTTGTAATCTTCCAATAATGGATGATGTGAACCAGGAACCTTGTTGGCCATTATGGACACGAACTCCAAGGCGCTCAATAATGATCGTTACCTATCACCTATTGGAGTTCATGAGCTAATTTTTTTTTTTTTTTTGTGTTTTATAGGTATGTGTGTCGTTTTTGTCTTATTGGCTAATATGTTGTGTATTTGATGCTTGTTTATAGGTATGAGCTCATTCGTTTATGTAATAACTGTTTGTCATTTGTGTGATTTTCGAGATCTTTTACAGAGATTATCAGTGATCATAAGTTTTCTCTCACGGCGTATCACGGCAAGCGGAGTTGTGAGTATCTATCTATCTACGTGTGTGTATTTTGTTATGAGTATCTAGTAGTCACACATCAGTTAAATTTTGTCATATATCATGCATGTCACGAGAAATGTGTGGTCCTAGAACTAATTACCAATCTTTTACTTTTATACATCCACTTTAAGTTCCAGCATTGATCTTTACATGATATGTATACAGAAAGTTTGGATATCAATGCGTCTAATAGCTGAATGTATACATATTTCTTGACATATTCGCATATATAAAAGTCGGACTTGATTAATCTCGTGTAAAAATTGGGTGTCGGATATTGATTTACTCTTTTAGGTGTGGTGAACTTATTAAGTCAGAAGCAGGGGAGAAACTTTGTGAGGCGGGGAGGGTGCCGCCCCCTAAAGTTTTGAGAAGTAATATATGTTTAGTTTAGATAGTCGGCGAAATGACTTATCTATTTAGTAGCTGAACCAAGAGAAACAACGTTGTTGATAGTTTTATAACAAAAAGTAAGTGAAATACACTTGAGTTTCATATGGAATAAGAATGCATTTTAAAACACCAACAACTAAAAAGAAAGCTATATGGGGCCTTGGGGTTAGAACTTTTAGTACCATGAATATGAAGAGTGTAGTTGGCCATTTCAACCCATCTACTTATAAATGGGCCGATTTTGGTTGTGCTTCAATTAAAACGGGTGAAACTATAAAATGCAGCTAAAAGGGTAATGGGTCAAGTGGGGCAAACAGTTGAATGTCATCCAGTCTATTTTTAACCGGATACAACCTCGTAAATCGTTTAAATGAACGATTCAGATTATCATTGCAAGGACATTACTGTTGTAAACATAACTATAGCATTACTATCTGTACAACAAAGGAACAAGAAATGTGTTTGCGGGTCAACTCCACCCAAGCCAACCCAATCCAACTCACTTTGACCTGTTATGTAACCCACCCATCTTGCCACTTATTATTTGCAACCTGTGAGGTAAGTGTAGATCATTTTGGAATATTCAGTCTTTTATCACAGTTTATTTTTATTCTAGATGAGGAAAAGTCTTATTTGATCTGCGGGGGTACAATAGGTGATGGGAGAGATGCGACGCTCTAAACTTTCGTTGTATACTAATGTATATATGTACTCTCAGATAGGCACACGATGATAAAAGAGTGATGTGATAACAAATTAATTGCAGCATGAACTCAGTTTCATTACCAAATGATACTGTAATAAAGCTATATTTATGCAGAAAGACATCATATAAGAACACACTGGAACATAGATCAACTCTGAAAATAAGGTGTTGGGAAGGTGGCAAATTTGCTTAATTCTGTATTCCAAAGTTCAATCTACATACATGCTTAATCTGCAAGCTGGATAAGTATGATATCATGACACTTTTAATTTTTGTAAGTTTAATAAAGTTGATAGTATTTTGGGCGTTAAGTATCACTAAAACTATGGAATGATCCCCTCTAAGCTTATTGTGTTATAGAGATTTTGTAAAGAGGTTGCAAACTATTTACTCCATAACTGTAACTATCATCATTTCATCTTTAAGCTTAAATTGGTGAAATCAAAACTTAGAAGTGGTATCAGTCCTTGATGGTTGTTATGATGTTGTGTTATGGATAATGGTAGAGTAGTTTTTTAGTACTTGCTTAGATAACATGGTTGTTACGATGTTGTGTTATGGATAATGGTGGTGTGGCAATAATTAGTAGATAATTTGTATGGCTGTTAGGTCTGAAATTGATTAGTTGGTGTATGTGACTGTTAGTTTAGTTGGCGTTTAATTAGATGATATGAAGTTATGTTACTGTTAGGTTAGTTGGCGTTTAGTTAGATGATATGAAGTTATGTTACTGTTGTAGAACCTGATCAGAAGTAACTTGCCTGTTAAGACGTAAGACTGAGTTCATTTGATACTAATTCTATGTTTGTTGCATTTGATACAGTTTCCAAGATGTTCAAATCTAAAAACAATGCGGCAACATAAAAGAAAACAGAGTCAAATAAAGTCGACCAACATCACCTTTCAAGCAACTGCTTTCGACCTTCATTTCCCACACATATGCAAACTGGCTGGTCAAGCAATTGACAACAATCGACCATCATCGACCTTTCAAGCAACGCTTTCGACCTTCATTTCCCACACATAACATGCAAACTGCTGCTGGTCAGCAATTGACAACACCAATCACCCATCATCAGCCTTTCAAGCTTTTCAAGCAACTACTTGACCTTCATTTCCCTCATCTTCTCTTCAAGCATCCGTCGGACCTTCTTTCATTTATAATATGCGTCAAAACTCTTCATCTTCCTCATCTTCTCTTCAAGCATCTGTGAGACCTTCAAATGTGCACCATAACTCTTCTTCCTCTGCATCGTCTTCTCATTCACAATCATTACAATCCCAACCTACTGTACACGAGCCAGTTTTGCACCAATATTCATCCATAAATTCTCTTCTGAATGATGATCAAGATCTACGTGATGAATATGAACTGAATCTATTGTCAGAGGTTGAGATCATAGGTAACTAAACTCATGTTGTCAATATAAATTAGTCATGTGTTTGTAGATTATATTCTAACATGTATGATAATCTTATAGATGGGGATGGAAACATTCATAGGATACAAAAAATGAGTGTAAAAGAAGTGTACAAGCTGAACGAGGGTGAAAAGGTGTTGGTTCATGTTAATGCAGAATATCAGCTAATCGGTAATGCTGGGGGCTTTTGTTCAAGATTTATGACCTTACTTCTCAAAGAACCCAACTTATGTCCCCCGTATGCCAAGGACTGGAAGGAATGCAAAGAACGTTGTGGTGTTATGCTTATAGTAGAACTCCGGGTAATACATTATTTTAAATAAGTGTTTTGTTCATAGTACAGTTACTTATTTTCATTCTTCATTTAACGTTCTTTATTGATAACTTTGGCAGCGGAGATTCAACATACCTCAAAGCGATAATGTAGACAAGGTTCTTTGTGCAATATACAGAGTGAAGCGTAGAACCTTAAAATATAGGTTAAAAATGAGCTTATATAAGCAAGTGCGAATAAGTTGAATGAAGTTAATGGCCTCAATGAACTTGGTGCTCAAGAGATCGATTATTCAGAAGATGAGCTTTTGGAAGCATTGGATTTACTCGAACCACCAGAAAACTTACGCGACCACCAATGGCAAGTGTATAAAAGTCATCTTCGAAAGCCTATAGCAAAGGTATTAATTTTTTCCACTCTTGATGTACAAAATATTCTTTTATTGGTTTGAATAGAGTGATTCTTTTCGATTATCTGATTTCGGGGTTTCTGTTTTCCGCCGATCTGATCCTGATTATTTCATTGTGATTACTTAAGATTGCTAGTCATTAGAATAGTAACACGTTAAGTTTAAGGATAGGTGATTGGTGTTTAGTTTGTTATTAAGAAGTTTATGATTTTGTTCCTTATATCATGGTACATGCTAGGATGCAGACAGTGTATATGATCAGTTATGAGCAGTAGGTAATAGGTTTTAACAGCAGATTTGGAAAGAGACAGATAAGGGGCGAAGTGTCTGCTGAGAATTATTTCTGACAGTTAAATCTGTATTGGATTAAATGAGATTTTGGATGAGTATACTATTCAGAAGGGTGGCGATGAATAATTTAATAGTCTAGCTAGGGGAAATAGAAGATCTTACACATAAGGTTTCAGGGGTCATACTTTAATGAATGATCAGTTTCAGATTAAATGAATCAGATAGGAGAGATTATAAAAAGGAAACAAACATCTTTAATAGGATTAGGAAACAAAAGCCAATCTGCAATGTTTCTCTTTCTAGTCTAGCTAAATGTTTGTGCAGGATCATTGCTCTCATTTTTGAAATGAATGTTGTCTTTGATCTTTCTGCAATATCGATAGTCCCCTTTCACGGCATCTGAATTTTGACAAAGCAGTTGATCATGATCAAATGTGTGAAATACCCTTGTTAAATATCTTTGGCACTCAAACTAATTAAATTGGTGGATCAGATTTCTAACTGTTATTCAAATTTTATTGGATAGAAAAGGAAATGATGAAATTCCTGTGGGACATTGACATAAGATATTGTAGTTATCGCAGTTATGATGCTGTGATTCTTTTCGATTACTTATGATTTCAGTTGGTCACAATGTCCAGGAAACAGTGTTGGATTTTGTTTTCTTTATATCAGGTTCTTATAGAGGATTTCAATTGTGCTTTATTACTATTCTTAACTGACATGTCTAGATGACTTGTGATAAGAATTCTATGTTTTACCATTAACACTTTAATTGATCGTATCATACATTATTGCTTGTAAAAACTATATATGTGGTGATCTTGACCGGTGTCCTGAAATGCGAGAAACAATCGCATGTAGGAAGAAAGCACGACATGACCAGATGCATAGTCATACTCTGGTGGTCTTTGTCGCGCTTGAAGAAACCATGAATTTGTGAGTATATTAATCTCACAACTGCTATAACTCGTATTGTTATGCATTCTTTGATATTCTCTATCTAATATACAGAAAGTGAATAATAAAAGATCACCGAATGATGTTGAAAGGTTTCAAATTTGTTATAAAACGGCGGACGACACATATATTCAAGAAGCAACAACAGAAATGATGGTATACACATACTGGATTATTTTATTTTAAAGTTTTATATGGCATATTTTGATTTATGAACTTAGAAGTGTATGCATTGTTTCAGGCTCAAGCAAATAGAGAAATATTAAGAAAGAAGTTAGAGCTAGGAGGTCCTGAAGGTAATGTTGAACATGACGTAGTGGCAGAAATTGCTAGGAATGTTCTTAACACACTTATTGGAGATGAAAATCCTCGTTGTTTTGGAGCCGGTGTAACAAAATCCCAAGTATCCAAATTCAGTCGCGATCTAAGAAAGATGAGGGGTGAGGTTCTAACAAATGAAAATCGTTTTTTGTTGGAGAAAGTACAGACTCAAAAAAAAACAATTAGAGACTCAAAAAAAGCAATTAGAGAATCAAAATAAGGAAATAGAGACTCATAAAAAGCAATTAGAGAATCAAGGTTTGCAACTCAAGGATATGGGACAAAAGCTAAATGAGCTTTATGGAATGCTCAAAGTTGTTGAAACTGCGTTTCCTGATCTATATAATGATGCTTCTACTTCTGCTGCTTCTAGCGGTACATGTGACAAACAGGTGAGTGGTTTATTGTTTATCGCAATAAATTTTTTCAGTCCCTTGTTTGAAGTATTTTATGTTTTTTTCAGCCCTCTTTTGGCGCATCACCAATTACGGACCACTACTCACCCATCATGGATCACTAAACAGGTATATATTTTAATGTTTTTAAATTTATATGTTGATTGATGTGTAAGCTTACATGTGGTGCTCAAAAAGTATCCTCAAACATGCTTTCTGAATATAAACAGATCATTCTATTTGTTTAAATTATTAGGATGGTGAAAGGGAGGGGAATGTCCTGTTAGTCGCTGTGCTAATATCCTATATGACCATGTAACTTAGGATGATGAACGTATTGTGTGTTTTGTTCTTCAACTTTTGCGTGATTTAGTATAGATAGAATTAGAATGGATTATATGGTTGGTTGATCTTAACTCGTGGTATAATTAGTTTAAACACTTTACTGGGTCGATTTAACTATGGGTTACCGCCTAGACATCGATTTGATGGCAGTCGGATCATAGGTCTTACCTTCAGGAACTGATAGCATGATGGACTATACCTTAAAACAAAACTTGCATAACAGAGAAAAGTGACGACCATAGGCTCAAAAGTCCTTGTTCATCAGGGTGTTGCACTGCTGCTGTTCTTCCAATATCAATGTGAATTCAGATTTCAACACGAAAGAAACATAAATAGTTATGGGAGGATAATGTACTGATATATCTAACAGGTCGATTGGACTATACTAGTTAGCAGGTCAAAATAAGTGCAACTTAGCTTAGCACTAGCAAGATAACATATACTTTTAACCCTTCTTCTGTTTTACATGTATCAGCTCTGGTAATAGGCAAATATGTGGCGATTGTACTAATAAAAGACCTCCCATTTTTATAGATATAGGATAATTGTTTGTAAGCCTAGTGGTCACTGATAGAAGCCTGAATTAACTTCACTAGTCAAGTCCTGTGAAAGTTTTCGTTTACTAGTCACTTAGCTGGTCCTGATGCTTAATAATGTGTTAGCAGGTCACTGAATTCCATGTGTTGGCTGAAACTTTGTACACCAATTTGGTTATGTTCAAAACTCACCACCATTCGGTCTTTTATATTATCTTTATGCTAGTGCTAAACACACATACATGAGATGGTTGACTGAATTCCATGGTTTTGCATTTCTTTTGATTAAGCAATTGGTGTCGAAGTTAAAATAGGCATGCTAAATGACATGTTTGACTGTCAAAAATGAGTCAGGTTGGTAACATGGATCAATTATATTGTTGGCAATAATAAGGTTAGATTAGTCATACCTAGGGTACGACAACTAGTTGATTTTCGAGTGTTTGGTTACGTAGCGTAGTTGCAATTGCATAGCTTAGTGTAATGTTTAGTAACTTGCATAGCGTATTAAAAATAGTAGAGTTGCAATAATTGCTGCAGGGCTGCTGATTTTATACGCTTGGGTCAATTGGGTCAAAAGGTATTTTTATGTTGCCTGTAGGAAATCTTTTGTTGTAGCTGATACTAGATTCATTATAACTGGTATTTTGTGGTATGAGAAGCAGAAGCACTTCTATTTGAAAATGAAGCACTGATTTCTGTGATGGTGACCATAAGTCGTAATGATCAAAAAATGTAGTTTCAAAACTTAAATTTTAACAACCCCTAGTTATGGTCCTATTGATACAAAACTAGAGTTTCCTTGACCAGAATTTGAACGTCTACTCATATTATGTACCATGTTCCTGGATTTGCTAATCATGTGCTAGTTGTAAAGTCGTGCTTTCAGTTTAATGACGTATGTTTATCTTATAAGCCGTAGATGATCGTAATGACTTGATTCAATTCTCGTTTGTGATGTCAAAAGTTTTAACTATAACTTTTGGTTTTCTTTCTCATTATTTAGGAGCTTTTTGAAGAAGAAAGATGAAAGCTTGCAATGGATTTCAATGAATACTTGAAGACGGAAGATCGACGAAGCGCTTTCAATGATACTTAGAAATAGTTAGTGTGGTATGAACATGATGTTTTTATATTGATGTGCTACAGATTTGTATGTGCTACAGATTTGTATGAAGCAAAATTTGTGGTATGAAATCTTTTGTACGATATGCTACTTATTTGTATGTGTGGTATGAAAACATCTTGGATGAGCTACAGATTTGTATGAAGCATAATTTGTATGTGCATAATATAATTTTTTTTTAATGTATAATTATCAAAATAGTGACATTTAAAAGCGTGTAGTTTTCAAAATTTGCCACACTTTTTAGGGTGGGCATTATTTAAACTTTTCCACTTTAAAAAGCGTGGACTTTTGATCAAATTCCCCACCCTCCCAGGTGTCACAATTTACTAAGTTTGTCTACGCTAAATGATGTGCAATATTTTGTGACGCCAACATTTACCATGCTATCCTCATGCGTGTACTTTTATTTTCAACACACCTAAAAAGGTGGAGACATGCCTCAATTCATGTGTATAATTACACCATTTGTTGTAGTAGCCATAAGTGCATTCGAATGTATAACGTGGTGATAACACCACTGCACCACTTTAACTAGAGTTAGATAAATTATCTTTATCACACTAGATTCAATACTTAATATTTTCAAAAAGCATTTCCTAATTCAACTTACTTTCTTAAGATTAAAACTTCCTTATCTGGACGCATTACTGAAAGCGTTATTGAACCAGACTTCTTTAAAAATAATCTCTATGGGTATGTTTGGTAAAACTAGCTGTAAGCTGTATGCTGTAAACTGTAAGCTGTAAACTGCAAAGCTATTAACATGAGCTACAAGTTGTATCTTTTTTTTCTTCAATAAAAATGTTTGATAAATTAGCTGTTAAATGTAATTATAAGCTGTTAACAGTAATTTTATATTTTAACAGCTCCAAATATTTTAAAAGCTTCATGAATCAGCTTTTCATTTTGGAGCTATCCGTTTAAAATAAAAGCTTGAAGTTGATGTATCCAAACAGAGCTATTTGTTTTAGATATGGCTTTAAAAAATTTAAGTTTTTTCTAGTACTTCTTTCGTTCTAAAACAATTGTCAATCCGTGAAAAACACACAACTTAAAAAAGAAAAAAATTAATTAAACTGTGTTTTTATTTTATTTTATTTTTTATAGTTTTTGTAGAATGACAAATTTATCTTTAATTAAATAACTAACTTTAAAAAAAAATAAAGAAAAAAAATCTATAATAGTAATTTTAAATAAAAGTAATATAGTTAAATTTGTCTATCGTTATTGCATATAATTCAAAAATGTTTTTGCTTAAAACTTAAAAAATCTAAAAACTGTAATGTTAATCCACAAAATATCTTTCTGGAACTTAATTTCTTTTTATTTATATTTATTTTCGCATTTAAAAATTCAAACAATGTTGTCTTAATGAAATAGTTGTCATAGCATTATTTTCATTTTTTTTATAGAAATATGCATGACAACTTTTGCTAACATTTTTTGAATGTAAAGTTCCTAAAAAAAAGAGGAGACTTTTTTTGTATTTAAACACAACATTTATAATTTATAATAGTGTATCCACAAACTCTACTATATCAGACATCATATTATGACTTTTTTTATTTTATTATTATTGTGTTAATAGTTTATAATAATAAATGCTCAAAAAAGTTTTGATGTTATTGTTAAACAAACTTCAAACCAAAATAGGGTTAATATAATTGTTATCATTTATTTATTGCATTTTTAATCATCAATATTCATTTTTTCTTTCGTATTTTATAGATTCATTTGATTCTCGCTCTCAATCTAGATCCGTATTTTAATTTATATTAACGTTACACGAAACAATTAATCACAATATCGCCAAAAACCGCTTGTCGCTATAAAATCATGTTGCTATGCACATGTTGATACGAATCATATTAGTATTTCTTATATTTTATTAGATTTAATATCATTTGAGGACAAAAGATTATTTACTACACCCTTCATTTTTATTTGATCTAATGGATGAGATTAATCCTAACAATTTAAAAAACCCACTTTCATCATTTTTTTTCAAATATTAATATCTTTCAAACCATTAATCATTAAGCGAAAAAAAAATATATCATTGCGACGAACATTTAATTATCTTTCTATAGATAGGCACTTTGATATACTTTCGACAAAATTTTTATTTTCGTATTTTTCACGTTTTTTTTAAGTTTTTTCGTTTTTTTACGTTACTGAAATTTGCATTGAAAAATCATATATGATAAAACACTAATTTGAATATCACATGTAATATTAGTGTAATATCATATATGATATGTAATATCACATGTGATATTAGTGTAATATCACATATGATATTACATATAATATCACATGTGATATTACATATCATATATGATTTAACACTAATATCACATGTGATATTCAATTTAGTGTTTTATCATATATGATTTTTTTATGTAAATTTCAGTAATGTAAAAAAACGAAAAAAATAACGAAAAAACGTGAAAAAAACGAGTTTTTTTTTTTCTTTTTTCGAAAGTATATCAAATTGCCCGTCTATAGAAAGATAATTAAATGCTCGTCGCGTTGGTGTAAATATTTTCACTTAACGATTAACGGTTTAAGAGATATTTAAATTATAAAAAATAAGTGAAATAATAAAATGTTTTAATCTCAGCCATTGATTTCTTTTTAGATGGATGTTGGAGATGAGTCACTTGGTATGTGAGAAAAGTTTGGTATGTAAAATAACTCTCCTCATTTTATTATTATAGCTATATTTATTAGTAGTTTCTTAATTAGTAACTAGTTTCCTTTATAGTATTTTCTTAGGGATTATGTTAAGTTTAGGGTATCGTTTCTTATATATAAGATATTAGGGTTGTAAAACACTTATGCTAAATATTATGAATGAATTAACGATTTAAAATTATTATTGGGAGAAAAATCGGTCTCTCGAAAGTTGATAACCTATCTTTATTGTTATTTTTATCTCTTAATCGAATCCGGTTACTATCAAATGCACACTCGTGACTCGTTTAGCATATTTATGAAAAGTAAAAGATGTGTGACAAAATTTAGGCCAGTTGTAGTGGTGGGTGGTGTACTATCACCAAGGTTATAAATAACGCGAGGCGTGGCGTGGCGGCATGATCAAGCTTCACGTTTTTGCGGCTAAAGCGAATCTTTTGCGTTTATAAGGCGTGGCATAAGGCGACATAAAATATGAAAATATTTATATATTTATATCATATTTCATATATATCGAGTTTACGAAAAGATGTGGTATAAGACGTCGTGGCGACAAGACCAAGCCTCACGCTTTTACGAGGCTTTTACAAAACCTTTGCGTATCACACTACCACCAACCATGCTTGATCCCTATTAGTCACTCCCTTTTCACGTCCGATCTCTCATTTTGTGCATTGATTTAGTGAGTTTGTCAGCTTTTTACAAAAAGATTTAAAAAAAAATAGATTTAGCAAAATGATTTGTTAAAATAGAAAAGTTAGTAAGGAAAATGAAAATAAGTGGATCATATGCAAGGTTATAAATAACGCGAGGCGTGCTGTGGCGGCATGTTTAAATTTCACGTTTTTGTGGTCAATGCAAAGCTTTTGCGTTTATAAGGCGTGACATAAGTCGACACAAAATATGAATTTATATACTTATATCATAGTTTATATATATCAAATTTACAAAAAGATGTAAATAAGACGACGTGACGGCATCATCCATCCTCTTACGCTCAGTTCTCGAGTTGAAAAGGAAGAGGAAAGTAAAGGAAACGGAAAGTTTTTTGTGTTCTTGAGTCTTTTTTAAAGGAGGAAAGGGAAACAGAAAAGAAATAGAGAGGAATATTTGATAAGTAAATCTTCCTCCCACTTTTGGGAGGAAAGGAAAAGGAAACGAAACTATATATTGTGTAAAGACTAATATACCATTTTTAAAACATTTAACATTAATAATTAAAATGCATATATGTAATTTGACCAACTTATTTTGCTTTTGCTTTCACTCAAGAACATGATTATGATTACTTTCCTTTTCCTCTATCTCAAGAACATAACAACTAACGCTTACTTTCCTTTTCCATTTCTTTTCCCTTTCCTATTCTTTTCCATTTCCCTTCTCTAAAAACTCGAGAACTGAGCGTTGTGGTCTAGTGGTAGAAGCTTAAGGAATTAAGCGAGCCACAAGTGAGAGTAGTACCGGGTGGGTGACCTACCGGGAAGTCCTCACTTATGGACCATAAGCTCTGCTGATACTTAGGCAATGAAGAGGAGAGCCTGTAAGCCATTAGCTGCGCAGGTTCGAATCCAAGCCGACCCCGGTTTTCATCCGACCGTTGCTCCAGCGATAATAATCGTGTGGAGGCGGTACGGTTTCCGGGAGGACGCCGTTATTAATCCCCACTACGTCAGCATGGATCAGGTTAAGACAACATTGTCTGGGTACGTGGTGGATGAGTGCTTGCTGTTAGGGCAGGTGAGACTCTAATAAAAAAATGAAAGTCAACTTTAAGGCCATGCGGCAAGGGGAAGGTGAGTGGGAGGTGAATGGGAGGTGAATGGTAGGTGAATGCAATTTTCTTGTGCAGTCCGTATATGTTCACCCGTGAGGCTCACAATTTAAGAAGGACTAAGGTGAGTTACTCACCTCGTTGTTTTTCACGCCAAGCTTTTGTTAAAAAAAAAAAAAAATCTACTACCCCATTTTCTCTTTATAAATACCCATCAAATATATTTTCTAAAACACACACTACATTTTATAACTACATATTTATTTAAAAAATCATGTCTCAAGAAAAAACACCACCAAACACCAATCGTTTCCGAGGAAGAAATCCCCGAAGCAATCCACCGACACCCGAAGGAACCTTCAGTTTAGGAAATACTCCTTCGCCAAACCAACAAATCAACTTCCGAGGACAATCATTCTATAACCAAGCATACCAAAACGAACCATACCGTAACCCATATCCACAACAACATCAACAACAACAAGATTTTAGCCAATTCGCACAACAACAACAACAAAACGCTTAGGAATTTTCACAACAAAACGCGTTTCCCATTTTGATAACCCAAACTACTTGTCACAAACACAAAGGGGTGGTTCGTCATCACAATCTCATACACAACAAAACATGTCTCCCATTTCTGCATTTGCAAATGAAGAAATATACTCCCTTTTTTTTGGAGATGAATTTTATCAAAACCGGCTCGTGAAGAATCACCCGTCGAAGAATTGGCCCCGAACCGCACCGACCAAAAAGGTGACGAGTAAGACGAAGGCTAGGACTTCTCAAACCGAGGAGCCATCCCGAACGATTCCATGGACCCAAGATGAAGAAATTGCGTTGTGCAAAGGTTGGGTTCATGTTTCTTAAGATAGTTTGCCAGAGGTAACGAGGAAAGCTGATGGATTTTGGAATGACATAAAGGCGTACATAGAGAGCAAAACAAAGATGGGTCGCCGAACGTACGATATGGTTTGTGGTAAATGGAAGACTGCGCCCTGAACGTGGCTCGGTTTTGTGGAGTGTTCAATAACGTAAGATTATGAAGAAAGCAGGAGACGATGATTACTACAATAAGGCACAACTAAACTTTGAAGCTGAATACGGTTACGCATTCACACTCAAACATTGTTGGGAGGTGTTAAGAAGTCTGTGACAAAATGGAATGAAGTTGAAGCTCCAAAAATTTTAGCAAAGGAATCAAGTGAAAGGTCCAAGAGATACAAGTCATCTGGGTCTAGTTCATTCAACACTGAAGTTGGGGATGCCAGTATTAATTTGAATGTTGAAGTTCAAGAAAACGAGTTTGAGGATGATGTGCAAAGCAAGTTCGACCACCATTGGCAGGTGGACAAAGCAAAAGTTTGCGAAAAGAAAAGAAAGGTGTGCGCCTCAACTGCATCGTCGAACTATGAATGACGACGTTGCACATAATCATGATGATATCGGAGTTGGCACAACAGAATGAACGTGTATACAATTGAAGATGAAAGACGGGCTAATTTATGGCAATAAAAAAGGGAGGTGGAAGTGCAGGAGTATAAAGCGAGACAAAAAGACATGATGTTCTATTTGCAATCATATGACCACTTGACCGGAGAAGCACGCAGAGCCATGGAAGAGGCTAGAGCTGGATCAAAGCGAAGTGGGGTTTCAGTTTTAGTTTTCATTTCAAGTTTATGTAATGTTTAACTTTTCGATGTTTGTGGTTTTAATAATTGTAGTTTATGTACTTTTTTAATTTCGCAGATTATGTAATGTTTTAATTTCAGTATAAGTTCGCGTTTTTATTTTCATTAGTTACGCTTTTATATTTTGTAAAGTAAAAACAGAAAAAAAATAATGTTAAGGTACACACACCTTATGAGCTGAAGGCTTGTCCACAAAAGTGTAATTAATCCAAGTTGGAAGTGAGTGAAGGTAGAGGTTAGAAAGCTGACAAGATGTGTAAGGTGAATCCACACTTACCATGCCCTCCAGCCTAAAAAAAAAAGATCAGCTGTGAGCCGGTGACAATAAGACAAAACTCTGTACCAAACAATCCCAATCACCTTCATACACCCCTCTCCATTTTCAACGCTGACACACCATCTCCACCTGAACAACAACAACCCCATCTCATCCTCAAACCAAACACAATGCAAGCTTCTTCACTTCTATCAAACCACATACCATCCCCATTTCCCAAACACAACCCATCTCCCACTTTTAGACCCCTTTTCAAGCCCCATTCCCAAACACCCCTAAGCCCCACCAAAACCCTTTTCAAACACAACCCATCACTCATTTCACTTCCATCTTTGCTCCACAAGCCAAACACCCCCCATTTCCCACAAACTCTCTTTTGCGGCATTTCGTCGAACACTTTGAGTACAAATGGGGATAATGAGGATAAGAGTGTGAGGAATTGGGTTGAAGTGGTCGGGGAGGGTGTATCGACTTTGTTTCCGATATGGGTTGCGTTGGGATGTTTAATGGGACTTGTGAAACCGAATAGTTATGTTTGGGTTACGCCGAAATTGACTATGTTGGGTATTACTTTTACAATGCTTGGGATGGGTATGACGCTTACTTTTGATGATTTGAAAGGGGCTTTTGCTATGCCCAAAGAGCTGTTTACGGGGTTCTTTCTTCAGTATTCGGTTAGTTAGTTCTTTTACGGGCTTAAAGTTATGTCTGTTATGCAATTTGTTAGTTTGTTGTTATATGTGAGATTGGTGTTGATGATTATAGGCTTAATGAAAAGTTTCCGTCTTTGTGTTGAAAACTATATATGCATAGGCGGTTAGGCGCTTGGACATCTTAGATGCACTCGTAAGTTATCGTGTAGAAACTGCTATAAGGATTGTTGAATATTTCATACTGCATTCCATTAATCATGACTGACGTGGTTGTAACACGTAGCAGTGGAAGAGATTAGAGCAAGCGTGAAGACGCCTTTTATGTAAATTTTGACTAAGATGAATAAGTAATCTATGTCGTAGTAGTTTTCTAGCTAACCTTGCCTAGCATTGTATGCCACAAACAAGGTTTCACTTTGCACTTTCATTGGAATCTTGTTATTTTGATACTAGTCTTGATCAAAATGGAGATTGTTGCACTAGAAGCATGTCTCAGTTGATCTTGAATAGATGCCATAGATTTGAAGTCACCTATATGGCACATGAGTCGTTGTTGCTTTTTTTTTTTTTTTTTTTTTTTGTGTACGTAACTAGATATTTAAATTTTTTGAAGACTGTTATTTTCTCTGTACATGGTTAGGACTGGCTACCATAATTTAGTTTTATCAATGTGTACGTGAGTGTAGTTTGACTTGTTTCAGTTGTTTGGGGATAAAAGCATAATTTGATAGTTGCAGGTACATTTATATGACCTTGTTCCTGTTAATACTTCAAAAGAAGAATGAATTATATCATATGAAGTCATATAATCGTATGCATAACATGAGTAAGCTTGTATAAACAAGATATCGTGTTACTAATTGATGTTACTATAAACGAGATGGGTCCAACCCGCATGGTCCAAGTTTAGTTTTATCACTGGTTTGTTTCACAAAGAAATAACAACTGCAACTTGATCACCTAAAGCTGCCAGCCACGTAGGTAAGCCACCTAAAGCTTTCACTAGACTTTGACACTTTGTCGCGCTGCTCTGCGTTCCTGACTCTTTGATTCACAACCCGACTTTTTTATAATATGTCCCAGTCGTCTTAGTGCATTGATCATGTTCAGGCACTGGCTCAAACGAATCACGTCCCAATGCGTATTTGCTAGAGTGCTAAGTATTTACCTGGGGCGCATTCAATATGCCAGTTGTCTATGATGTTACAATTGCTACTTTGTAATTCGATGTACCAAAAGCCACAAATTGTCAAATAGCGTATCATCCTAATCAAGGATAGGTAGATTCAAACTCCAATAAGGATATCAAAGCTTTGCAGACATTGATTTTCTTCCTGCAGAACTTTTAGTTTTTTACTTCTGTGGCTCTGGTATAGACATGCAGTGTAGCCTCTTATGTGTGCCTCCTCATGTGTGTTTTCATAACTCCTATAGCTACGAGTTCTCTGTAGTTGCCAAGCATGTAAACTAGAGATCAACCACTGAACAATATGAATAGCTACACAGTACACACACCTTATGGAACTCAGAAGTTGCCTTTGCATACTGTTATCTTTATAAAATATACATTTCTAACTCTAGTAGTGTAATTAATCCAAGAACTTAAGATGGTTGAAGTGAAACCAGGTACGTTTTATTAGATTTCTGAAGTACTAAGAATGGTACATATGTTGCAGGTCATGCCATTATCAGCATTTTTTGTTAGTAGACTTTTGAATTTGCCCTCACATTATGCTGCTGGCTTAATATTGGTTGGCTGCTGCCCGGGAGGTGATTACGTTCTTCTGGTTTTATTTTATTTTAATTAAGTAGGACATATACTATCTACACTATTTTACACTCATTCTGACTCAGGTCACCAACATTTCCATGTTTGATTATAGGAACCGCAAGTAACATTGTGACCTACATCGCACGGTATGTAGCTTTGTATTATAGCAGTATAGCTATATCCCATAATTATCTAAGCACTAACTCATGTTTTTGGTACTTTTTTAGGGGAAATGTAGCTCTATCAGTATTAATGACTGCTGCCAGCACTTTGTCTGCCGTGGTTGGTACATAACCATTCTTCTATAGTATTTGTTTGTACATATTTCTATAATCTAGCCTACAATCAACAGTTGATTTTTTTTTTCTTAATTTGATTTTTATTAACAGGTTATGACTCCACTCCTCACCGCCAAATTAGCTGGCCAGTATGTTGCAGTAGATGCTATTGGACTTCTTATGTCCACACTGCAGGTGCGTATCCTTTTTTCGTCACATATGGTTTAAGAAACTTATTTGTTTATTTTCCACATAGCTGACTGTCTTCTTGTATCCTGTCAAATTCGCCAAAGGTTGTGCTGCTTCCTGTGTTGGTGGGTGCATTTATGAACCAATATTTTAAAGGAGTTGTGAAATTTGTGTCTCCGTTGATGCCACCATTTGCTGTAGCAACAGTAGCTATACTTTGCGGGAATGCAATTGCTCAAAGTTCTTCTGCGATCCTTATGTCTGGTCAACAAGTGGTTCTTGCTGCAGTTCTCCTTCATATATCTGGTTTCTTTTTCGGCTATGTTCTATCGAGAACTTTAGGGATTGATGTGTCTTCTTCGAGGACAATATCTATCGAGGTTGGCATGCAGGTAGGCAACTATGAACTCTATATCATTTGATTACTAGAAGTGGGAATTTCATCCAATTCTCATATAAATGAATCAATCTAGGTTGTATTATATCTAAGACGGGTCAACTAAACATAATTTGCTAAAAGGGGAACAGGTCGAATGCGGTGAATGCGGTGAACATGTCAAATGGGTTGAAAGTCACCTGGAATCTGATTTAATGCATATAACCTCCTATTATTATCATGATCATATTGCTTTTGTTATCATAATTAACACAAATAATCATATATAAACTTATTTTCTTGAATTATCAAAAAGTGGTTAACCTATATCTCAACTCGACCTGACCATATCTCAACTCGACCTGACCAGTTTCCACTTATATGCTAAAAGTGCATATTTCACCCCAAACCGTTTTGATACCCAGCCCGTCTTGCAACCTCTATTCGCTACCAATTTATAAGTTTGGCCATGCTAAACATTGTATCCATATTTGACTTCTAAAAGATAGACTTGGCCATTTTTTCCACCTCCAAGATCAAATCAAAGTAACTCTTTTTTGTTGCATATGAATTTCAGAACTCGGTGCTAGGTGTAGTTCTTGCAACACAGCACTTTGGAAATCCTTTGACTGCAGTACCATGTGCGGTTTCTAGTGTTTGTCACTCGATCCTTGGGAGTGCGTTAGCAGGAGTATGGAGACGAATGAAACCTGAAGCTCCGGAAGTGAAACATGACCCGTAATCCTGAATCTTTGTTGTATTAGTTGGTCTGTTTTTGGTGGTTGTTCATTCTACTTGTATTATGAGTCGGTTACGATGGCTTAAAGTTTTGTGCCGGGTTGATGGCTTGTGAATTAAGATTCATCAAGTTATTGTGGCCTTCTCAGTATCTATTTTGATCAAGAACAGATTGTGTGTACTAGCATTGGGCCTAAAGCACAGTTTGTGTTTGATCAAATTGAGTAATGATCGAAGTGTTCAGACAATCTTTATTCTATCATCATTTCTGTTAATGATCAAATAATCTTTTAAATAAACTATATTCAAGTTTCCATATAATGAGGTTTTTGTTTTTCCAAAATGTATTTTGTACTGTAACTAACAAAAATGTAACCTCATTGTTTAGTAAGAAAAAGATAATTTTATACGGTACCAGTTTATTCTTGTGACAGATAGAGTAATTTACAAACACCATCCTCAAACTATTACCTACGAAACATTCTGGTCCCTTAACAGTTAACAGTCAACAACATAAACCTCTATGAATGCATTTATTCTTTTCCATAAGACATATAATGATATATTCTTTCACATATCTTGAGTTAGAGAGCAAAATAGTGATCCTAGAAAATAGTTTCCCGTGTTTGAAATTTACTAGACATGTTTGTCGTCATGTATTTATATATTTGTGGCTAAACAAAACGACGGTTGTTTTTTAATGTCTATATACACGTCATAACGTAACTAATACTCAAGAGGGTTGTCGTGTTGTAGCTAGGTGAGAAGAGGTGCATTAGATAAACTCCCAAACTTTTTTTCTAGCGTCAGCTCGTATACTTGCATTTCACATTAAGAAGACATGTTGTTTGATTACTTTCACCAACGTCAAGTATTTCTATTTACATTCATTATTAGTGGTTATAGGGTGTGAGAATGTCCGATCTTATTAAATTTGTTTCTTTTTCAAGTCTTGTATTGTATTTTTCAAAATAGCGTAATCTGACAAGTACACATGTTGTAGACTGTTGCGTACCTACATGCACCAAAGTGAAAATGATAAGATACTGAAAGGTGGTTATGTTTACGCAAGAAACCCGAAGAGTTAAGTGTACATTATTTTAAATCCCAGTTTGCATTTGGTGATTCCAACGTCGGTGCTCTGTGTTACAATTACGCAGTAGTCGTTTTTTCCCCCTTACATCTACAAATATGTAAACTTTTCTGAAAAAGAATGTTTGTTTTTCCTTCTTATATCTGCAAGCACACAAACATTAGTCGCTGTTTTTCCCACTTCAATTGTGCAAAAAAACTTAAGTCTAGTTATAACTTCTTGTTTCTTAGAGCATATGCAATGCTAACTTGAACAATGACTTATTACTATTTGAAAAAGCCTTTTAAGTGATTTTTTGCATTGCACTAAAGAGTTGGTGAAAATGTTTTTTGCTAAAGACTCAACAAGTGTTTGAGACATAAGACCGGTTATTTTTTTGAGTATTAATTGCTCTAAAAGGCTTTTATATAGCTTCTTAGCATTAGACGGCTTTTGCAAACATAAGGTTTTGGATGAAAAAAGTAATGAAAAATGATGCGACAAGCCAAAAAGTTTAGAGATACAATCATTGTTGATGCTCTTAAAGACTTCACATCTAGCTTTTTTCTCGCATATACGGTATTGCAAATCAGACATAAAACATCTGAAAAGACAAACATAACCTTAAGTCACAGATAAGTAAAGACATCGATACAACACAAATAGTCAAGGTACTTAAATACACATTTCTCTAAACCAAGGTACCAAACTTGCAAACTACCTCCAATATAAAAAACTGACTTCAACTTGACGGCAACAATATTTTTATATTTCCACCTATTTTCAAAGCAAAAACACCTAATAACAAAACAAAAACCGTTAACATAAAAACACAAGTCAAAAAAACCTAACTAACCTCTTCTTCACTTTCTTATGTTCTTGTTTTTGAAACCCTAAATTCTGTTTTTTCTTAATTAAAAATGAACAGTAATGTGTTCAAATATAGTTCTTACTCATCACTAAATGATTTCAAATTAGACATCATAAATGAAAAAAATGATTTTAATGGCATTTTTTCACTTTGTTTTTGGATTTATTTGCCTCACTCTTTTCCTTCCACAATTCTTCATCAGGTTTGTTTCTTTCTTTGATTTTGGTTTTTTAAGATACCCTTTTGTTTGTTTGTGATTTTGTGTTGTTTTAGTAGGTTTTGATGATCAAGAGCTTTTAAAGATTGGATTTTTATGTGTTAGGATTGATTTGGTTATATGGGTTTTGTTGGTTTTGATGATTCTTGTAATGGGTTCAATTTTGTATTTGTAATATGTTGAAGTGGAACCCAAAAAGAAGTTAGGAAAGGAGCAAGCGTGGGTCTCGGATCATCCATGGGTTTTTGTGGCGTTGTGCTAATTTTTGTAAATAATCTCGATATGAAAATGCATCTCGTGTTTCTAGTCTTGTTTAATTTTTCTGTTTTAAATGCGCCCGGTCACTTTTGGTCCTGGTTCGTTACTGATAGATATACAATGGGTTTTGTTACTAGTCATGATACTTGGAATGGGTTGAAATCTTCCAATGAAATATGTTTGTTAGTGTTTAACGGATGATGTAGTAGGTTTTGGTGATTAAGAGCATAAATTTTGTACTTTTTGTATGTTAAAGTTGATGGATTTTACATGGTTTTGCTGCTTATAATGATTCTTGTAATGGGTTGAAATGGTTAGTTTATATGTGTATTGATGATGAAATTTGATGGTTTTGTTACTTGTGATGTTTGTTGTAATGGGTCGAAATATTAATGGAATGTGTCTTTTGATGATTAGCAAACTGTGTTTTGCAACATTGTGATGACTGGAATCATTCAAGTCTTTGTTTTTGGTTGTGCAGCACATTTCTGATATAACTAGTGCTACCCCGTTTCTTACATTGAATGCGAATAAGGAATTGGTGCTTTACCCTATTCGTGCTGTACCTCAAGAAGCAACGGTTGCTAATGATGTAGCAAGAACTAAGAATGAAATACCTTTTAATAAGTGGGTTCACATTGGTTGTGAGGTAAACCATAAGCTCATTTTGAGAATTCTTATTGAATTCTGAGATGTTTACGTTTATATCTTTGATGAATTCGTTGGTTTAAGTTATTTGGTTTTTGGTTTAAATCAGGTAACTACGGATTTTATGCGACTTTACATGAATGGCATGATTGTGGGGGAGACACGTGTAACTTGCACGGCTGATAGTTTAAGAAAGATTTATTTGATTGGTTCTAACGAATATGACTCAATTTATCTTCACGGTGTGGAGATCTTGCCGATTATGTTATCTATTAAATATTTCTACGTTAAGGTGCATCCTTGCCTTTTTCGTTTTAGTCTTTGTTGATTTACTTTTATGCCCTAAGTTTTCATACTCATAGTTGTCGTTTTCTATTGCCAGGATCCTCCTGTGCAACTACATTTTGATGTTACGAGTGCCACTGATGTTGAAGTAGATAGTGACGGTGTGTGGACTGTTCTTGGTGGCAAGGTAAATTTCAGTACATTTGTTCCCGTTGTTGTTTCTTAAAATCACGTATTTTATTCATAATTGTCGTAGAGAGTTGCTGTTTCATTAGTTTAGTATGCCCTCGTGCCACATTTTGAATTTTTAATGTACATTCTTTTCTAGGCAGAAAAGTATATTTCACATACCATTTAGCGTTCTTGGGCCATTATATTTCACGGTGGCATGCATGACAACACGTGCTTTTGAAGGCTTGCTTTGTTTAGATAGTTAGAATTAACTTCAGCTGATTGGTCTATTAAAGTTACTTGGTTTTCGAAAGCTGATGATTTTAACCATAGACAAATAAAAAGTCAGAATCATAGTTAATTTTTCATAAACACTTAAAAGTAAATAAGGGGACTTCAATTCACAATTATCTTTAAACACCCACGTCCAAACACCCCTTTTAGGACTTCCATTTATTTAGATTCACCTGTTGTCTTATCTTTCTCACATTAATGATAAATCGTACGAATGTTAATCTTGAGTTTTCTTGCCATTTAGGCCGTTATTCATATTTTCTATTTTTGAAATCGGTTATTTACTCTGCAGGCATCTAGTCGCAGGAATTTCTCATTGACTGTTGTTCTAAAGGATGCATTTGGGCGCTCGGTGAACAAAGAAATGGAGGTTCATAATGCAAACAGAAACTTTTTTTATATATACTATAATTTTTCTGTAACAATGTCAAAACATAGTATGTTTCTATTGACAGCTTGTTGCTACGCTTACATATGCTGACAATGGTGCACATGTTGAGAAATTGGATAATGCAGAAGCTCCGCTGCTGACATGTAAGGATGGAGTTGAGTTTGCATCTTGGGATAAACCAACCAGACTAATCAGTGGACATGCTTCGTTTAGGCTTTGGATATCTCAGGTATTTTAAGTGATTTGGGACAAAGTTGGCAGTTTGAGGGTGTTTGGATGTGCGTCTTATAAATGTTTCTATTACCCAAATCTGATTTAAATGTAAGAATCATAATAAGTTAACCCAAACACTCTTATTATTGCAACTTAAAATCGCAAATATCAATTTAAACCTACATCAAATCACCCCTTTTCTATCCAACAAATTCTCCTTTCTGCCACAAAGTCTTTTTTCTGTTAAATTTGTTTCCAATTTTGCATTCATGCAATAAAGATTATCACTTGAACTAAAACTGATGTTAGTCTTATTTTTTAATTTTTGTCATTTCAGCTTTCATCACAGTGTGACAATAGGCTGTTTCGTATTAAGTTCAACGTTTTCAAGATGGGAAGAAGATATCCATTCCTCGAAGCGTTTTCGCGTCCCATCCGATGTATTTTACCTAACCTTGTCCCTAACCCACGTACATCTACTTTGATATGGAAACGATCAACCTCCGCTATCCACACCTTTAATGGACCGTCTTGGCTCAATGGAGGCACTATGGAACCTATAAACAACGTTGTTCATGAGGCAAAACTGACCCCATTATCAAAACGGATCAAGTTAGGACAAGCAAACCCCGTTGTGAACGTAAAGCCCGACAATGTGCTTAAACAGCCGGATGTAGTGAGACATGAGGTAACCCTTTAGTTCCTTTTACTTATACAGTTATGCTCAGTTCATATGTTTGAATCTAACTTCTTATCTTTTATCAGGATGGTAGATTGAATGGTAAGACTTTAGACGGAAAACAAGAAACGCATGAACGAGCATGCAATTTATCATCTGATCTTGGCAGTATTGAAGCAACAAACACATGTAAAAGCCTTGGAAGTAACGGAAGCCCGGTTTCAGACCTAAGCGTCTTCAAATACTGCCTCGGAACACTAAATGAAAAGTACCTTCTTCTAAAGGATCTTGTAACTTCAGCTTCCGAGAAAGACGTTATGGCATTTGCAGTTCAGGTTGCTCAGTTTTCGGGTTGTCATCATCATCGGTAATTTGCATCTTATTCCTGAAAAACACACACCATTTCATCACATTTTATTATCAAATATCCTATCGAAAAAAAGTTTGTGTCTTAGATATGGATCAAGATAATGAAATCTTTATAGCTAATTAATTTCGGGTTTCAGGAACATAATAAGAATTTCAAAGAGAATGATAGAGGACGGAACAAAGGTTTGGAATTCATTATCACAAAATTATGACCATGTTTGGTGGGATAAGATGATTCTCGTCCTCCGAGACCACTTTATAAAAATTTCTTGCAGCCGAAACAGATTCTTGGTACATCAGGTATGTGTATACGTGTGATCATATGATCAATATATGTAATAGGAATTTAAAACAAAGAAAAAGTAGATTAAGTTACAATCATGCATTTAGTTTGGTGAAAGTTACGGAAGCTGTCCTACTATTTGCATAATGGTCCGTAATTGAAGTTTTTGCTTTCATTTTTGGATATTTTGCCTTTGGTCTTTAAGAGTGATGGACGACGGAACAAAAGTGAAGCAAACAGTGCAATTAGTGACCATTTATGCAAATAGTATCTACGAGGGACTACTTCTCTATAATTTTCACCAAACCACAGTATTTTACTCAATGAAACATAATCTGAAATTTACTCATATTTCTCGTTTTTACAGGATTTTGAGGTTTTAAGGAGAATTGGTGGTTTCCAGGAGAAGGTGACTCAAGAAAACTTTGAGAAAATGTGGTGTTGGCTATACCCTGTGGCTTTTGCATTGTCACAAAATGGGCTTAACGAAATGTGGGATACAAGATGGATTGAAGGATTTGTAACTAAAGAAGAAGCGGAATCTTCACTTCATGGCCTTGGAGGCACCCTTGTGGACCCAGGCACATTCGTTCTTAGGTTTCCTACATCAAGAAGCTGGCCTCACCCTGATGCTGGCAATCTTATAATCACTTATGTTGGTAGTGATTTTGCTATACACCATAGGCTGCTCTCTCTTGACTTCTTTCACAGGTGCGTAAAATATACACACACATGCATATGCATAATTCCTACGACTTATGTGACATAACTCACATGAGAATATATTCTATCTGGGCTCTTCAATTTGTAATCTGAAAGCCAAGATCTGCTCTTCTTTCTTTAAGTTCTATAGCATTTTCAAAAGTACCTGCATCAAAAAGTCATATTTATGTATTTATACTGCTTATATGTTTTTTCCACTAAATATTTAGTTCTTGCATTTGTAGTTCTGGTGGGAAATCGTTGAAAGATATGCTACTGGAAGAGCGTGAGCTTTCTCGACTGGGAAGGCAAGATAACATATTTCATCTAAATTTTATATACATACACATAGGTTTACCACGCCAACTAACCATTGGAAATCTTGTAAATGCAGGATTACATCAAGAAGTTTGCGGCTTGTTTGAGATATACTGTATGTATCTATAAAGTTTTTAGTTACCAGAAATGCAAGATCTAGATTTGTTTGCATGATGTTGTTAAAAAACATTACACCTTTTCTAAATGTTCAGTTGTTATCACTGGTCGGTTGTTATAAATCTTTTTGTTTACTTGTCATTTTGTCATTGATGGGTTTGTTAGATAGTAGAGTGTGTAATCATTGGATTAGAAACTGATGTAGAATGGGTCCAGGCCCTGCAATGTTTTCATTGGGCCTCAAGGCCCAGGGATACGTGTGGGCCCAAGAGGCCAAAATGATGTTATGAGTACAAGGTACTAAATGTTTTGTTTAAACTTCAAAATAACTTGAATTGGGTCGAATTGATAACATTTCTAAATCTTACATCATCATGTTAAAATATTTAAGAAAGTATGTATCTCTAAATTTATTTAATAAAATATTTAGCTATTTTTTTCCTCTCACAAAATTGTGGAAACGTAAAAAGGGTGAATACTTTCTTATTTAAAAACTTAAGTTTCTCTTATGGGCAAATGACAAAAAAATGTATCGAACTTGACACTTTTTATAATTGTGTGTAGCCAACTATTTTTTTTTCTTTTGTGTGTACTGAACTTTCAAAATTCGATTATTGTGTGTATTTTGTGACCATTTTACCCTTAATTTTTTCAAATTTCGAAGGGTAAAATGGTCATTTTACATGGCAGAATAGTCACAAAATACACACAATGATCGAAATTTAAAAGTTCAGTACATAGAATAAGAAAAAAAATAGTTGGCTACACACAATCACATAAAGTGTCAGGTTCGATGCATTTTTTTGTTATTTGCCCTTCTCTTATTAAATAACCAATCAAATATGATGTAATATGCTAAGTGACAATAATAATTCTACAACTACAATGATAGTAAGATGATAATTTGAATTTAAGATGGGATTTGAATCTATTCTCCAAATTGGAAGTTGCTAGTTGTCAAATTCATTTTTATAAATCATTTTAAGAGTTTTTATAAAAATGATGTAAATGTTTAGTATACAATTTATAAAATGATGCACAAAATTTTACAAGAGCATGAAAGTGTTTTGATGTAATGCATTCGAAATAAATACAATTTTGATCATTAGGCTAGTTTGTAAAATGATGCACAAAATTTTACAAGAGCATGAAAGTGTTTTGATGTAATGCATTTTAAATAAATACAATTTTGATCATTAGGCTAGTTTGTAAAATCATGTTCATACTTTGTATGAAATGTAAAATGAGGTTTTATAAAAAATGACTAAAATTGTAAATACTTAATGACTCAAAAATATTACAATTTATTTTGGAAGGTGTTTGATACAATGATTTGATGATTTATAGTTACGAGCAATTTGCGCATTTTACGTCATATATTATAAGTTACATGTTTGTTATTATTAAAACGTAAGAGATCTTTATTTTAAATATCTTCATAATTTCACTAACAAAGATCAAAAGCTCATGAATAAATTAGTTATCATCATCCAATGTTTGTTAGCATTCACTCTCCACGATCATCAGTGTCCTATAAACTCTATCAAATTTAAAATAATACTTCCTTGGACTCAAATTAATAGTACATGTTTCCTTTTTGAGATGTTCAAATTTAATTGTCCATTACTAAATATAGTTAGGGAAGTTTGATCGAGTTACCATATTACCATTGTTTGAAATTATTATTACACTTAAAAAAAATATATTAATTAATTAGTTAAAGGTAAAATTGTCCATTTGTAAAAAGTAAGAGAGAAAACAGTAATAATTATGATTTTCTTAAACTAAGAGTTTTTATCTGTTGGCAATTATTTTGAAACGGAAAGAGTAATAATAAAAACCTAATGATATAAGCAATTGTCCTCATCTCCTAGGTTGTCGTCATTGCAGACTTGGCCTTGGGTGAGCTGATGATGTACTAAATGATTCCGATGTCATCATTCGGAGAGAAAAAGAAAACATATCATTCCGATTAGGCAAATGAATACGACATAAATCTTACTGTACATGTACTAGAAAAATTATGTATTTATGAAAGTACACTAATAGTTCGGCTCTTTTTCCTAACAAAAATTTATTTGAACAAATGTACAAATATGCAATACCAAAAGTATGTTTTACTTAAACCACAACAACGAAATCATAAGTATGTGAAGCAAAATAAGTATTTACTATGTGGTAATAGTGGTGGGTGTGCAAGATCACTCCTTCTTGTTGGAGGACCAGTCTTTCTTCTGACCACCAAGAATACGTGAAATCTGCAGACCTCTGCTGAAGGCTTGGTTGAAAAGCGTACGTGTTCCGAATTCTGATACAAATGGGAACCAAGCCAGAAATGCAACCGGGGTGAATAGAAGTAAGCCCATGATTATTTCATAGCATTGTGCTAAAGTTCTGATTGATGACCACATTACAGAATGTCGCAAAACAGGTCTCAAAGCTTGTGCAATCTGAAAAAAATGGAGAAGATTATTTAAGATTTACTAACATGAAAACTACATTTCAGACCAGTTTTCATTTTATACTATGGCCATTTTTCTGAATTGAAAACTGTGACTTGGAGTAGCTATATATAGTTGTTGACGAATAAAGTACACAAAGAGAATAAAACATAATACTCACAAGAAGCAGTCCCCAGCCAGTAGGGAGGAACGCGAGGATGCATACTATTATGTCCTTAATTGTCATATGAGGTACTGCAATCAAAACAATGAGAGTAGATGCAAACACAAGGACAATAAAACCATTGATCAATCGGAACAGAAGTTGATTATCGTCACTGAACGTTTTCCTCCAATGTGACATGGCCTAATATTAGATAACAGAAGTAAAAATGCATTACATATGCAAGTGAAGTTTAGTAAGCTTGAACACTATTCTTCTAAAAAATAAATTAATTATTCACTTTGAGTTAACACACCTTCAGTACGAGTAGCACTCCAATGATCACAAGCCATGATATTCCATAAACCTATAACCAAGAAAAAAGTATTAGAACACTAGAGGTGGCTTTAGTGCTATTATATATCTGAGACATGAAATGTACCAGGATCCTTTTGCTATCTGTTAAGCTGAGATGATAAACAAGACCAAACTGATAAATAAAGAACCGAAGCGCCAAAAAGATCTCTGTGATAGTACCCCTTACACCAGAAGATACAAGATGTTCTTGTTCCTTGTCCCACCAAGATTCCCAGCTTTTATCAACAGAGACACCAATTCCTCCACGGTTACTCATCCACTTACTCCAGTCAGTCCAGTCATCAACAATCTTTTGCCACTCAAAACCAGAAGGATTAAAAAGGAATGGAGCAAAAAGCCATGATCCCACCATAAACCACATTGATACTGACCAAAAAGGAATGGAGCAAAAAGCCATCATCCACTTACTCAAATCAGTCCAGTCATCAACAATCTTTCGCAACTCGTATGTAAGGGAACCTCTATATGACTGACCAAAAATTTCATATACAACGAGTAAGATTAGAAGCTCAATACCCTTGACAAAATGACTCCGAGAATAAAGTCTATAATTCTCAGCAAACTTAGCATGGAACACAACAAACCCACGACCTGTGGCTCTATATGGTGCACCTCCGTGAAGCAAAGTTCTTCCATAATAATGGGTTTTAGTTCCTAGCGAAAATGTAAAAAATACAGAAGCTAACTGTAATTGCATGAGGACAAAATGGGTAAATGCTTTAGGAAACCCGCTTTCGAGACCTTTTTCCATCATCATTGGTAGTGCCATAAGAAATCCAAATTGAACAAAAGATTGAGAAGCAAGAGCTACTTGAAGAGGTTCATCGTTCACAAGTCTCTTGTTTGAAGTCAACTCTCTTTCAAGTCCACTCAGAATGAGAAAAAGACGTCCATAAAGAAAGATGTATACAATAAGCACAGTGAGCTGCCATAAAATACAAGTTTTTGTCAAATTTATTGTAACTATAAATACTTAGAATACACACCATTTTCAAATCTTACCAGTGTATTAAAATAGAATCCAACAGTGGTAAAATAGCAAGAGAGCATGCGAAAGAAATCAAAACGGTGTCCAAGCCTGTATATATCACGACTCATTGTTTGCTCCCCATTTCCATTGGCTATCTTTGCCTCAAACAATGAGATTTGGTTGAGACCGACATCTCTCCCCTTACCAACTTGTATGTATTCATGATGAGTAACATTACCTCCACGTAAGGTAGAATTGAAACCTGCGAATAATGGAAAATGTAAATTAAAGATTCAAAGTAATAGTAAAATACATACTGTAATGGATAAGGAAAATAATCTTAAGAAATGACTTGCCTGCAAATATATCTTCACTCAGGTTGACAAATTTAGATGCCTTACTCACACCCCCTCTGGTCAAGTGAAATAGTCTCTCAAACACATCTGGATGCCCGTAATGAAACCTTACTCTGAATGAGCAAGACATGAATTAGATAATGAGTGTGAAGAAATCTACAATACAAGTATTTAATTGTCAAAATCATGCACGCAGCTCCCCTTCATGTAGTTGTTTACTATATGATGTTTCTTTTTATGTAGCCATGATCGTAAAAACTGTTGCTATAAGATGTAAGACTATTGGTGGGTCATGTGTCTTAAAAATGCAAACGATGCAAAGAAAATACTCATGAAGATCCGATATACAGGTAAAAATCCATAGGAAACAAAATTATATATCATTTTATTATATGAAATTAATATTTGTCATAGCAATTGCCATACTACACCAAAAGCATAAAGAAATATAATAAAATTCAAGGTGCGTCTAGCATGCAAAACTATGTAGTACCTTGTGAAAAATTGATCATAAATTCTAAACCAGCTATATTGAAAGAGCTGAGATGGTGGAGTATAAGCTAAAACAGCATTAGCAATTGAATTTTTAATCCACAAACTAGTAATGATGACTATTAAATTGCTTCAACATTTGACATGGGCTAAAAATATATCATAACATGAATATCTTTAAGATGACAAGATCATAAAGCTTACTTTAACAGGTTAGCCAACAGTCTTTGTCCAATAGTCACGAAACTTGTCTCCTGAAGTGACATGAACCATGCAAGAGAAGACACACTGAAAGAAGATATCATATAAAAAATGGTTAGATAATGAAGATTTGTAATGCAATAAGACCTACATTAGAGCCTTAGAGGGCATTTATCAAATACAGAAACTAGCGTCCATTTGATACAATTGTACGGAAAGTTTTCATTGACTAACAAATTTTAGAATTATATGGAGTCTCTCTTTAGTTTTGATGTTTGAATGAGAAATCTTCTTTAATAACTGTACAAACTGAGAATCTGAACAAGTGATATTTATAATCTTAAGCTCCCAACGTTTTTGCACTAGGACATAAAATAAAAATTATACATCACGCAAAGTTGCAAACCTCAAAGCATAATGGGAAATTGGTAGCACAAATTCAGTTTAGTTATGGCTAACGTGTTGTTCTTACAGTTAAACACTTTCCATTTTGGGTTGTTCAGAAAATAGTGGAAGTTTCAATCCTGATTTAGTTAATAAAAGAAGTTATTAATTGTGTTTCATCAGTTTCTTTATTTTGTCTTTAGCGTGTATTCTAGACATTAATTCTCCATCAATTTTGGTAAAGTGTATGTCAAATATATAAATATATTTATTATTATTATTATTATTATTATTTTAAATTAGCTTGTCTAGTGAGCTCACAGATATTCTATAATTTCACTAAAGATCTGTTTTTTGATAAAAACAAATATGATGTAGAAAGTTCTATGCATTCTATAAACACTTTAGGCGATGCTCAATAAATTTGACTTGTTAAAGATGAAACATAATCTGATTCAACTCTTTCTATAAACAAAAGATGGGGAAAAAAAAAGTAGTTGAACCAATAACATGAAACAAACGACTCTTGAATTACCTGCCAGTGAAAATATGCTCCCTAAGCCCAAGTATGGTTGGGGTCCGGACACCATGCGTGACAAGAAACTCTTGAAGCAAATTCCTCATTTTGAAAGCTTCTTCCATGTAGTTGTCCTGTTAGCATGACAATAAGCAGGTTAAGAGACGGTAAGTATTGGAATATAAAGACAAGAGAAAGGAGTACCTGATTTATATCTATTGTTTGCAGGCCCTCTCCACGTGTAAATATTATTGCATGGTTTTGGTTTTCCGCTTTTCCCTCCCCCAATATGGCAGGTCCAGGAAGTTTTATACGATATATAACCTGAACAAACAAAAATGTGTATGTATTAACATCCTGATTGATTAATAAAAAAAACCCCTGCCTCAGTCCTTTACTGGTTGTCCTACTTTGACTTTCGTTGTCAAACTTGTACTTGTTAAAATTGTAAATATTATTATACCGTTACAGCAAAAAGACCAATTCATTTTTTATTTTGTAATAGTTATTCTACCTTTTGACATGGTTATTTTATCTTCGTATGGCAAGAAATACACATTTACATAATTATGGGTTACTTTGGGTTATTTTATATATCTAAAGTCTCAAATGGGTAAAATAAAAATTAGCTTTAAAAAATGGATCAAATGGATTGGGTTGAAAGTCGTCCATAGTATGTATAAACCTGAACCCAATCATTCTGACACGCTAAATACTTCAAAAATAACTGTTTTGGACATAAAATGCTCTAGGTCAACCCAATCTGCACCAAAAAACACTACCCATTTTGATCCATTACCTAAACCGTCCATTTTGCCACCTTTAGCAGATTATAACAACCAAATGAATCTTTGTTATGCATTCATTGTGCCTCTAAAAAGTATCAGAACTTGTACCTGATCTTGGTATTGAACAGGGTCAGAGGAATCACCAGACTTTGGCACAGCTTTCACAAGAACTGAATAATAAGAAATACGGTCAACCACTTTTTTCGTTTCTTCATCACTTGTTTCTTCAACTTCATCAATATAGGCAACACGAAGAGATGGATATCTGCCCATCAATGTAAAGAATATAAATTCGCAAATAAAATAACCACATATGGCAATTCCGACCCATTTACATATAAATGAGCACCTCAAATGGGTCAAATATGTAGAAATTCACCTAGTCTAAACCAAATGTGCAAACCTTCTAAATATGTTCTTATATTTTTAAATTAATTTTGCAACCACATTCGATATTGATACAAAAGTTAATAGGACAAAATATTGTTTGTGCCTCAACCCAACCTGACTTGGTCCCATCAATAATAACAGAGTTTCACATAAAATAAAAAGAAAAGTCTTACGTTGTCATGAGCCTGAGAATGTCCTGGGCACGAGAATCTGCTGATCGTTTGTGGATACCATATAGATGGCAAGATACCACATATGAGAACTTCATATCCACCACAGCTTGACATTGTGTCAGTAACGATCTTTCATTGCTTAGATGTTCGTCAGTATTAGATTCAGCAGCCTTGTAACCTTTCATCAACTCTGTAATAACAATAAAACTTGCACAGCATGATAATCTGATATATCAAAAAAAAAAAAAAAAAAAAAGGATTAAACAAAAAAGCAATTTTTTTTACATACCTTCATCTGGTGCCATATCAAGAAAAGCCTGAAGTTCCAATGCTTGTCGATTATACATCATACCTCGTACTAATTCATGTTCAAAATGAAAGAAATTACAAACAAAACACAATCACTTAAAGGGAAATAGAAAGGCAACAATATATAGAAGACCCCATTAAAGGGAAGAAACAAATAACAATACCAGTTTTAGTCAACGTTTGACCTCTATATGATGCCCAATGGCGAAGTTGATCTTCCATATCCGGAAGATCTTTCAGGTCATCTTCAGTTTTGCATTCCATCCTTTCAAGAAAATTTTCCCATTCGTCTGTATATCCGATAGTTACTCAGTATCATAGCAACCGGATACAATGTCATAGAGGAGACAACTAAGAAAAAAAAACTTGCCTGGGAAAATTTTCTGCAGATAAAAGAGGATGGAAACCCCGTCTTCGTTTGGTTCTTCCAAAGTATCCATGGGGAAAAGGACATATTCGCTGTAGTAAGGAGTAAGAATCCTTGGGCGAAACAAGTAGCACACAAAATATCAGGAATCGAAATGAGTAGTTACCACTTATATGAAAAGGACACATGCAACCAGTATGTGGTGTACCTCAAAATACTTTTTTCTATAAGTATTCTGTTTAATTATTTAAATAAGTTCAAGAAATATGTTCGGGTTCCAATCTCTTGTATGATTATTCCTTTCTTCTTCATCTTGTGGGTCCCATTCTCATAAGCACTTCATCATTACCCCTCGCGGCGCTATCTCGGACCCACAAAATGAAAGCAATGGCCAAAACGTAAAGATCTTAATTGTGGTAAAAAAGATCAAGGGCATGTTGAAACGGTTTCAGATGACAAAGATTTGTTAATGGCCCCTACAAAGGACGAAGCCAGAATTCTTCGCTCGGGTGGGCAGATACAAAAATAGAAGTTCAAGTAAATAAATACGTTAATCGTGAAACCTTATTATTACTAACGTGTATTAATATCTAAGAGTATTTTATAGATTACGCTTCTTAGTCAATATAACTTGTTGATAATAATTTAAAAAATTATTGTTAACAGTAGTATAAACTAAAGTAGTACAAGTTTGAAATCTCAAACCATAACTTTCAAATAACACTTGAAACCAAATAACATATCCATAATCTAAAATAAAGGATGTAAATGAATAATTAGCAATACTTAAATACTTAAATGCTACAGTTGAATGGGCCAAAAACATTTTGGATGATGTATTTTATTTTATTTTTTATTTTTTATCTTTGGATGGGGCCAAAAGCAAATAAGTTTGACTAAATATATTACAAATCTACAGATATTAATAACCAAAATCTTTTTTGGGTGGGTTTTGACCGGCTAACCCAAGGTATAAGCTGGCTCCGTCCCTGGGCCCCTAGCGTGCACCAGTAATACATAAAAGTGATGAATAAGCTGCAAACTTACGAGAAAGATATCATGTTTCGAACTCTGGGTGCTTCGGGCATTTCCATAAACAGTGAGTTCGAGAAGAAAGTGATACGCCTTCTGGCTTCTATGTTTGATGGCACGTTCATAGCAGATTCCTTTTCAGTAAGCAAAAGATGAAGTCTTCTTATCTGCAGGCAACGATAAGCATGATTTACGTATGCAAACACTTCATAATAAAAATGTAAAGAAATAAAGTAGATTTTGTTTCTCAATAACTGGAAGTCTAATTCTTTACTAATAATGGCAGAATAATAAGATGCAAGTTGGAAGTCAAAGAAAGAACTTACTTTCTCTTTCCAAGCATCTGTTTCTTTTATAACTGGAAAATTAAGTTTTGTGAAGAACTTCTGATAGTGTGTATCTTGGGGACCATCATTATTTCCATTAAAACCACCATGGCTTGATTCCATCAAACTACATAGGTGGGAAGCAAAGATATTTCCATTAAAGAATATTACATAATTGAGAAGGTCGATAATGCTACTTTACAATACCTCGAAATTGACTCGTTTACTATTATGTCTCTTGTCACCACCTCAAGTATGTTAAGTAACACAATCACAACTTCGTCCTGGTCACTTTTGTCATTTTTCATCTGTAAAAAACAAAGGCTGTGACTTAGGAGTCAACTATTTCTGCAATGATAACGCACAATGAAAAATAACATATCCCATTATTGGAAGGGATAGACATTTACAAGTAGTCAAAAACAGACATCAACAATCTGCAGGGTTAAATTTTGCAATGTTTATGGGATGGAAGAGAAAACAGCATAGTTACCAAAAATTCAATAAGCTTAACAAATTGAACAGTGAGGCTCGGAAGTTCACTCATATCCAACTCGGTTAAAACATTTCCGTCCTCTATGTGTTTGTCAACTGTGGCAAATATCTCGTTCAAAACACTGAAAGAGTCAAACCAAGTTGTTGGACAAGTTAGTCATATAAACAAATGAAAAACTTCTAAGAAATGATGCTGAAGATGATCTACATACGCCTTCTCTCTCTCTCCCGACACCAGAAAATTCATAATATTTTGGCATGAAGCATAACATTCGCGAACCGCATAGACCATATAACGGTCTGAATTCAGCCTCTTTTGCAGTTCGGAGTCCCTTCCAGTACTATCTTTTGCCATATCCAATGCAATAGGAAGCTACATAATGATCATTACAAAAGTCAATATGTATTACCCCTGAGGTGGCAATTATGAAGAATTGATGGGAAAATGGGACGATTCATGTTAACTCTATCTCCTATGGGTCAACTGAAAAAATTAGCTTAACAGAAACAGGTCAAACGAGTCAAAGTCCCCCATAGCGTACTTCTAATGCATAAAACCTGGTAAGTAACTCTGTACAACAAATATTAATATTATCATTGAAATTATACTTGAAACACAAATGAGTTACAGAAAAGATTAATAGTATTGGAGAACAAGTGTTTGGGCTCAACCTGAAGAAATAGACCCATGCCAAAAAAAAAAAAAAAAAGCCTCTTTGACCTGTTTCCTATCCCGCTCATTTTTCCACCTCTAATATTCCTTAAATATTTATGAAAGAAAATCGTTCCCAATGAAATAAACCTTGCTAGCGAGTAAAAAAGGAGGCCATTGAATGAGATCCAGATCACGATCTGCCCAGTATGGCATGAGTAATAGGTCCATTTCCCTAAAAAGCAATTACAAAACCCATGAAGGAATCAGTATATACTTATAAATTTTTTAAATATTTAATATACTAAATCATCTTCATAGCACCTATTATTTATCAAATCCTCCTCCCTAAAACTTGTGATTATTTTATTCCACATCTGAGCAAACCTTGCTGCATCCTCTTTCTGTGATGTGACCTGAGATAGATACCCAAATATTAGAAACAAGGCACAAGGTTGTAATGTGTGGTTACTAGTTACTATAATAATAATGTTTAACCTTGGTGAATCGACGTGATAGAGTAGCCTTGAGTCCCTTTTTGGTTCTCTCATTTTTTTCTCTTGGGATTAAGCATTCATTAAAAGCAATTGGTAGTTGCTCAAACCGGCTCCTCAACATTCCAAGAGTTCTTATCTAAGAAGAATATACTTTAAAAAGGAAACATGCATAATAACAAGCTATATCAATAAAGTGGCAGAGGAGCAACCTCTCCAAGACGTCTAAACGCGCCGTAAAAACCACCGAATATTGTGGAAAAGATGGCATACCAAATTTGAGTATCCATGAAATATACCTGTGGAAGATAAAGAAAAAGTTATGTAAAGTTTGTAGTAAAGGTGGCAATATGGGTGTGTAAAAGAGGTTGGTAATGCGTCAACGGGTTTGGGTCAATATGTGTAGTTTTAATATGGGTCGAAACACTATTGTCTATAATATTCTAAATTCTATAAACAAGTAATATGCTTTAAGTGATACAAAAAACTGTGTTATAGCAATCATACTCTAATTTCTGTTATTATACAATATAGGAAGGTTTATTCATTTTAATCACACTTCGGGTGAGTTTCGACCCATTTGGCTCATTCAACCGATGTGACTCAAGGTCATATCATCTATGTTTTCAAAATCTATCCATTTGACCTGTTGGAGATCAAATATAACCAGATCGACAATTTATCTATTTAAGAGTCAGAAGTTCTTCTAGTTTGTAGTGTTGAAGAAATGAGTTATGAGATAAAGAGGACATACAAGAATAATAGGAGCCCAGAGTGCAATCACAACTCCCATATTGTTGCTGGCTGGAAAGAGGAAAGTATAATGCGTGAATCAATAAGTTTGTGATGTAATCTATGTACTTTAGGGCTTCTAAAACTTAAGTACCTTGGGGGAAAAACTCATGCCATTGGTAACGGTTTAGGTGAGCACGCATTATTGCTTTTGTTGGACCAACTAGTGGCTTTATCTGCAATTCATGTTCCAAATATAATTGGAAACAATGAATATATAATATGTCAAAATTTTGAACTTGCGTAGATAATCTTTACAAGCAAAAGATGAGGAAAAGGATAAACACCTCTAAGTAGAAACTGAAAGCTAACTTTGCTACTATGAGGACAACCCAAAAGAACGTGTACCTATAAAACAACAAATAAGATTACACACAAAGCAGCAGACCACTATATGTAGTAAGGAAAGATTACTTTATTAGAGAAAGACAATCCTCGTGCATTCCCCTCCCGACGTAGAGTGGAAGCTGCAAATTTTTACGAAATATCAAAAATAAATTCTCGACGGCCCTTGAATAAGCGTAAGACCTAAATATATAAGAATGGGGCTAATTGAACTAAAATGTAGCTAACTTTTGTCTGATTTTAGTTTTAGATAACCAGCTTATATTAGGCTAGAGAAAAACATCAGAGTATTAATATTCTTTTGATTGTCCAAAAGTCGCATCTCAAAAAAATATGATAGTCAAAAGTCATAGACATGTAGCTTCTGCATCATGACCATAATTCAAAATTTCTGAAAGTATGTTATCACAAATTAAAACCTTACAAACTTTGATGTATCTAGCATTTAATAAGGTGGTTACCACTAATATAAATTTTTACCAAAGTTACACCCTTTTTTATGCAATTAGCCCACAAGAATGACAGATATAACTTTAGACCTACCTGAGACCACCACATGATGAGCCTCACAATTCTGTAATCTGATCTTTCTAGATGCCGACGGACAAAGGGTAGAAGGAATAATAAGGCAGAAATTATATTCGGAGACAAATATATAACAATTGCCAAGATGAACAAAGAAGGGGAACTTGATCCACTGCCAAACCAGTTCTTCATGGAGTTTCCAAATCCAGAAGGATTATCCAAACTAATTGAATATGTCACTGGTAATATTATAACCCAAGCTGCTGCTGAGAGTGTCTTCAAAACGTATCTCAGCTTGACATGAAATGACATGCTGAACCTTGCTTTCCACATCATCACCAAATCAATGACAGCTGAAAATTGAGACACAATGATCACATTAACATTATATCGCGCAAAATTTTATCGCGACATTGATAGTCCACTGTCTTATTAAGGACAAAACGCACAATCTATTTTGACCCATTTGCTAAACTTTCTAACTTCGACTTGCGAAAGTCAAATGTAATACAGGAAAAGGAATTCAAAGCACTTGGTTACCTTGCGCAAGTTTCAATATGGCAGCTGTTATGAAGATGCTCAACACTCTCTTGAACACTTTTCCCTCAAAGACGGAACCAAGATTACCAGATCCATTCCATGCAATAATAATCATTGCCTTGAGTTGATGGTTTATGTTATTCGTGCCATAATTTAGTCAGTTAAACTCAGCTATAGTCAATAAAACAAAGTTGTTAAAAGCAGCTTGCCACAAATGAAAAAAGACGAATACCTGTAAACATAGAATGAAGAAGCTCCACATCCTATCGAAACTCCTAAATATATGCCAGTATGAGTTTATCTCCACAAAATTAATCTTTCCTACCCAACGACCCCTGGTAGCCGGTTTTTCAACCTGAAATTAAAAGAAAAACATTATAATATGAAAGGCGATAAAGAAACTAAGGGAACAGAAATGAAGCTTTGCCAAACTCATTTTGTCAATTAATTATAACACATATAAATATTTTAACCAATAAAAATTACGTTTAGTTTTATAGAGTTACTTATTTATTTATTTTCATAGAGCAGTGTTACTGTAATCAAACTCACTTCTATATAAAAATTAAGATTTCTAACATTTCAGACAGTAAAACTTTCAATATTAAAATATAGTAATAATGTTGATATGTGGCTACCAATTACGTAAATGGGATGGGATACTTCATATTTACATGGTCAAAGTAGACCAGCTGATCATCAAATGGGAATAACACTCACATCATTATCTTTAGCATATCGAGTTGGCGGCACATAAAAGAAATCGGCATCCATGCGCATTGGCCATCCTATACGGAAACAGTCGACTGACCTACAATGTTTTACCACATGATTAACATATTTAATGGACATTACCATCAAACTGCAGGTGGGAAGATCGGTGAGGCGGGGGATTGGGTTAACTTGAAACTTTCTTTTTTAGAATGAATGTGTTCGATATGATATTAATTATAAAATACTATTCATATAACAAGTTTGGAATAAAACGAATTAGGAGGTTGTATGGATTAACAACACACTTCGGAAGTTTTAAACTCATTTGACCTCTTCCCTTTATAGATAAACTTCTTCATTTGAACCATCGAAGATTAAAATCAATCGACATTGACCCATTTGTAAGTAAATGGGTCGGAACTTGCACGTCTAAATCAAATGAAATGTGTGAGATAAAGACAATACAATACCAAAAATACTCATTCAGATCATCATAATTTCTCCATTGAGAATGTTTAGTCTTTCCTCCTCTGCTTTTGCGAGTTTCCTGTATATGTAAACAATTGAATTATAGATTTACTTTATGAAAGAAGTTAAAAATTTCACATAGCATTTACTACACCTTCTCAATTGTATTGTAGATAGGAGTCACGACTTTTCTCAAAAATGCTTCCTTCTCACCCCCATAAGCAGGCTTTATATTCTCACCAGTCGCAGAACTTACACTTCCAGCCAACATGCTATAAAGCTCAAATGCCATCTGGGAATCAAGGAATTAACAAAATAACTTAATATACACATTTAATGCAACACAATAGGTTTGATATATGCTATAGAGATGATAAGATTTCGTTTTGCTAAAAAATAAAAACATAAATGATAAGAAATTTATTTGTTTATTTGTTTTAGAGGTAGCAATAGGTAGCTTTTTAGTTGTGTTTACCTCAAACAAGTCGAATGCATGAAAAAAGAAAGTTAGCTAATATAGATATGAGTCAAATAGGTCCAACCGTCTAATGTGTAAAATTGGTTAAAAATCCTCACCAAGCCTCTTTTTATGTGTAAAAAAGTAACAATATACTATTATTATTATTATAATAGCTAATGCATTAAATTTTAGTGAAAATGCAAACAATGACAGAAAAGTGTTTGTGGGTCAAGCCAACCCGACCGACCCATTTTCACCCATACTAAGAATGACCCAATTTAACCCAAACCCGTTTTCACATGCTACCCAACCCACCTATCTTGCCATCTCTAGTATGTTTTGTGAGTCATGTTTTCATGATGTTAAGAAACAAAAATCCAGGAACTAAAGACTGGTATCATTAAGGAGTAACGCCTAATTGATGTGCATATATATTTACTTTTTTCTCTAAGTATAGTAATGTAGATGACACAAATTATGTCCCTTGGACACTAGACATAAATGATAAAATTATCTGATTATGTGAATACTAATTGTAAAAAAGAATAGCATAAAGAATGTATAAAAAAATAGAATCAGAAAGAAATAATGGAAGTCTCATAACAAAATAACATGCATACATGGTGATAGATGTAGCAAAGGCATTCTGGCATAAATCTCAAGTTTGCAGCTTCACCCCATATGAGAAGATATAAACCCATGTATAACAGCTTTCTTTGTTGCACTTCTTTTTGAATATTTGGGAACCTGTAAATGGCAGATGTCAGATGTCAGGCTCAAAAAATGCCTTTACGCTTTATAACCAGGAAAATTTTTAAGAAAACTAACTTACCAAAAGCTATGTTTGCAGCCCAGATATTCACACCAGCTTTGGTAATTTTTAAGAAGTTTATTTTTTACTGTATCAACTGCAATATCATCCAACTACAAAAAAACAATGTCATCAGCAACGAATATGGGAACATATAAACTATTTCATGTCACACTATGATGCATGATACCTTAGGTTGTTGGCCAAGCTTTGGGAATTGTCGAATATGAATATTTGCCAATAACAAGATTAAGTGCTCCCTTTGATTTGAGACACTATCTTTCTGCAATATAAAAGTCATGCCCAAATTTATCACTACAATATCATATTCTACTAGAGGTAGCAATTTCAAACATTTACTTATAGTTGATTTCATATAGGTCGAGTTTTATCTCAAAAGGGTCAAATCCAAACTTTAATTTTAAAAAGGGGAACAAGTCGAATGGGTTGAAACTTGAAAGTTGTCCAAAGTCTACTTCTATCCATACAACCTTTTGAATCATCTTATTCAACACATTACTTGTTAATAAAAGAAAAAGTTATTGGACACAAAAGTGTTTGTGGGTCAACTCAACCCACCCAGCCCACATCAGCTAACATTCAAAATTGACCCGTTTCAACCCGGACCCATTTTGACCCATCACCCATCCAACATGCTCATCTTGCAACATCTATGAATCATGAAGAAGAAAACCTGAAAACCAAACATAGCTTGTAGCCAATCCAAAATGTCTTCATCTTCTTTCTTCGTGTGGTCTTTTGGCCATGGCAGACCTCTAGTGTTGCGGAGAGCAGAGACAGAAGCTTGTATCTAAAAATTGACAGTTAAAAAATTAGCGCACCATGAAAAATGATGAACTTTTATACAAGGGTTTCTTTCACATACCTCTGGATATCTCATTTTACTGTCAGGATCAAGTGGAAGTATATTATAAGGAGCATACATTTCAGTCTTCGCCTTAACATTATTGTTTGCTTCCAAAATCTATGCAAATAACCCACAAAACATGTCATACACACATATAAGTAAGAATTAAATTTAAATCAGAAACGAAGAGAAAAATCCAACACTTACCTCTTCGGCCACGTCAACACATTCTCTGAGATTAACAGCCTTTAAAACTTCAAAGAGAACAGCAGCAGTTTGATACGCTTTTGTAAGACGTGTACTGATATAAGAAGCAAACTTATGCAATCATAAAAAGAAAAAAGAAATGCAAATAATAGACAAAAACAGAGGTGGGAATTTTTACTCATGAATGGGTGGTTGATTCAGCTTAGGTTTACTACCTCACGGATCAAAAGTCTATATTTAATGCATAAAACCCTCTTATATTTTTTAAGATTTTTTTAAAAATTATCGAAATGATACAATTTTAGTGATCATATTCGACACACTTTTTTTATGATGAATATATAAAATAAAAAAGTTCTATAAGAATATCAACAAAAAGTGTCTGAGGTCAACCAAGGACGACCTAACCTATACCAAAAAGTTACTTATTTTGACCCGCCCATTTTGTCACCAAACAAAAACCCATAGAGGAAAGATGATTACCGGTCGGCTTTATCAGCATTTTGCAAGGGTTGAATGTACTTCCCATAATAATGTCGATAAAAGCTCTGCATTTCAAGAGCATCACTCTTTGTTCGTCCTGCTAATGTCGGTGTGTCTTCCTACAATGTTGAAGTTCATAATCAAATTAAAAGATGTCTGACATGAAACTATATAGGATAAGAGATCTAAATTTATTATGACACTCTTCGAGTGCACAATTAAATAACTTTTGAAAGCATCCATGAGATGTTATTGTAAAATTACTTGTACAAAATAAAAGTATGAGGACTTATAATTGATGAATGACAGAACATAGTAGAACACATACCCTTTCTAGACGTTGAAGTAGCGCAGTTTTGAACTGACGAACACCACGACCACTTGATGTTGGATCTAGTCTGTGAGCTTTCTCAAAGGCATAAAACCGACCTGATTATGCATACAACAAGATTTCTGCATGCTTAGTAGATGCCTACAAAATAACTACACATGTGTATTTTGTGTCTTATCTATTTGTTAAATACTGTATAAGAACAAAACAGCTAAAAAGAACCACAGAATGAACGTGTCCCAAATTATAGCATGGAAAGATGATCAAAATAAATTCTCGTTATTTGCGTTTAGCATGAAATACTGCACACACAAATGCACCTAACTTATGTTGTAACCGTGACACATTTTTTGTGTTAATTGTAGAACTGAGCTATAATGTTGCTCGTCTTCAGTCTTCAGCATCCTCAGATCCTATCCCAGTCTTTAACTTACCAGAAGAAACCGTTGAAACTATTGCAAATTTAACTATCAAACAAAAGAGTCCCCCTTTCCTATAAAACGTAAAACTATCTTGTTAAGCAGGCATGGGTTATGCATAACAGGCCTTAAGTTTCATCCAGAATATCCATTCCTCAACGTCTTCCATAACATTGACTAAGATATAATCAACAACATCCATGGAAGGCTAAACATCTAGGTATTGCTACAGGGATTGAGGTTTGCCCATGTATGTATTCTTACAATCTTACATGCTTTTTCAATGCGTATGAAACACAAATATCGAATTTAGTTTTAGTTTATTATCCTTTAACTTCTATTCATTGTTCTGCTTGACCTTATAAAATACAAACATGGTTTATCTTCAGATGTGTTAATAGATCTGACTGTTTGTGTCAAACTCACTTAGTTTACAGGTTAAGACGTGTAAGGTTCAACACGGTGATCATAACGCATACCTAGGATTGAGTGAGCTAACTGGTACAAGTTTTCCGAGCACACTTTTGTTGCATATCTAATTTTTATCAAGAAGTTAACATACTTTTTTATCCAAAAGACAAAACTGTGTTAGGAAATTATGATCACAGTAATCTGAGAGTCGTGTAAACACTATCAGATTGAAGTATTTCGGTGGTTCTACCGAAATCTCTAATCGGATAAAACTCAGATTTGAACTTGAGAATATGTTTTGTTAGTTATGGACAGAACCAGAAATCGAAATATATGACCAAAAACTGATGGTCGGTTACAACTGCTATAGCAGTTAAATTAACCGCCAAATCAGTTTAATTTTAGGGTTAAAATTACCGGAAATTTTATTTTCTAGTGCATTTTTAACATAGCACTTTATACCAAATAAAATTTTTCCAAGCCGACGCCGACCCGGCCGGGCTGCCCCTTGGACCTGCCAGGCTGCCGCCCCTTGGACTGCTACGGGGCGCTGCCCCCGGACCCCCGTCATTCGGGGCTTCACCCCCGAATAGCAATCATAATAACGTCATACAAGTGTGCACTCCGCACAACCCCGACTTGTTGAACATTTATCATGATTACACATTGGTCACCTAAATTAATCCATTACACTTAAATAATATCGGTGATGCAAAATCACCAACAATCCTCCCCCATTTAAGTGTAATCTTGATTAACTTAAAACAAACTCATAACAAACAACAAACTGATGCATAAATGAAATGTCGAGACGATTGAATTTCACATTAGTACATTAGCATTCCAAATATTCGAATATAAGAGTGTCACTAAGGATTGAACTCCTTCTATTCATAGTGAATACATGAAGATAATATACACAACAGTTTACACATTCACATGTTCCACTTGACACTATGTTTTACTAGCTTGTGTCCTATCCTTCAATAAGCATATCAAAGCCAAGTTCCAAGCTTCTTGAAGCGCCTAAACTTCATGCTTATATAGGTGGTTCTTTACTCTTGCACCTGCACATGCAATTTGTCAAAAAACCATTAAGAAATATAATTTCAACCTCCTTTATCTTGCAGTTCTGAACACATACCGTGGGATGATGTAATTATGTGTTCCAATCCAAAGATATCAAGCTTTCCTCATTGAATTCAGCATTTAACATTACGTTAGATGGGAATTGGGTATCTTGATACAAGGATTTAATTAGGTGGACTTTAAACCCATCCCAATAGCCGCCTTGCGTACGAGATCTCTTGCTAACCCTTTGGTTAAATGGTCGGCTAAATTCAGTTGAGTTCTTACAAACTCCACAGATATCACACCATTCATGATAAGCTCACGAATCATGCTATGTCTAACACCTAAGTGTCTAGACTTGCCATTATACACTTGACTATAAGCCCTAGCCAAGGTAGCAGCACTATCTGATAGAAATGGTAGATATCGGTTTAGGCCACAAAGGAATTTCATAAATCAAATTCCTCAGCCACTCAGCTTCATTACCAGCTGCAGCTAAAGCAACAAATTCAGACTCCATAGTTGAGTTTGTAATACAAGTCTGTTTCTTTGAAGCCCAAGAAATAGCTCCTCCTCCAAGAAGGAATACCCAACCACTCGTAGAAGAGTGATCCTCTATGTTATTTATCCAACTGGCATCGGAATAACCTTCTAAAACAGAAGGATAGCCACTATAAGTTAAACCATAATCCATGGTTCCTTTCAAATACTGAAATACTCGACCCAGAGCTTGCCAATGTAGAGCACCAGGATTGCTAGTGTATCTACTAAGCTTTCCCACAGCAAAAGCTATATCTGGTCTAGTGCTAATCATGGCATACATAAGACATCCAATAGCTCTAGAGTATTCCAGTTGAGACACTGGATTTCCTTTATTAGGTCGAAACTTCACAGTAGGATCTACAGGAGTATAAACAGGAGAACAATTAGCAAAGTTAAACTTTGTCAGTATCTTCTCAATATAGTGTGATTGAGAAATAGAGATACCCTTGTTTCCTCTTTTGATTCTAATACCAAGAATCACCTCAGCTTCTCCCAGATCTTTCATATCAAAATTAGATGACAAGAAATCCTTTGTCTTATCAACTTGATCTTGGTCAGTACCAAAGATCAACATGTCATCCACATATAAGCAAATTATCACTCCTTTACCAGAAGCATCAAATTTGCTATACACACACTTGTCGGCTTGGTTTAAAGAAAACCATTAGACAAGACCACATCATCAAACTTTTGATGCCATTGTTTTGGTGCTTGTTTCAGACCATACAATGATTTCTTCAATTTACATGCCTTGTTTTCATGTCCAGGCATCACAAACCCTTCAGGTTGTTTCATGTAAATTTCCTCATCCAAATCACCATTTAAGAATGCAGTTTTTACATCCATTTGGTGAATAACTAGATCATGTATAGCTGCAAGAGCTAACAATAATCTAATAGTGGAAATTCTAGCAACAGGAGCATAAGTATCAAAGAAGTCAATGCCCTCCTTTTGTCTAAAACCTTGGATAACCAATCTGGCTTTATATTTATCTATGCTTCCATCCACTTTCATCTTCCTTTTAAGGATCCATTTACTTCCTAATGCTTTGCATCCAGGAGGCAAATCAGTGACTTCCTAAGTATCATTCTGCATGATAGAATCAATCTCACTTTGAATTGCTTCTTTCCAGAAAGCAACATCCCTAGAAGCCATTGCTTCACTCAAAGTCCTTGGATCCTCCTCAATAATGAGGCAATATTCACGTTGAGATAAAGTCGTATCTCTTGTTCCTTCAACTAAATAAAGTTGAAAATCTGACCCAAAAGACTTAGCTTTTCTTGTCCTAGTGCTTTTCCTAGGAACAGATGGACCAGGTACATCATCAGTACCTTCAACATCATCTTCAACTATCTTACTAGAAGATGGCTTAATCATACCTCTTGGTCTTGGTATAGACGTAAACCGTTCTTCATCAAATATTGCATCTCTTGACTCTATTATAGAGTTCACCGACACATAATCATTAGGTTCTATAACATAAAACCTATAACACTTGGAATGCTCAGCATACCCAATGAAGATACAATCTATACCTTTCTCACCCAGATTTTTCATTTTGGGTTCAGTCAATCTTACAATTGCTCTACAGCCCAAAACCCTCAAATAAGTCAAATTTGGTACCTTCTTGGTCCAAATTTCATAAGGTGTTTGTTTGGTGTTTTTGTTTGGAGTTCTATTCAGAATATAACAGGCTGTCAACATAGCCTCACCCCAAAGCCCTTCACTTAGTCCATAATAGGATAACATGGAATTCACCATTTCCTTTAAAGTCCTATTCTTCCTTTCAGCCACACCATTCTGTTGTGGCGTGTAAGGAGCCGTGGTTTGATGGATTATTCCAGTCGATTGAAAATAAACTGGATCATAATACTCACCACCTCTATCAGTACGAAATACTTTTATTAAATCTTGTCTTTGAAGTTCTACTTCTTGTTTATAAATTTTAAATTTATCTAGAGCTTCATGTTTAGCATGCAGTAGATAGACATAACAATATCTAGATGCATCATCAATAAAAGTAATGACATACTTATTATGTCCTAGTGAAGGATTGGCATGAAAATCACATAAATCACTATGTATGAGATCTAATACTTTGCTTTCCTGGTTAACACTCTTAAATGGATGTCTAGTGATCTTTGTTAACATACAAGTTTTGCAACTTTCATGTGTCATATCAAAAGCAGGTATTAGACTCATTCTAGACATATCTTTCATTCTCTTGTAATGAACATGTCCTAATCTAGCATGCCATAATTCAGATTTACTTAAACCATTACTATGACTAGAAGTAACCATACAAGCAGAATCATTAAACAAAGGATAATTCAAATTTAATCTAATCATTCCATTACATACATAACCAAATCCAACAAAGGAACCATGTCTTGACAAGATATACTTGTCACTTTCCAACACTTGTTTGTAGCCAAACTTATTCAACACAATTTCAGAAACAAGATTCTTGCGAATCCCGGGTACATACAATACATTATCTAAACATAAAGTTTTTCCAGAAGTAAAAGTTAACATAACACGCCCTATTCCTTTGATTGGTTCGGTTGCAACGTTTCCCATCTTTACACATGAGCCATCTTCAATTGGATTACATACTTGAAACCAACGAAGATCATTGCAAACATGACATGTCGCACCCGAATCAACCCACCAAGCAACTTGATCATCTTGAATATAAAATGCATCGAAATTACGAAACATAATGTAAAACATTATCAAAATTCGTACAAAATCGAATTATAACCTTGTTGCTTATCAGGATCCTTAGACCCACTAGGACCAGCGCCATTATTGCCCTTTTTAGAGCGACAATCCTTCTTCATATGACCAGGCTTGTTACATTTCCAACAAGTCAAAGTACCCTTTTTGTTGGCAAATTTATCATCACCACCTTTGAACTTTCTTTTGTTCTTGTTGTTGTTAAAATTGTTTTTAGAATTTTTGACTCCATCTCCTTCAACCATGTTAACAGAAGAAGATCCAATTTGGTTCTTTCCTTTAGGATTATTATCAAGTTCCTGATTACGTAATCCTTCCTCAATTCGTAGATGAGAACCGAGTTGAACCAAATTTAACTCTTCCTTTTTATGTTTCAAATCATGTTTGAAATCTCTCCAGGAAGGAGGCAGTTTATCAATGATAACTGCAACCGAGATGGCTTCATCCATCATCAAATTATGTTGGGTATACTGTCCCAGAATCCTTAACATCTCATGATATTGTTCCATGACAGGCCTGGTATCAACCATCTTGTAATTCATAAAATTACTAACAAGAAACTTCTTTGCAGAAGCATCTTCTGCCATGTATTTGGATTCTAGGGACTCCCACAGTGCCTTAGCAGATTCAGCGTTTTGATGGATATCAAATAAGGAGTCAGACATACCGTTCAGAATGTGACCACGGCATATGTAGTCGTCGTTTTCCCACTTCATCCTCTTCCTGGTCGTCTCCAAAGCTTCATTCTCATCCCATTCCGGACTGGGTGTACTCAGAACATACACAACTTTCAGGGTGGTAAGAAGAAAATGCATCTTCTTTTGCCAGCGACGAAAGTCCTGCCCTTCAAACTTTGCCAACTTATCGAACTTGCTCGTCATGTCCTTCACAGATTCTCCGTTCGTCATGATCACAGAATACTTCAATCTTTGTTAGGAAATTATGATCACAGTAATCTGAGAGTCGTGTAAACACTATCAGATTGAAGTATTTCGGTGGTTCTACCGAAATCTCTAATCGGATAAAACTCAGATTTGAACTTGAGAATATGTTTTGTTAGTTATGGACAGAACCAGAAATCGAAATATATGACCAAAAACTGATGGTCGGTTACAACTGCTATAGCAGTTAAATTAACCGCCAAATCAGTTTAATTTTAGGGTTAAAATTACCGGAAATTTTATTTTCTAGTGCGTTTTTAACATAGCACTTTATACCAAATAAAATTTTTCCAAGCTGACGCTCGACCCCAGCCGGGGGCGCTGCCCCCGGACCCCCGTCATTCGGGGCTTCACCCCCGAATAGCAATCATAATAACGTCATACAAGTGTGCACTCCGCACAACCCCGACTTGTTGAACATTTATCATGATTACACATTGGTCACCTAAATTAATCCATTACACTTAAATAATATCGGTGATGCAAAATCACCAACAAACTGTAAGTGATTGCATTCATCGTCCACTCATAAAACCCTATGATTTACTTCTTACTTAATAAATTTAACTTCTTTTAAGTTCAAATCTCAAATCAATCAAAAGAAATATTTTATTACCATTTAGAAAACCAAAGTTACAACCACATGTTCCCTAAGGAGATAATCCCACTTATCAAATACTTTTAAGTCAGTTGGGGACAATCTAGTTAAAAAAACACATTAAACCATAAAAAATGACAACATTCTAAAAACCATCAATTCGTAAAACCAAAATCAAACCAACAGCTAGTCAGTACGTGCAGAAAAGAAGACTTACATAGATAAGCAACCCTTGGGTTACTTGGTTCAACTTCATTAGCAACACGAAGAATAGGGGCAATCTCAACAAGAGACGAAGGCACCACTTCACTATCCATCATCGCCTCTCCACCCAAATTACCAGCCGTTTGAGTCCTCAGCAGCCGCATATAATCCATTCTTTCTTCAAAATTCTACTCAACAAAACCTCCACCTCACTCTAAATCATCTAAATTCAAGAAAATCAAATTCCTTTAAGTATGTCACTATTTCAGAAAACAATAAACTAATAAGATACCCAATTTATAAAACATCACATAGATTACTATAGAAAAACACCAAAATTCAAATAGTAGGAATCATCAAGATTAACATAAAAACCTTAGCTTCACTTAAATCACCAAAAAGCTTCAATTTTTAGCTACTTCAAGAAACTAATAAAGTAATCATAAGATATCCAATTCACAAAACATCACAAAGATTGTGAATATCCAAAATTCATATAGTACATAAGGGTTATGTTTAAGAACTTACCAAGTAACTAAAATCATCAAACTTTACATATGAAACTAAGTTTTCATCACTTTAGTGTTTCATTTATAACAATAAATTCCCCAAAAAGCTTCAGTTTTTAGCTACTCCAATATAATAATAAACTAATCATGAATATTATTAAAAAAAATCACCAAAATTCAATCTGGTTTACGTAACATATATCCAAACTCAAAAAGTTATAATCCTTTAGAAAGTTTTTGTTAAAAGTCATTATAATAACAGATAAAAGATAGTACTAATAAGAATGAACTTACCAAGTAACTAATATGCAATATCATGAAACTTTGCATATGAAAGAGACATATGTTGGTCCTTGTTTGAAGATGCAACATAAGAAAGAGACATGAGAAGAGTAGACCATATTGACTTCATAATGCAACAATAACTGAAACACCAACCATGCATTAGTGTTATGGTTGGGTAGTAAAGCACACTCTCATTTTTTTTATTTGGTCAATACAAACTGTATTTTTAGGGCAAATGGCACAAAAAGGCACTCAACTTAAGGTCTGTTTTCAATCAAGGTATCCAACTTTTTTTCTTGCATATTAAGGCGCCCAACTTTTTTTTTTAGCGGATTTAGGTTTTCTTCTAACTTTCGTTAACCAACTTTGTTTGTAAATTACATGTTTGGTCCTTGAGTTTGTATAGACATTTCATGCACCATCTACCATCACCAACCGCCACCACCACCATCGTCCACCACCACCACCAGAAGCTAACACCACGGCCGCCACCAACACCACCCTTCCCCACCACCAACAGCTACCATGATTCTTGTCTCATTTTTTACATTTCCTTTTCCTCTTCAACCATTTCCAAGTCAAACATCAGTTGATCAAAGTTGGTTCCTTCTTTGTTGCCTCCTTAACACATTTTAGTAAAACACTTGAATGCATGAACCAAAACATAAAGAGTGCCATTCTCCTTGTTAGCTTTAAGCATGTTTCTCACATATTCATTAGCTAGAAACCTGAAATTGCTTCTCAAAACAATATTTTCTTCACTTCCATTTGCACCATCCACAAATTCATTAACACCCGTAACCACACAATCTGAGTTCCCATTCCTACTGAAAACTACATTCATACCCACAACCTTCTCTTCACAAAGTTCATCAAAAACCTTCAATCTTTCTTTGGCATTTCATCAAACATCTCATGTACATGACTTCTGTCATCAATCTTTCTTTCGTTTTTTCCCTCTTTTTCCAGAAATTTCTTCACTATCACCATCATTTACCATTAATGATCCCAATTCATCCACAATATACAATTCACAATTCGAATCTTTTTTTTAACAAAAGGTTAGAAGATTTTATAGCTAAGAGAAGATAAGAAGTGAGATAGTAAAGAGAGAATTTGTATTATTTCTTGTTAACCAAATGAGAAGATACAACACATATTTAAAGGGAATGTTGGCGGGAAAAGCTGCTGGTGGTGGTGGGGGCGGTTGGTGATGGTGGCGACGGTTGGTGGTGGTGGTGGATGGTGCATGAAAATGTCTATATAAATTTAGGGACCAAACATGTAATTTATTAAGAAGTTGGTTAATGAAAGTTAAAAAAAAATTAAATCCGTAAAAAAAAAAAGTTTGGCGCCTTAATATGCATGAAAAAAGTTGGATACCTTTATTGAAAACAAACCCAGATACAAAACTTTTCTCACATAACAAGAGACTCATCTCCACCATCCATTTAAAAAAAAATCAATGGCTGGGATTAAAAACATGTTATTATTTCACCTATTTTTATAATTTAAATATCTCTTAAACCGTTAATCGTTAAGTGAAAATATTTACACCAACGCGACGAGCATTTAATTATCTTTCTATAGACGGACACTTTGATATATACTTTCGAAAAAAGAAAAAAAAAACTCGTTTTTTTCACGTTTTTTAGTTATTTTTTTCGTTTTTACGTTTGAAATTTACATGAAAAAATCATATATGATAAAACACTAAATTGAATATCACATGTGATATTAGTGTTAAATCATATATGATATGTAATATCACATGTGATATTATATGTAATATCATATGTGATATTTCACTAATATCACATGTGATATTACATATCATATATGATATTACACTAATATCACATGTGATATTCAAATTAGTGTTTTATCATATATGATTTTTCAATGCAAATTTCAGTAACGTAAAAAAACGAAAAAACTTAAAAAAAAGTGAAAAATACGAAAATAAAAATTTTGTCGAAAGTATACCAAAGTGTCTATCTATAGAAAGATAATTAAATGCTCGTCGCAATGATATATTTTTTTTCGCTTAACGATTAACGGTTTGAAAGATATTAATATTTGAAAAAAAATGATGAAAGTAGGTTTTTTAAATTGTTGGGATTAATCTCATCCATTAGATCAAATAAAAATGGAGGGTGGTGATTGATCCCTTGGTATGTAAATAATCTTTTTTCCTCAAATGATCTTAAATCACAAACCTTAAGTTGAGTGCTTTTTTGTGCCATCTCCTTTTTACTAGCAGGGTATCCGCGCGTTGCAGCGGTGGGTACCCTGAAATAAAAGTTCTGGAGGAATCATATATTTTAGAATATTATGTTCTTTCTGACAATAAATTTAAGGATATCAAACATTTCGTGTATCGCGTGCCCGTTCGGGCTCCGGCCCGTTTGGCCCATGCCCATTCGGGCGCGAGCCCGTTTGGCCATTGTCAGTTCGGACTTGAATATTTGTATAATGTGCTTTATTATTTGTATTAGTGACATTTAATAATTGTGTTTGAGCTGGTTGTACAATATGCTTGATAATTTGTATTTCTTGTGTAAGGGGTGTTTTAATAACTGTATTAATTGTATTTATTGACCAGTTAGTTAATTGACTATATTAAATGTCTTATCAACATTAATGTCTTGTTAATTTCTTATTATAGAAATGTTTTTTTGTCTTATTTTTTTAAGACTTCTAAATATAGATGTCCTAAATACATTATAAAGTAGTATAAATTATAGGGTTTTGCTAACAAAGCATCTTAACGACAACCCTTAGGGCTGTTGTTAGCAAAACCCTAGATCATATGCTAATTATCAAAAATAAAAATATGTTAATCAACACTCAATATTTATAGGTTCTTATACTTAGGGTGTGTTTGTTTTAACACTTTGGAATGGGTTTTATGTTGATGTGATATTAGTTAAATATTCGGTTGTAGATTGTTGGATTTGGAATCAACATAGTACTTAATTCTTTTACCAAAGGGAAATGATTTGTACACTTTATTTTTTGATTTGCACACTCCATCTTGTGCATTGAACAATTGTACAATTTATAAATTTTGCTATATAGAATTGTACATTTGAGTGTGCAAATCAAATCTAAATGTGTACAAATCATCTCCCTTTACCAAAGGGTGTCAACCATTCCAAGTTATATTGGTGGGTTTGAGATAAAGTGTGGGCCCGATCAATTTTTCTTTATGTATTGTGTAAAAAATGGGCTATAATTTATTTTTACTATGTTTTATAATTATAATAATATTATATTTAAAACCTATTCCTTATCATATTTCATAAATTAAGCAATACTTTATACTATCATTTATTTTATCTCTTCTACTTTTCTTTCAAACTAATATCAAATCCATATCCAATTCCAAACCCTATAACAAACCAAACGCACTTAGGTAACTAAAATTTTACTTTCTTGACGTTGTCCACTACATAGTAACATTTTTTGAATCAAGTCTGCTCTAAAATCTAAAATTTGCAGTTTCCCAATATTATATTTCGACGTATGTTTACTTCTCTCTTTAGGGCCCGTTTGATATATAGGTTGGTTTAGAATTTGGATTTAAATTTGGTTTAGATTTATATTTGGATTTAATTGATAAGAGAGAAAAAAAATGATGTAAAAAAAATAATATAATTAAAATAAAAAATATAATTTTAATAAGAGGAAACTACAAAAAGGTATTAAATCTTTTTGGTGATCCAATGTGTGGTCATTTTTTCACCATATTCCTAAATTGGTCATACTCAACTCTTCAACTACCAACTCCAGTACTTTATTGACACGTGTCCCACTTTCTAATAAAATATATTTTTTGAAGTTGACCACAACTATTCAACTGACGGTTACTCAACTTGAGAATCTACTCAACTTCATCTAAAAAGTACAATACCCATGTGCAAAAGTACAAGACCCATGGCCCATATATTACTCAACCGACGGCTACTTAACTTGAGAATCTACTCAACTTCACCTAAAAGCTACATCGAGAATGATTGTACTTTCATTTTTTAGATTTTGTTTGTACTTTTTTTTCATATTTTATTTTCTATACACGTGTTTAATAAAATAAACACACAGTTAACAAAAAAACACAGTGCTTCACTATCAAACAAACCGATCAAAATCCATCTTCGCAAACCAACTGAATGATCAAATCAGCATCCAACCAACCGATCAAATCGACCTTCGTTATCTTTGGTCACACGGAATCAATAACATACCAACACTTTCATATCGAAATCAATAACTAGTCATAAGGAATCAAACAAAGAGTGTCTGATTGTGTTTGGGTTTTTCAGTGTGTGATAATGTGCGTGTTTTTTGATGTTTAACTGGTTTTTGATGTGTTTTGTGTAATTTAACTCTAAAAAATAAAATAAAAAAAAAGTACAAACAAAATCTTAAAAAAAAAAAAAAAAAAAAAAAAAAGTACAAGATTTTTTTGTCATTCTCGATGTACCTTTTAGGTGAAGTTGAGTAGCTGTCGGTTCAATAGTATACACTACAAAAAAATATAACATTTGGCACTACTTTCTCGTGCCAAAAATGCAAAGAAAGTCGACCCAAACCAAAAAAGGCACGACATGTCGTGCCTTTTTGGTCGACCCGTTTTTGTTGACCCAAATAAATTTGGCACGACAAAACCTTTGAATTTTGGGACGACAAAAGTGTGGGGCCCAAAAGGAATTCAACCTGAAAATACAGAAAGGCACGACATACTTTTGCAAAATGGTACGACAATGTCGTACCAAATTTTATTTTATTTTTTTATTTATCTTTTTAAAATAATAATAAAACGTAATTTTGAATACAAAATACAAAATGGGACGACAATTCTTTTGTATATTAGGGACGACATTGTCGTCCCTAATAATTCTGGGTGGGCAAAAAAAAATGCAGCAAATGCAGTTTTTCCAGATTTTTTCCGGAAAAAATCTACCAAAACAAATACAACCTGTAATTAATCACAATCCACAATACCAATTCGACAATATGATACAATACCAAATTACTAAACGGATCGAATAACATTCCACAATTCCACGATACCATTCAACAAATATGATACAAAGTAAACTACTCTTAAACTATACAAGGCGCAAATTTCCTAAATAACATGTCTCAAACTAACAAGTCACAAGCTTATAAAGCTAACATGTCTCAAAATTATAAAGTTAACATAAATCCAAGATAACATTCGAAAAATTCAATAACATTGGCTGTCCCGGCTGTCCCAAACACCCCGACGGTCCCGGCTGTCCCAAACACTACACATAAAACCATAGTTAAACAAACTATTGTCGTCCCAAAACACATTGTCGTACCAAATTAATTAATAAAAACTTAAGGCACGACATTGTCGTACCAAAACACATTAACAAAATAAAAAAAATAAAGTCACTTACTGATGAGTGTCTAAATACTCATCATTTTTATACTGTTAGAATGCCAAAAACATCTGAAAACACTCAGAAATACTTCAAAATGATAAAAATATCACAAACAAGTGTTTTATATGTTTTAAATGCAAAAACATCAAAATCTGATGAAAAACGTATCAAGTTTGCATAATTGGCAGTTTTAGTCCTCCAAGTTTGAAAATTTGTCAAAAACAGTCCCTGGTCATTCCAAAACTTGTAAAATATCATTTTAGGTCCTTGGGATTCACAAGTTGTTCAAAATAATCCTTTGAAGTTTAAAATCACAAAATTACAACTTTGGTCCCTCAAGTTTGAAAAGTGTCAAAATTAGTACCTAAGGTTTTAAAAATAAGAAAATAATCAAAATAAACCTTGTACTATTAATAAATGACAAGAATGGTCCTTATGATAAATTTTTGGAAATTTACAACTTAAGTCCCTCAAAAATCCAAAATTACATTTAAGGTCCTTAAAGTTTTAAAATACAATAATTATATATTTTTGGTCCTTATGTTTATATAAATGGCATGATTGGCCCTTCAAAGGAAGTTTGGAATGATAGCATAATAGGTCCCTCAAGTTTGGCAGTTTTCACTTTTGGTCCTTGGGCTTATTACACTAATAAAACTATCCGGACCCTTAAAATATTACCAAACCCAAATCCATTACCAGGCCCAATACTTAAACCCGAAATTTAAAAAGAAATAGAACCCGCCAGCACTGTTCACCATCTCCCACCCCAACACCTGTGTCCACTCATCCCCCTCCATCTGCCCTCACCACCTTATCTCAACCTTTCCAGCACATATCTACCACATCACCACTCCCCCTCCACCTTTACATACAGCCACAGCCCAATTAATGAAAAAAACCAACTCCAAGACTTTTGGCGCCAAAATGCCAAGTGTACGATTCTGATGCATTCAAGAGCTGGAAAGAGGTGGGATTTGACCAGAGGTCGACAAGGAAGATAATAAAATCAAATAAATAAGAGATTGAAGCAGAAGTGATAGAGGAGTAGTGTAGTTTTAGTCTAAAAATGTCGTTTTAGTTAAAATTTACTTTTCAGTATTTATTTAAGTTTCCAAGTTGTATTGTTAAAGTTTTTAATGTAATAAAAACCTATTACAAGTATTAATTTCAGTTTGATTTCATAAATTCAGTTTATGCTCATTTTTTTTATTGTCAAAATTCTCAAAACACTCAAATGTTATTCTTAGTTGTTGCTAAGGACTGATAAGCTCTTATAAGCTCTCTTATAGCTTATTAACTGCTTCTATAAGCTTCTACTCAGATTATACTCTCAATCAACCCTTGGTCAACTAAAGTCAAAATTTCAGTTTCAATAGTGATATGGAAATGATTGCTGATCAATGGATGTCTTTGGATTGCTTGTGGGTTTAGTGCTTCATGGGGAAGCTTTAGGTTGTGTTTATACATCTCATTTCTCTGATCTGAACTTGGATCCAACTAGTAAGCTTAATTCTCCATTTTTGCATATTACTGTTTGAGTGGTTAATTAGCTTAAACCTTTGTTTGTTTATGTTTATAAGCTGTATTTAAGTAAAGTTAAGCATTAAAACAACTTAATTGCTTATTAGAATCCATACTTACTAAAAACTTTATTTTAGCAGTCAAATTAGCATTATTGTGATTTCTCAGTTCAATGTTGTTAGTATTGTTGTTTAAGGTTTCTTTAGTCTTAGTGTATGATAATACATGGTTCTGAAATCAATCTCATGGTTTTAATCTTTGTCTTGCTATGAAAATCTTCAAAACAGTCAAGAAAAAGGGTGTTTGGATTTGCTGAGTTAGTTGTGATATAGTTTGTTTAAGGCAGTGTTATTGCTTGTTCTGTGTCACTTTAGTATCTAATATCACATTGACACCAAGAAAACCTGTCCTTGTTTGTTCAAAAAGTCAAAATTCCTCTTAATCTCATCTTATCTCTTATCTGTTAGAATTCCATGTTCTGTGATCATGGATTTGTGTTTAGAAGTTATTATAATCTTTTAATTCAGTCTTAATATAACTTATTACAACATAATTAGCTAGTTCAATCAATCTAAAGTTCATAAAAGTCAAATATATAGTGTAAATTAAAAAAGTCAAAAATGAAAAAAGTCAGTTTTAGCAAATCTTTCTTGATGATTCATGGATTCATCTAAGGTTTAAATCAAGTGATGTTTTGTATTTTCCAAGTTCAGTAGGTCTAGTTTAGATATATCAGTTTTGTTTTACATTTCTCAAGCTCCAATAAGCTAAAAATCAGCTACCAAGAATGCCTCAAATGCCCTGTGCACACTGAGTGTGCACAGGCACAAATTGCAGCCTGTTTACAAGCTTCAATCAAGCTTGTGATAAGCTGATTTTTGGTCCAAGTATATTAGGCCAGGTCTACTTTAAGTCCATTTATCTGTTTTTCCATTTAGCTTACTTGTGTAGCTTATGCAAGTGCTTAAAGGAACCCCCTTGATCACTGTTTTGTACTTTTAAATCTCATAAGCTCAAAACTAATTTAAGCTTCTTTAGTGATCTAGGGTACTGATAATTAGTTAAGTTTTACTTAATATAGCATTATTTAGCTTCTGTGTTCAGCTGGTACTCATTTGTGGCTTATAGCTTATTTTGGATTGCTTATTATTAAGCAGTTGCACAGCAGTAGCTTTTTCCTCTACATAAGCATATGTTTTTATATTTTTTATGAACTTAGAATAATATTTTAACATTTTCCTGAATTTTTCAGATTTTTCATACACTGTTTGCTATTTTTCTTTATTTTAAATAGTTTTTAATCCTTTTTAAATACCTTTTAATATTAATAAATCAGAAAAAGCTTAAAAAAATATGTTTTCTATTTTCCTAGATTAAGATAAATATAAAAGTAATAAAAAGTATTTTTCCATAATTTTCTTAGTTTAAAAAGTATTTTTTAGCATTTTAATTAGTTTTAAATAGTTTTAAATTAATAATAAATACATAATAAGTCTAAAAAATATATTTTCAGTTTTAAAATAAGTTTTATCATATTTTAGATTTTTCTAAGTTATAATTTCATTTTTCTAGGTTGATTTTATATTTTCTTGTATTTTAGTGCATTTTAAATACTTAATAAATAGTTTTTAATTAATAATAATTAAATAATTAGTTTTAAAAATAATTTTCTTTTTCTAATAATTTTCTTTTACTATTAGGATTATAAAAATATCATTTTCATATTTGTAGGTCTTTTATTTCTTTAAAAATCACGTTTTATTTTGTACGTTTACGTAATTTTATTTAAACGTACGTTTTAGGATTTAAACGTTCATCACTTTAAAAATAGTGATAGCGTTTATTTAATATATTTTATCTTTTTAATTTCTTTTAATTTGCATTTAAGTCGCTGTAATTTATAAATCTTTTCTTTAGGTAATTATTCATCAAAATCCTTACTGATCACTATCCTTAGTGATCATTCTATCATCTGAAGTTGTTTAAACACCAATTCATCCTCCGTGGGACTTAACGACCCAGGAATACACTATATTCCTCTGATCTAAATTGCATTTGGTGTTTGAGCTGTTTTGAGTTTCTTACGGTTGGTCATTCACAAGTGGCTTGCTTGCGTGAGATAACTTGACGGTTTCGCAAAGACCACTTACCAACACAAAAGGTGGTGGTGGTGGAGCCGCGGCTGCTGCGGTTGTTGGTGGTGGATCTGCGGCGGTGGTTCACGGTGGTGAGCTGCTGCTGCGGTGGACCATCTAACCAACACAAACACAACATAAAACCATAGTTAATCAAACCATAATTAAAGAAATTAAATTAACAAACCAAATGTTAACAAAAAAAATACCTTTAAATGTAACAAAATAACAAAATTTATACAAGTTGTGCACAGTGGTGCGTGTGTAATTGATGGTTACGAGTGATAGTAGTGTTTTGGTGGTGTCGAATTGAAGAAAATAGCGATTTTTTGGGATTTTTATGGTTTTTTTCCAGTTTTTACGTGTTGTTTGTGGTAGTTTTTTTTTACTAAGTGTTGAGAGAGAAGAGAAGTAGATCTGTATCAATTATTGGTGTAAATTTGGGACGACCAAAACGGGACGACATTGTCGTCCCTATTTGCTTTTTTTTTGCCCAAATATTTGGCGCGTTGTTTAAATTTTCAGGGAAATTTTGGTCAAAAAAATGGTACGACATTGTCGTCCCTTTTTGTTGTTTTTTTTTCTTTTTCTTTATCTTTTGTATATTAAAATGTGTTTAGAATATTTAATAAATACTAAATAAATTAAATTTATTATAAAAATTTTAATAATTTTAAAATTAATTAAATTAGTTATAAAAAGTTTAAATAAATTAAAAATAATTTAAATTAGTAACAAAAAATTTAAATAATTTAAAAATAATTTAAATTAGTTATAAGAAATTTAAATAATTTAAATTAGTTAAAAAATATTTAAATTGCTTGAAAATGATTTAAAATTAATTATAAATTTTTTAAACGACCAAGTATAGGTGTTGTGGTATACGTATCATGTTAAACGACCAAGTATAGGTGCTATGGTATACGTATCATGTTAAATGACCAAGTATAGGTGCTATGGCATACGTATCATGTTAAACGACCAAGTATAGGTGCTATGGCATACGTATCATGTTAAACGACCAAGTATAGGTGCTATGGCATACGTATCATGTTAAACGATCAAGTATAGGTGCTAATGCATACGTATCATGTTAAACGACCAAGTATAGGTGCTATGGCATACGTATCATGTTAAACGACCAAGTATAGGTGCTATGACATACGTATCATGTTAAACGATCAAGTATAGGTGCTATGGCATACGTATCATGTTAAACGACCAAGTATAGGTGTTGTGGCATACGTATCATGTTAAACGACCAAGTATAGGTGCTATGGCATACGTATCATGTTAAACGACCAAGTATAGGTGCTATGGCATACGTATCATGTTAAACGATCAAGTATAGGTGCTATGGCATACGTATCATGTTAAACGACCAAGTATAGGTGCTATGGCATACGTATCATGTTAAACGACCAAGTATAGGTGCTATGGCATACGTATCATGTTAAACGATCAAGTATAGGTGCTATGGCATACGTATCATGTTAAACGATCAAGTATAGGTGCTATGGCATACGTATCATGTTAAACGACCAAGTATAGGTGCTATGGCATACGTATCATGTTAAACGACCAAGTATAGGTGCTATGGTATACGTATCATGTTAAACGACCAAGTATAGGTGCTATGGTATACGTATCATGTTAAACGACCAAGTATAGGTGCTATGGTATACGTATCATGTTAAACGACCAAGTATAGGTGCTATGGTATACGTATCATGTTAAACGACCAAGTATAGGTGCTATGGTATACGTATCATGTTAAACGACCAGGTATAGGTGCTATGGCATACGTATCATGTTAAACGATCAAGTATAGGTGCTATGGCATACGTATCATGTTAAACGATCAAGTATAGGTGCTATGGTATACGTATCATGTTAAACGACCAAGTATAGGTGCTATGGTATACGTATCATGTTAAACGACCAAGTATAGGTATCATGTTAAACGACCAAGTATAGGTGCTATGGCATACGTATCATGTTAAACGACCAAGTATAGGTGCTATGGCATACGTATCATGTTAAACGACCAAGTATAGGTGCTATGGTATACGTATCATGTTAAACGACCAAGTATAGGTGCTATGGCATACGTATCATGTTAAACGACCAAGTATAGGTGCTATGGTATACGTATCATGTTAAACGACCAAGTATATGTATCATGTTAAACGACCAAGTATAGGTGCTATGGCATACGTATCATGTTAAACGACCAAGAGATATATCGACGACAAAACCGGTGACCACTCTTTTTCCAGCGTGTAATCAGCCATTATATTGTTACGTGTGTTTTGTGGGAATTGACGATTGGGTTATTTATGTTTTGTCGGGATATATAAGGAAAACTTTGTGGGAAAAATAAAGGCGGGAAACTATTGGCGGTAAAAATAATGGAGGGAAACTATTGGCGGTAAATATTTTTTTTAATTCTATAAATGTATTTAATTTTAAATTAAAGTATTTAATTATAAATATAAACTATTTAATTTTAATTTTATATTAAATAAATTATTTAAATTAAATAAAAATAATTTTTTAAAATTAAATAATTTAATTAAAAACTGGTTTATAAAGTTTAAAAAAAAATAAATTAAAGTTTGGGACGACAATGTCGTCCCAAAGTGTTTGGCGGGTTCAAAAATAATGGCGGGATGTATTTAATTTTCGTGAAAAGTTATTTATAAATATTTTAAATACTAAAAAATGAAATAATTACAAAATGGGACGACATTGTCGTCCCAAACTGTGTGGGCCAAAAGCTCTTTGTTGACTGCTATTTTTGTTGAAAATGTGTGGGACCTATGTGCAATTTGGGACGACAAAGTCGACCCAAATAATTTGCCCGTCCCCAAACGATGATTTTGGTGTAGTGATATGGGCCATGGGTCTTGTACTTTTGCACATAGGTATTGTACTTTTTAGATGAAGTTAAGTAGATTCTCAAGTTGAGTAGCCGTCGGTTGAGTAGTTTGTAAGCCACTTCAAAATATATATTTTTACATAGGACCACCAAAAAGATTTTATACCTTTTTGGTGCTTTCCATTTTTAATAATTAATGAAATATTAAAAATTGATTGTTTATTTAAAAATTAAAAAAAATATATAACGTGTGATTGAGATAACTAAAGGGCCTACAAAAATATATGATGTGACATTACTTTTTTAAAAACCCGAACATATAGTGTGAATTATCATATGCCCAAGTTTTAAGGAGTGAATCCAAATATTAGGCCCCGCCACTTCTAACCAAATACCTTACTTTTACTTTCATCCTCTAACCTCATCTCAACCCCGCTAACCAAACTTCATCTTAATTTTTCAAATTTTCATTTTTCTTTCTTATATGGTCACCAAATCAATTTTAAACCACCACCTTAACATACCACAACCATTGTCATCTCAGGTCAAACCATTTGCGCCACCACATCTTCACCTTATACTCCATAGTCACCTTAACACCACCACAACCACCTAGCTTCAAAATTCAGCACCACTCGCACCACCACACTGCCGATAAACCACCATTGTCAATTTCGGCCAACCACCACTCATCGCCACCGCCTCTGATAAGGATTTAAAACGACCACTTTTAAGCCCTTAATCAACCACTTTTATATTCGTTACTGCTTAATTTTGTTCCTTTTCACTTTTTAGGTCTTTTGGAAGCAAAATGCTGGAATGATGCATATTTGGACTAAAAGGAGTGAATACATGAAGAAAATGGCTAAATCAAGATCGAAGCCACTCAAGCTGCTGAAACTAAAGCTGACGGCGTCCCAACCAAAGGGCGACGCCGTCAGGTTCAATTTCAGCAACTTGAGTGGCTTCGATCTTGACTTAGCCATTTTCTTCATATATTCACTCATTTTCGTCCAAATAAGCATCATTCCAGCATTTTGCCTCCAAGAGACCTAAAAAGTGAAAAGGAACGAAATTAAGCAGTAATGGATATAAAAGTGGTCGATTAAAGGCTTAAATTACCCCTTAAAAGTGTACGTTTTAAATCCTTATCAAATATCCCTACACTTGGTATTTGCTTGTCCTCAAGCAAATGTGCTTTTGGCCAATCAATTTATAAGTTAGGGGGCATGAAGCATAAGTTTAACATAATTCTCAACAAGTAAAACCACCGCAATAGTCATAACAAGCACGGAAATTATATACTAGCACCTCACAAGGGGTGTTTGGATTCTCTCATCTCTCGGGTTTATATGAAATATAATAAATGGAAATGGAAGATAAACACTCATAACCTGGCATAGTACATAGATTACCATAGGCTTGAGACTAGATCAACCCTCCACCGCTTTGGCGTAAGCACCTAGGAACAACTATCTAAGAGGTATTTTCAAGAGTTGTAACGTTAGGCTTACGGTAGGGAAACAAATGGTTTTGTTGGATAGGCGATTTAGTGGTGGCAAGTCAAAAATCTTATGTTACAAGCATGAAAAGCGTGGCGTTGCTAAGCCAAGACTCGACTCACTAAACTCTAGATAACTTGAAACAAACATACATAAACATAAAGATAGATGTAGGATGGTAGCCCGTATGTTTTTTTTTTTTTTTTTTGCATACACTTTTACTCTACCATCCTCTAAGATAACATTAAAATATAAGGGATTTATAGGAGCATCCCTACACTTGAGTTTTTATTGCTTTAGCACTAATTTGACCCGATTTGAAAAGATCAAAACACTTGGAGTATTTAATTAAGTAAATAAAGGGAATTTGAATTTAACGTTCTTTCCCGTCACTCCATAAAATTTTACTTTACCTATGAGTCCCAATCACCCCAAAACTGTGTACAAAAGATATGACTCGACTTAGCAACCATGCAAGTAACTAGATAATTGAACTAAGGGTTTAGTAATGATAACAATAATGCACTAAAGGTGAGTGCATACAAGGTAGGCTAAGGCGATTTGGGTGTACATTTGGGGGTGGATTGTAAACAATGCTCTTGATTGATATTTCGGAAAACCGAAACATCACGAGAACCGTGAAAAGGATACCCTCTGAGGGTTAACTAGGGGTATCGTGTACTAAAGATGAGTACATCGCAAGGGTGTGGGGTAATTACTCAACCGATGTGGAAGAAGTAATTATAATACGGGTTTCAAACAAGGGTTATCCTAATGTCTCTTATCATTTAGTTATTCCTAACTACACAAGTGTAGTCTCACTAGCGATCTCGGAATGCATCACAAAACAAGTTCTAGAATCTATTATACTACCGGTACACTCTCTAAGCATTAAAGGTGAATGCTTTTATTCCTAAAGATCTAGGGGCGAACCTCACATTTTTTGGGTGGAATTTGGGTGGTAAACGGTTTTTGTGCTAGTCATATAACTCCTATCCATGAGACGCTTTATTAAGACTAAAGTTTTTGCTCGTACATGTCATAAAAAAAATTAAATTTGGTGCTAAAATTGCCCTAACAAATATTTCTCATAGTTTATTACACAAATGACCAAGGACAAGACAAATATACAAGGATAAGCATAGTTTCTAAGTTCCCGTTTTATTCTCCCTCCCTACACTTAAACTGAACATTGTCCCCAATGTTCCCCGAAAGTATCAAAGTTATGATAAAGGAAGGTAAGTAAAAGAGAAAGAAACTAGTACTCCCCTGATTAGCTCGGTAGGATCCGTATGAAGTAGTGGTTAAATTCTTTCCCAAGAAGAATGTATACGTGATAAGCTCCATCCAATATTGAGTTTCTTCTGCTTGCCAAATATAACCTGCACACTTTAAGAAAATAGACGAAAACTTCGCGTAAAATCGACGGTAAAACTATATATGACACAACTAAACTAGGATATAATGCTTGTGGAATGGATGTTTGCAGATTTTATGGAAAACTAAGATCTGAGAATTTCCAAAAATTTATATGTAGCACAGAAAACGAAAAATTTGATAAGTTGTTTCTGCTTGACCTGACGTCGTCAGGCTTTAATCCTGACGCCGTCAGGTTGTCATGACAGAAACTGGTCTGCTGCGTTTTCCTGAAAAAATTCTGGAAAAATTACATCTTTAAAACCTGGAAAAATTCCTGCAAAACATCCATTATGACTCGATACAAGCATTTGACTCTAACAAACACACATATACATCAATTTCACTAATTGTAATTCTCATGTTCATGTTATTTTAAAAACGTATGTTGATTCGTTTGTTTGTGAGTGTGGTGAAATAAACACAATATCAATTTATCAAATTAACCGTGAAATTCGACAAATCAACCTTTTTAGGAAAAGGGGTTAACGTGCCAAAGCTCACGAATGTGAATAAAGTGATACCGGGAAAGTGATTTCCCCGGGTCGTGTCCCAACGAGGTGTGAAATTGACGGTGTCGTTGAATTTTGTGATTAGGACTTGAATTGGTTAAACGAAATTGGATTTTGATTATGCTAATCTACAAATTAAAGAACGGGAATGAAAATAAAGCAAGTAAAACAATGAAAACTCTAAATAAACTACTACTAAGCCTAAGTAACAATAAAACGCCGCTAAACTACATCCTATGGTGTTAAAATGTAACAAACGCTAAAAACCGGGAACACACCGAGCCCCGAAAGTGAAAAAAATATGCAATTTAAGTCCTAAGAGTGCAAAACTAATTTTCCTACATTCTAAATGACTAAAAATAATTTTAGAAAAAAAGCAGGGTATTTTTTAGACTTTTATTTTATTTTCTACGAATTAAAAACTAAAACTTAGAAATTAAATGATAAAAAATATTAAATGACTTAATAAAAATGTGAGCTTTTCATGAAAAATACTCTATGCTACTATAATCTAAGAAAAATGTAAAATTTGGAAAAAGCAAAACAGAATAAGCTAAAAATAAGCAAACAGTTGAATAAGCTTAAAAATGGAAAATGCCTTTAAATGAATAAATGATATAAAATGAATACAAAACACTAAGGGAGGAGAGTTGGTAGTGTGAGTGAGGTGTGGAACGTGGGAGGGGGCTGTCCAGAAGGTAACAGGGTCGAATCCCACTCCTGACTTTTTGGCTTTTTCTGTTTTTTTTTTTCTTTTTGCAACTGAATAAGTGATCAAAACAAGACTTTTTCACAAAAACTAAACTTGCAAAACTTCACAATAAGCTGTTGCAACAGCTTAACAGCTGCTGTTTTGGAGAGGACCCAACCAAACACTTCTTTCTTGACTGACTTGGTCTAAAAAAAACACTAATAAGCAATTAGAATAAGCATGGAAAGCACTATATAGGCAAGGCTACACAAAAACTAAAACATGAATTATTAAGCTACAAAAAAGCAAAAATAACAAGGGAAAATCAGTTGGAAAGAAACTATCCTAGTGGGAATCCTATACTAAAATGGCAAAATAAGCATTAAAAGGGTACAATAAGCACTAAATTGTTATCAATTACACTAAACCTAAACTAACTAAACTAATTAGCACCTAAAAGACCTGAATAAGCACAATTAAAACTTGGATAAGCACTAAAAGGGAGAGGGTATGCTACTGCTACAGTGGGGGACTGAAGAATGACATACAAACAAAAAGAAAAACTACCAAGGCTTCTTGAAATCAGAATTTATAACTTACACTTTGACCAAATAACTTGCCAAGGTCTTAACCACTGATTTTAGAATCAAATTGTGTCTAAATATGACTTTTGACCCAAGAACAAGGTAAATCCAAACACCCCTGTTAGGGGCAGAAAATTTTGATTTTTAACCTGAGAAGTTTTTGAATTTTAAAAACTTGATTTTTGTTATGGATAATTATTAGTGGATGTCCATATAGTCCATAAGAGGCCCATGGCCCAATTAGCAATTAGGGTTTTTACCCTACAGTTTATCTTATATATACCTCATGTATCTCTGACAATCTCTGACATTATGAATCAATTGAATAATACTTTTCATTCCCTCAATTTTATTCACAACACGTTATCAGCACGCTCTGAAGTTTTGTTTCTTTTTCTCGAGTATCACTGGTATGTCTTCGTTTTTTTTATTAATCGTCTTCTAGAAAATCTTCTTGGTATTTATTACTATCACTCACATAAATTATAGTGTCATATCATGTATACTACTATCATAAACTGATGCGCATTCCAGCCAATTAAATCTTTGGTAATATTATGTAGAATTATGTGGTACGTTTTCAACCTTTTTTGTAATTGTTGTTCTAGCAAATAAATATGCACATGATGAACATTATAAGTAATACTGTATAATAAATCATGTATAGTCTTAACAACTGAATTATTATTATATGAAAATCTATGTCGTTAGTTATTATAATATTCTCCTATAATCGTAAATACAGATAATATTTTGTTGTACCGATTCGAACATTTACCCGAACATATAGTTGATATTTAGTATTTGAATATGCTTTTGACTATAGTTGTTTAATGCTATTGGAACAACATTAATTAATTTTTGTTTTCTTACGATTATAATCTATACACTTAATTAATTGATCTTTTATTAACCTCATGTGTTGATTTAATGATTGTTTAGTTACATATTTAGATGACTATTTACTTATGGATCATATAAATAGTATTTGGATCTAATTTGTGAGCTTTTCATAAACAATAGTCTATGAACTACTAGTATTTTATATAGTATTTAGTTCTTCGACATTCAACTATTTATATTAAAATCCCTTATGCTTTTATTGAGTCAAAAAAACCAATAACTAATTTGGAGGTGAACTTGCAGATTGGTAGTTTGACCAATTCAACCAACCCAAAAACTAGATATATGAAGTTGGAGTTTATTTAATGACTAGGTGGCTTTGTCAATTATAGTTTTAATTTGATTCACTGGTGATGCTAGAGCTAAATTAAAGTAAACTTACACAGTTATATTAAGCTGTTTATAGTTATATTTATATTGATGTCAATACTTACAAGATTAGAGTTTATTTATGACGTTGAAATTAATAGATGTTTTCATATGCATTACATGTTTTCTCATGTTCCGTTATGATCTTAAATTCGAGGTAGTCTACTTTTATATAAAATAGTTGTCACTTGCATCTAATCTATACTTTGATATGAATTAAATCAATATACAACTTGTATATATTCGTGTGCTAATAAAATTTTGCTATATTTGAGTTTAATCCATGGATAGTGACAAGTAATTATGTTTTGAAATTTGAACGCTAAAAATTCACTACATCATACATTTTATTAATATGATTTTATAGATACATACAAGATACAACTATTAAGCTATTTACTTGGAATGTGTTAAGGAAAATATGTGACATAATGTTATGATATTTATAAAGCTCATTTAAAAAAAAGATTACCTAATGCTGTGTAAGTTTAAAGTTGATACATGTATTATGTCAACGGGTTACTTCTTAACCATTTAATGTGAAGATAAGAGTATATATGTGGTTACTTTTGACAATGATAGTAAGAAAATTAATGAATTGATAATATCTTTTGCTAATAAATTTATAACCGAACTTCTCTTCAAATATCATTAAACTTGTTAAATTGAACATGCTCCACCATTTAAAAGAAATATGAGAATATTTTGGTCATTGTTAAGATTCAGATACGGACATGTTTGAAGTAAATAAAGTTGAGTTTATTATGTGATTTATTTGTTACTTAATTTTATTCGTTTGCTAGTAAGGCATTTGATTAATTGAGTAATGGTATGTATGTGTTTTGCAAATTGCGCAACTTCAATAGTAAATTGATGTGTTTTATTATATGATAATATTTGAAGGCTAATTTGCAATTATTCTCTTATACTCTCTTATAGTTAAAGAACAATAAATGTTCTATTGTGACTACAAATGAATAATCAAACAACATAACCTCATGTTATGTTAAACATAAATAATATACTTAGAACCTCAAGTTCTAATATGATTCTTTATGAGGATGAAGATCATAACCTCATGTTATGTTAAATAGAAAAAATAATAATTAGAACCTCAAATTCTAATTTGATTCAATTAGTAGAATCAATAGCATAACCTCATGTTCTCTTATTAAAGAAAATAAAACCTCAAGTTTTATATGATTCCCTCAAAAGAAGACTATGTGAAAGCAATAAAAGTGCTTATATAAATTTCATTGGAGATACAATAGTATAAATATGATAATGTATTAAATTCTCCATATTATTTGACTTTAGTATAAAGTCAAGTGCAATTGAAGCACCTATGGTCATAAACTAGTTGAAGGCATGGTCATAAACAAGAAGTTTATGAGCCAAGATTGTTGTAGTAGTTGGCATGACCGGTTTGACCATCCCGAGTCAATGATGATGCGAAATGTATAGAGAAACCATGGGTTCCTAAATGGTGATTTGTTTTTTTATTGTTCTCAATGAAAGTGCATTGTTCATTTATCACCACCGAGTTAAGTAAGGACTTTGTCCTATGAATTTTGAAATAATATAAAGAGGATGTATGTAGGCCTATACATCCGGCATGTGGATCATTTTGAGTTTTAAAAACGATGCATCGTCAAAATGATCATTAAAGACGCAACTTAAGGTTAGCGTGATGAATGGCTCTTCTTATAAAATGCGAGCATGGTTTTCCAAATTGTATCTTTGGAAATTGTGGTGAATACTTTCATATGTTGGGCAATTATTGGAATAAGTGTCGAACTTAAAAGTAGCCCTTGTTCGTACGCGAATTGCTTTCGTTGAAACGTTCATAAAACGTCTTCAATTGATTGCAAAGCCAATAATTGTGAGAACAAAAATATTAGTTTATGGGGCATGTAATTTTAAATGATAAAATATGAATCCGCATCTTGCCAACAATTAATAATCAATTCTCCCTATTTGAATGGTTTCAGTCACAAACCATATGTTTCCCATATAAAGTTTTATGTAAATGTGCGGAACATGTATTGTAAATCCACCACGACGCACTCAAGGGATGTTGAAATTGATAATTCATTCAGTGGGAGAATGAGCAGCGAGAAATATGGAATGAATTAGATACAAAAATGTTGATCCTCACACTAATGAAAATGAACTTAAAGTTCAAGGGACAATTTACATTCCAGATCTAGTAGATGCCAGACAAGTTTTGTGACATAAATAAAGTGACTAGATCATACATATGCTGCTAATGCTCCAATTAAAATGTGTGTCCCAACATTAAAACCAATGATTGATAGTGAGTCTATGGCACGTATGCAACATGATAGACTAATCGATTCCAAATAAAAGTCCTCGAATAAAGAAATAAAATGGAGCAAGAAAATTAAGATGGTCGAATCGAGGTAATAAAGACCCCATAATATTCTTATAAAGAGATACTAGACATGAAAGTAATTGAAAAACCCCGGGTACCTGAAAAGCTATGAGATCTCAATAAAGGACATAATACAATGTCTAGTAGAATGTGGAATCGAAAAGAACTGAATCGACGTCGATAATACTATTGTATAAATAATGCGCATGATAAATATTGTAAAAGTAAGGTGAGGATCTTGGATACCTGCAAGAAGTGCAGTTCTATAAACGAATGGCCAAAGAATGTAAAGACACAAATAACTAATGAACTATGAAAGTCTCTTGATGAGACATGGTTTTTGTAACTTGAAATCCATACACATGAATGATTGATGTTATGTCTGGCAATATGAGAAACAAGTTATACGTGTCTAAAATAATAATACAAGAGCTCATTTTATGCTAAGATTCCTTAAGGAATATAGAATGCATGAAACATGTGTCATGATTTAAAAATTCTCGAGAATAGTAATTGATCAAATTGAACAAATTCCATGGAATGGAATAAAGTAAATATTTTGATATTTTTAAGGTACAAGAAATGTGGGTTTTAACTTTACTAACCCATCAAAACAAGTTTAATTAGTTTTGCAGATGCAGGATATATATTTAATTCTCACAATGATCAGTCTCAAAATGGATATGCTTTTACAAATGGAGGCACTGAAATTTCATGGAGTTCGACAAAGCAAACAATTGTGGATAGTTCATCTAACCATTCAAAATTTTTGGGAAGGATACATTGCTTAATTCAAGGAAGGTTACATCAAAGGCGACAAGACAAAACATATTTTTCCAATGTTCTTTTCAACCATGACTTACAAAAGAATGTTGATGTTATTGTTCAACAAGTTTGTTCAAGTGACAATTTGGCGTATCTATCTACCAAGGCGCTTCTACCTCAACATTTTGGACATTGAACCACAACATTGGAGTGCGCAAACTCAAAGAGTTCAACACATGTAGTCATCAGAGGGAGATAATACGCGCTGCACTCTTTTTCCCTTAGCCATGGTTTTGTCCCACTGGGTTTTCCTGGCAAGGTTTTTAATGAGGCAGCATTTCTAAAGCGTATTAATAGTATAGACATCCAAGAGGGAGTGTTATGGATAATTATTAGTGGATGTCCATATAGTCCATAAGAGGCCCATGGCCCAATTAGCAATTAGGGTTTTTACCCTACAGTTTATCTTATATATACCTCATGTATCTCTGACAATCTCTGACATTATGAATCAATTGAATAATACTTTTCATTCCCTCAATTTTTATTCACAACAATTTTTTTTTTTTTTTTTTTTTTTTTTTTATCATTAACAACAACTGCAACATTAATCTAAAACGACTTTAGGCATGAAGAGCAAAATTTAAAGGACAAGGAAAAAAAAACTAAACTGCATAAACAAAAGTACTTAAAAATTGAAAATTTGCATTACTTGAAATTTAAAGTTACATGTAAATTAAAAAAAAGACTGAAAGTAAAATTGAGCTAGACAATGGATTCTAGACTGAGTTTTTACAAAAATGCCTAACATCTATTTTATACTAAAACTTAAATCTGGCTTCTTCTCTCTTCTTTGCTGTGTTTGTGTTTCTTTTGTAAGACAAAATAGCCAAATAGCTTCCTTGTGCTTTCTTCAATTGATTCTAGCCCTTGATCAATTGGTAGGTACAATTAAGAGCAAATCTGAGCCATCGAGGGTTTTGTGCCCATGGATTGCCACAGTGGCAAGTGCATCTCGTGACTCTTTCCTTGGGAGATGAGGATAGTGGGTTGGGGATTTGAGAAAGTGATGGGGAGAGGGGAAAGGAAAATGGCGCCATTTGTGTTTGGTTTCTGGTTTTGGTATTATCTTCTGGGTAAAGGGTGAATTGGGTGAAAAGGGGAAAGGTATAAGTGTGATGGGTTAGTGGTGATGGGGTTAAGGGTTAATAGGGTGGTTAAAGTTTTTTGTGTTTGTTTTCCTGCTCTCACTCCAAAAACTCGTCACGAGCTCTGAAAATGTAGGAAATCCACTCCGGGCTCTGCCTGTTTCAGCACTTTTCTGATTTCGGCTCGATTTTGCCCGTTTTCACTCTGTTTTCAATCCTTTTGTACCTACAAGACACAAAACACACTCCGAGGATATTTTTAACATATTTTGATCATATTTGGGTGTTTTTGGTCATTTTTGTGGTCTTAGGTGGGTAAAAACGATGAGTGAATAAGCACTCATCATATGTAATCTTCCCTACACTTATCTTTTTGTAAAATACTTTATATGTAAATAAGACGAGGTTAAAGACAAAATAAAGCATTTTCACAAAATCTAACATGAGAATAAACAATAATGAAAAAGATATATAATTTAAAACCCTAAAATCCAAAAACGTGTATAATGACCATAATGCCCTCGTCATTATAATTCGTAAAACAAATCAAGATCGTTGTATACGTTAAATACTTAAGTTATTAATGAGTTGCGTAAGACATTGAAAATAAAACTTATTATTATGTCACAAAATAAATGCAACACACTATTAAGTCATATGGCCTAAATAAAATACATGTACTAGACAATTAAGTTAAATGTAGTATTATAATTGTGGTAAGTAAATAAAAATTGATTTTTGGTTCCCCCCCTAATTCGGTTAGATGAAACGCCTAAACCTCCCCCCCCCCATATCTTCTCCACAATTACCTCTTTCCATCTCATTTAATTCTCCATATTTCTCTCTCAAATAAACACAAAGAAACCCTAAATCATAAATCCAAAAGTGACGGCTCTCATTACCATTATTCCATTCGACAACAAGAGAGGTTCAAGGAAGGGTTTATAGGCTTCACGGCTGCTGGAAAAAGTGGGTGTGGGTTTAAAAGATTGCTTGGGCTGTCGTGGGTTAATATAGCTGCTGTCGTGAGTTTTGGCTAGGCAAAAGGGTGCTTGGTTTGCTTCGTTTCAGTCTCGTTTTCTTCTTTTCCTTTGCACGTCTCAAAGGTAAATCATCACCTCGGTTTCTCCTTTTGTTTTCTGAGTTGGGGTCGTGATTTATGCTTCTCCAAGCGCATGATTTAATACAAATTAAGCATCACCTAATGATATGTCAAAAAGAGTTAATAGTTTGTCACATAAATTAATGATATGTGTATATGTATGTCAAATAAAAAGGGTGCATGAGATTTGGTTTTGAATCTATTTTGTACCACATGACTCACATGGTTCTTTTGTTTATGTCAATCCTAAATGAGATAAGACACATGTATACACTTAGTATTATTTTAGGTCGACTAGGAACAAGGAAATAAAGGTCTCGTTTAAGTGCTTAAGAGGCGTATAAAACTGTTTTGGGTAAAGGAGTCTCGACCAAACAAGGGGTTCACAAGGGAGTCACCTAATTTTGTACTAATCGAGCTTAAATGATTTATAACGTGAAAAGAAATCGTAAGCCAAACTAGGGCTTGAATTATATACGTATGTAATTTATTAATGTTAATGAAGTGACTTTAAAATTATTGAAACTCAAAGGTTTAAGTTGTTAACATGATAACTACATGGACTAAGGGTGTAAAATGAGTAAACTTGTAATATTTACACTTTAGACCCTAAACTTGTGTAACTTGGCATAAATGATCCTTAAACTATTATAATACTCATTTTTGATCATTTAACGTAACACGATATTATATACGTCATAAATGGCTAAACTTACTAAATATAGAAACCTGCTATTTTTGGAAAGTTTCTTAATATGGAAACCTGTCAATTATGGGAACCTGCCTAAAATAGAAAGTTACCTAAATTGGAAAGTTACTAAAAGTGGAAACCTGCTAAAAATGGAAAGCCGCCTAAAATGAGTAATCCGACTTTAATAAGCGTTATCTAATTCATATAGGTTCCGGACGGCGGGATTGATTCATCGTATGACTTTAATTTCCTATTTTGCTTGCTTCGAATAAGGTACAAATATTCTTTCCCTTTTCAGTAGGGGTTTCTCATGACTTTCTGATCCTTCGACTTTGTTTCGCTTATGATATTTCATTGCTATGATTCCTTTGCTATTGACCCTCTGATATTGAACCTTTGCTATTGACCCTCTGATATTGAACCTTTGATAAGGACCTTCTGATTATGAACTTATGTTATGAACCTTTGATATTGAACCATTGTTATTGGCCCCTCTGTTATTGAACCTCTGTTACTGAACCTTTGATAATGGACTTTGACATTGAACTGTTGCTATGAACCTTTGGATTGTGAACCACTGATATTGGGCCTCTGATTATGAAGACTTGTGTATTGCTACACTTTGGACCTTTGTTTGACCCTTTAGATTGATACTCGAGCCAAATATTGTTATCCTAGCCATGAAGGTAACATGGTTGTGTCATTGATGCACCAATGGCATGATTCTAGTGTGGATGAGTGATGTTTCACACCGTCCCCATATTGTATTGATTATGCACGCTTCAGATATATTGTATGGCCACTATTGTTCTGCAGGGGGCGTATAGATGCATCCTAGATTTGTATTGTATTGGATTGATATTGATATATTGTATTGGTGATGTGGTGCGTGTGTGCAATACACCCCCTCACACTCTGGGAGCTAGCTACTCCATTGGTTACTGAGGTCTCCCCTACGAATACAATGGCTACTATTGGATACTGGGCTGCTAATCCCACTATTGATTGTATTGTATTGTATTGTTGGCTCGGGATAGATTTCTGACAACCCTTACACTTTTGATATACCTATATTGTACCTTCTGTATTCCCCAACGCACCATATTCTGTACTAATTGTCCATTACTCAGTACCCTTATGTGACTCTCTCTACTACCATGGTATATATTCCATTGCATTGATCTGTTATACTCTTGTTACGTTACTTCAGACTACCATTCCATTCACGTACCGGGTTATTATATGATTATTGAATTTGATTACGCTTTTACATGTTTATGTGACTTCCGTTTACCTGCTACGATATGATTAATATGCGATTATATGATTCACCTGTTGTCATCTGACTATATGTTATCTTACTGTTATGCGACCCTTTGATTTGTCTGGTGACCATGCTAGTGTGAAATCGATTGTTTTATCTGTTTATCATGTATACTTTCGTTCAGTTAATCTCGTGAACTATGATTATCCGTTAGTTTCTTTATCTGCTAATTGTTGACCTGCCATGTTTACACTCTTGCTTATGCCACTATTTGATGATGTGAATGGTTCAGCCTATGGTATCTGTCTAATTAACTTGTTTAGTTTCCATGCTATGTCCTTAATTCATTCAATCATAATGTTCGTACTGTATTCCTACTTGATACGTATGGCTACCATGTTTTGACTACTGTTAGTACTTTCGCTGTTATGATACTGGTTATGTTATTAACTGTGGGTTATTTGACTTGTGTGAATGCTATGCTCACTTTCTAATTAATTGCTTCCGCTTGCTTTTGTCTCCGTTGGCTTCTATGTATTCTGATTTCCTGATTTACTTGTATGTCATATATGTTTTGAGTGGATACGACGTCTGCTATGCTTGATTTGGTTTTGTTATTTGTATTGATGGTTAATTTTATGTGCTTATATATGACATCGATGCGTTGCTTGACTTTGTACTCCTTTGTTATCTGTTCTTTCTGGATATATGTTGTTATTGTGTTCTGCATGTTCCCCTTTGACTCATTGTTCTTATTTCGTTGTGACCTTGTTATCGGATTCCTTGTTTCTTTTCGTATCTCTGATTTTGTTTAGCTTTCGTTTTGTTATATCTGTTCACTGGGCTTTTTAAGCTCGACCGCATTTCTTTTCCTGCGGCAGGTTTTAGGTTGGAAGATGGGCTTTGATGGGCTGAGAGTTGGATTATTGAGTGGACCGACCCTAGTTACCTTATTATTTTGGACTCATTTTGAAGAGCCATTGTTTTGATTTTCATTACATTTTGATATATTAGATTTTGTAATCTTCATTGTAAGTCATTCGTTTATATGACTTGGTATTTCATTTGTAAGATTTCCGTTTGCAAATTTTAGTTGTATGTTCTGATATGACACCAGAATGTGACACTTCTACCCTTGCCGGGTTGGGGTGTTACAATTATGGTATCAGAGCCAGATTTCGTCTTGTTGACCTTAGGATTGACCTGTGAGGACTGGGTAGACATTAGGCTTCCGTCTGTTCTGATCTCTTTCGATTCCTTTTGATTGTCGTTCAGATTTGACTTCGATATTTTTTTACTTCGCTGAATTTGACCTCCTTCTTTTCGCATTTGATTTTGTTTATTTTGTCTTCGCACATCCGTTTGTCAATCGTTAGATGGAGATTACTCGTAGAGCTGAAGATGATGGTGCAGACCCTGCATTTCTGCAACAATTTCTAGAGACGTTCATGAAACAGAAGCCACACCCGATCATGATGCTGCCAGAGACGTCAGGATGCTGCTGAAGGGAGCTAGACAGATCAACCAAAGGTGCAAAGACGGAGACAAGATTCAACTGGTGGCTGAGAAATTTCATCTACTTCATATTATTGGGCAGCGACTTGTGTTACTCCGATTTGTTTGTCACGCATTTTGAGGCGGTTTGATATTTTGCTATGCGATTTTGATCGGCATTACTTTTCTTTGATTTTTTCATAACTCGGTTTGAATCATGAAGTTTATGGTTTAGCATTTTGGTGATATCTCTGCTTTATTTTGGATCGTCAGTAATGAGTCATGAGGAGCCGTTTCGAGCAAGTTGGTGGCCTTCTTTCTTTTGTGGTATGGTAAGTTGGTTTGATGTATTATATGCTGCATATATGTGAGTTTGGTCTGCTTTGGTATGTTACTTGCTATCTGTGTGTTATCTGTTTTGATGTGATGTTAGTTATGTGGTTTGTCATGACCCGAGACAGAATATGATGACAATAAGGACTTGTTATGTGATGCAAGTATTATGACGCCTGATCAACGTGATTATACCGAGATCATATAATTTGACCTTATTGAAATCATACGATGTCTTGGGAAATGCCTGGGGTAGGTACGTGAATGGACTAGGGCTTATATCTGTTATTTGTCGATCCTCATATTCGTTTGGAATTCTGTACCTCTTTGCGAGATTCTCACCGACATCTGTTACGTATAAGTTTTGTACACTTTGGAACCGAAATCGTTATGATCTGTGTGAGACTATGGATTGTTACATCTGCCCTGAACTTGTACGTCTCCGTGTACCTCTGCGACTTCAATTTTCGATGACGGAAATTTTCTTTTAGAGGGGAAGAGTTGTAAAACCCTAAAATCCGAAAACGTGTATAATGACCATAATGCCCTCATCATTATAATTCGTAAAAAAAATCAAGATCGTTATATACGTTAAATACTTAAGTTATTAATGAGTTGCGTAAGACATTGAAAATAAAACTTATTATTATGTCACAAAATAAATGCAACACACTATTAAGTCATATGGCCTAAATAAAATACATGTACTAGACAATTAAGTTAAATGTAGCATTATAATTATGGTAAGTAAATAAAAATTTATTTTGGGTTCCCCCCCTAATTCGGTTAGATGAAACGCCTACCCCCCCCATATCTTCTCCGCAATTACCTCTTTCCATCTCATTTAATTCTCCATATTTCTCTCTCAAATAAACACAAAGAATCATAAATCCAAAAGTGACGGCTCTCATTACCATTATTCCATTAGACAACAAGATAGGTTCAAGGAAGGGTTTATAGGCTTCACGAGGCTGCTAGAAAACGTGGGTATGGGTTTAAAAGATTTCTTGGGCTGTCGTGGGTTGATATAATTGTTGTCGTGAGTTTTGGCTAGGCAAAAGGGTGCTTGGTTTGCTTCGTTTCAGTCTCGTTTTCTTCCTTTCCTTTGCACGTCTCAAAGGTAAATCATCACCTCGCTTTCTCCTTTTGTTTTCTGAGTTGGGGTCGTGATTTATGCTTCTCCAAGCGCATGATTTAATACAAATTAAGCATCACCTAATGATATGTCAAAAAGAGTTAATAGTTTGTCACATAAATTAATGATATGTATATATGTATGTCAAATCAAAAGGGTACATGAGATTTGGTTTTGAATCTGTTTTGTACCACACGACTCACATGGTTCTTCTGTTTATGTCAAGCCTAAATGAGATAAGACACATGTATACACTTAGTATTATTTTAGGTCGACTAGGAACAAGGAAATAAGGGTCTCGTTTGAGTGGTTAAGAGACGTATAAAACTGTTTTGGGTAAAGGAGTCTCGACCAAACAAGGGGTTCATAAGGGAGTCACCTAATTTTGTATTAATCGAGCTTAAATGATTTATAACGTGAAAAGAAATCGTAAGCCAAACTAGGGCTTGAATTATATACGTATGTAATTTATTAATGTTAATGAGGTGACTTTATAATTATTGAAACTCAAAGGTTTAAGTTGTTACCATGATAACTACATGGACTAAGGGTGTAAAATGAGTAAACTTGTAATATTTACACTTTAGACCCTAAACTTGTGAAACTTGGCATAAATGATCCTTAAACTATTATAATACTCATTTTTGATCACTTAACCTAACAAGATATTAAATACGTCATAAATGGCTAAACTTACTAAATATAGAAACCTGCTATTTTTGGAAAGTTGCTTAATATGGAAACCTGCCAATTATGGGAACCTGTCTAAAATAGAAAGTTACCTAAATTGGAAAGTTACTAAAAGTGGAAACCTGCTAAAAATGGAAAGCCGCCTAAAATGAGTAATCCGACTTATTAAGCGTTATTTAATTCATATAGGTTCTGGACGGCGGGATTGATTCATCGTATGACTTTACTTTCCTATTTTGCTTGCTTCGAATGAGGTACAGATATTCTATCCCTTTTCAGTAGGGGTTTCTCATGACTTTCTGATCCTTCGACTTTGTTTCTCTTATGATATTTCATTGCTATGATTCCTTTGCTATTGACCCTCTGATATTGAACCTTTGCTATTAACCCTCTGATATTGAACCTTTGATATGGACCTTCTGATTATGAACTTATGCTATGAACCTTTGATATTGAACCATTGCTATTGACCCCTCTGTTATTAAACCTCTATTACTGAACCTTTGATAATGGACTTTGACATTGAATTGTTGCTATGAACCTTTGGATTGTGAACCACTGATATTGGACCTCTGATTATGAAGACTTGTATATTACTACACTTTGGACCTTTGTTTGACCCTTCAGATTGATACCCGAGCCAAATATTGTTATCCTAGCCATGAAGGTAACATGGTTGTGTCATTGATGCACCAATGGCATGACTCCAGTGTGGATGAGTGATGTTCCACACCGTCCTCATATTGTATTGATTATGCGCGCTTCAGATATATTGTATGGTCACTATTGTTCTGCAGGGAGCGTATGGATGCATCCTAGATTTGTATTGTATTGGATTGATATTGATATATTGTATTGGTGATGTGGTGTGTGTGTGCAATACACCCCCTCACATTCTGGGAGCTAGCTACTCCATTGGTTACTGAGGTCTCCCCTCCTATTGGTTTGGTATTCTTAGGTTACCCCTCCGAATACAATGGCTACTATTGGATACTGGACTGCTAATGCCACTATTGATTGTATTGTATTGTATTGTTGGCTCGGGATAGATTTCTGACAACCCTTACACTTTTGATATACCTATATTGTACCTTCTGTATTCCCCAACGCACCATATTCTGTACTAATTGTCCATTACTCAGTACCCTTATGTGACTCTCTCTACTACCATGGTATATATTCCATTGCATTGATCTGTTATACTCTTGTTTCGTTACTTCAGACTACCATTCCATTCACGTACCGGGTTATTATATGATTATTGAATTTGATTACGCTTTTACATGTTTATGTGACTACCGTTTACCTGCTACAATATGATTAATATGCGATTATATGATTCACCTGTTGTCATCTGACTATATGCTATCTTACTGTTATGTGACCCTTTGATTTGTCTGGTGACCATGCTAGTGTGAAATCGATTGTTTTATCTGTTTATCATGTATACTTTCATTCAGTTAATCTCATGAACTATGATTATCCCTTAGTTTCTTTATCTGCTAATTGTTGACCTGCCATGTTTACACTCTTGCTTATGCCACTATTTGATGATGTGAATGGTTCAACCTATGGTATCTGTCTAATTAACTTGTTTAGTTGCCATGCTATGTCCTTAATTCATTCAATCATAATGTTCGTACTATATTCCTACTTGATACGTATGGCTACCATGTTTTGACTGGTGTTAGTACTTCTGCTGTTATGATACTAGTTATGTTATTAACTGTGGGTTATTTGACTTGTGTGAATGCTATGCTCAATTTCTAATTAATTGCTTCCGCTTGCTTTTGTCTCCGTTGGCTTCTATGTATTCTGATTTCCTGATTTACTTGTATGTCATATATGTGTTGAGTGGATACGACGTCTGCTATGCTTGATTTGGTTTCGTTACTTGTATGTATGGTTAATTATATGTGCTTATATATGACATCGATGCGTTGCTTGACTTTGTTCTCCTTTGTTATCTGTTCTTTCTGGATATATGTTGTTATTGTGTTCTGCATGTTCCCCTTTGACTCATTGTTCTTATTTCGTTGTGACCTTGTTATCGGATTCCTTGTTTCTTTTCGTATATCTGATTTTGTTTAGCTTTCGATTTGTTATATCTGTTCACTGGGCTTTTTAAGCTCGACCGCATTTCTTTTCCTGCGGCAGGTTTTAGGTTGGAAGATGGGCTTTGATGGGCTGAGAGTTGGATTATTGAGTGGACAAACCCTAGTTACCTTATTATTTCGGACTTATTTTGAAGAGCCATTGCTTTGATTTTTATTCATTTTGATATATTGATTTTGTAATCTTCATTGTAAGTCATTCGTTTATATGACTTGGTATTTCATTTGTAAGATTTCCATTTGCAAATTTTAGTTGTATGTTCTGATATCACACCAGAATGTGACACTTCTACCCTTGCCGGGTTGGGGTGTTACATATAAACAAACAAATAAAAATGAAAAACAAAAACACATGGGTTGCCTCCCAAGCAGCGCTTGTTTTTCTTCGAGTCACGAGCTTGACTCTACCCTTATTTAATGGATAAAGGGGAAGTTTTTCCTACACTTAAGCTTAAGTGCGGGTGATAGTAGCAATACACACCCTTAGGGTGGAAATTTGCTACGTGAGAAGAAGGTGATGGGTAATTTATATGCCTAAAAAAGTGTGCTCCTATCATACTAACCTTACCTAATTAAATTGGTGTAGTGGGTAAATCAAGTCTTTCTCCTAGAAAGGGATCATCTTCTATCAACTTTAAGAGATTCTTAGTTAAGGATCCATCTTGACCTAATAAACCCGGTTTAAACCCGAAAGAATGTTTCATGATGTTATGGAAGTTGGGAAGTGAAAGTTGCACCCTTCCAATGAACACGTCTCTAGGAAATATTTCTTTTACGCAAGGAGTGTTGAGGACGAGCTTTTGCCAATTTGTGAGTCCTTCAGATGGATTGTCTCGTTTATTGGAATTGAAGAGGGCTTAGGAATTATACTTACGAGCTCCGATATCGCGTATACCTTTTCGATCTTTCTAGGTATATCATTCTTTGCTATTTCTTCACGGAGTTTCATCATGAAGTTGTCAGCTAATTCCAAGAAAGTGTCGTGGGTTTTTCTCATGTGAGCTTCGAGGCGTTGTATTTCTTTCTCTTGGTTGTTGACAAATGTCAACATTATGTCCTCTAATTCATCTTGTCGCGATTTTCTTGGAAGCAAAAACTCTTCGACCATGTTCACGAAATTTTTCCTTATGATCACGTGTGGTCATCTCCATCAACTCATTCACTTGTGCCTCCATACTCTTGAACAGTTGTTCTTGGGCATCCAAACTATTTTCTTTAGGGAGTACTGGATCCTCCCACTCTTCTTCTTCGTATTGTGCTAACTCCTCGATGACTTCCCAACATGTTTCAACGTCGAGGTTACTTAGTCTTCCACCTGCAGCATAATCAATGGTTTGTCGAGTGGTGGGATTGACACGATCGTAAAAGATTTGGACTTGAAGCCAAAGATCAATGTCGTGATGCAGGACTTTATGAAGCGAGTCCTTGAATCGAGTCCACGCCTCGTAGAGAGTTTCTCCTTGACGTTGTTGGAACATCAAGATGTCATTCCTTAGCTTGGTGGTTCTCCCCGGTGGGACAAATTGGGCGAGGAAACGAGTGGTGAGATCATCCCAACTTGAGATGGATCTGACGGGAAGTCGCTTAAGCCAATTACTAGCTTGGTCCCGTAGAGAGAATTGGAAGAGACGCAAGCGCGTGGTCTCCCGTGTGGTAGCATTAAGGTCGATAGAGTCAACGATTTTTAGGAAATCCTTGAGATGCTGATTAGGATCTTCGGAACGAAGTCCATGGAATGCACATCCGTTTTGCACCAACCGGTCGGATCGCAGGGCCATAGTTGGAGCTTGAGCGAGGAGCTCAATGGTGTTCCTATAGCCTTGGTGGCTCGGTCTAGAGTATTCACCAAGAGTATGGCCTCTTGGTTGGTCAATTGGTGGTGGGTCGATGGGAATTGGGTGATGAGGTGGCGGGTTATCACCTTCCATGATGAAAAGTGATGAGGCTACGAACAAAGTCACGAAGAAGGGGGATAGACTACAAGGAAACTAAAAATGAGAAAAAAAATTTTTTACTTGATAGGAATCTAGCAAGGGAACCTAAACGAGATATAAATCTAACTAGCTATTCTATTCCCCGGTAGCGGCGCCAAAAACTTGATGCGCGTACGAAGCGCGTTCGGGGTCAAAGGAACCTCTTTTTCGTCGAGCAAGTTTTTCAACACCCTAGGCAAAAGGAACCTAATCGTTGTAGTGTAGTATTGAGTAAGCCTCGAGTATTGATATAGTTCTCTAGGGGAATAGGAATGCTAGAAAGAAGTGTATTATGTTAAGGTAGGGTTGAGGATGATTCTTATTTATCTTTTATTGGTTTTTTAGAAAGCTAATGGTAAAATCTCGGGGCAATTGGTTTGGGGGTGGTACTTCTACCGATTACTTCTACTATTCTAATTATCTATTACTACAGGTAGCTATGTCTTTTTGATTGTGTGCTCGTATGATGATTAAAAATGTGTTTACCTAGATACTATTACTCCCTAGTTTTATTTTATTGTTGGTTGAATAGTCACGTTCTTATTCTTAACGCGTTGTGTTTTCTAAGGTCGTAGGGTGTGCCTTTAGCCCTAACTCTTTGAGAATACCTTAAGGTTTTGCCTACGAAATCTGCTAGATGTTTCATAAACTAACTTTAAAGTTATCTTTGGATGTTTAGACTATGAAATCCCCTAAGTGATTCATAAACTAATGTTCACGAAGATTACTCAAGCATTTAAACACAACGATAGCCTAGTTGCACTCCTAAGCCAATTACAATTAAGATAAGAGACAACCAATCAATAATTAACAACTAGGTTTCATAGATCTAAGTAAACGCACAAGAAATTTAGCTAGACATGTTAAACAAGCAAGTATACACACATTCAATGGAAGACATAATGATACTAATTGAATAAAACACTTATCTTGATGTGTAAAATAGGGTTTGGGACCCTAAGATACTTTCCAAGTCGGACTACAAACGTTAAGGGTTTTTACTCCACAAGTCTACCTCTTAAAATACTGAAAAATCGAATTCTATATATAGATTTACACTTGCGACGGCGTCGCCTTATAGGTGGGACGCCGTTAGATCGCCGTCTTTAGGGTTTTCGTCTTGGCCAAGTTATTGATGGGACGGCTTCATGTTGTAGTTGTGATGCCGTCGGGCTTCAGCAGGGACGTCGTCTGATTTTGGATTTGGGTCGTCTGAGATGAAAAGTCTTAGTGACGCCATTCCTCTTCAAAGTCTGACGCCGTCAGGTGTTGTGAGCAAAAAGTCTACTGAGCCGTCAGGTGTATTCTTTATCAAATCTGTAGAGAGGGACGGCGTCGCCCTTTATTTGGGACACCGTCAGGTTCAATTTCAGCAGCTTGAGTGGCTTCGATCTTGACTTAGCCATTTTCTTCATATATTCACTCCTTTTCGTCCAAATAAGCATCATTCCAGCATTTTGCCTCCAAGAGAACTAAAAAGTGAAAATGAACGAAATTAAGCATTAACGGATATAAAAGTGGTCGATTAAGGGCTTAAATGACCCCGAAAATGCTGGAATGATGCATATTTGGATGAAAAAGAGTGAATACATGAAGAACATGGCTAAGTCAATATCAAAGCCACTCAAGCTGCTGAAACTGAAGCTGACGGCGTCCCAACCAAAGGGCGACGCCGTCCCTCTCTAAAGATTTGATAAAGAATACACCTGACGGCTCAGTAGACTTTTTGCTCATAACACCTGACGGCGTCAGGCTTTGTAGAGGAAGGGCGTCACTAAGACTTTTCATCTCAGACGGCCCAGATCCAGAATCAGACGACGTCCCTGCTGAAGCCCGACGGCGTCACAACTACAACGTGACGCTGTCCCATCGATAACTTGGCCAAGAAGAAAACCCTAATGACGACGATCTGACGGAGTCCCACCTATAAGGCGACGCCGTCGCAAGTGTAAATCTATATATAGAATTCGATTTTTCAGTATTTGAATAGGTAGAGTTGGGGAGTAAAAACCCTAAACGTTTGTAGTCCGACATGGACAGTATCTTAAGGTCCCAAACCCTATTTTACACATCAAGATAAGTGTTTTATTCTATTAGTATCATTGTTTCTTCCATTGAATGTGTGTATGCTTGCTTGTTTAACATGTCTAGCTAAATTTCTTGTGTGTTTACTTAGATCTATGAAACCTAGTTATTAATTATTGATTGGTTGTCTCTTATCTTAATTGTAATTGGCTTAGGAGTGCAGCTAGGCTATCGTTGTGTTTAAATGCTTGAGTAATCTTTGTGAACATTAGTTTATAAATTACTTAGAGGATTTCGTAGTCTAAACATCCAAAGATAACCTTAAAGTTTGTTAGGAATTAGAAATTCCAGGTATTAAAGAGTCGGTCACCTCAAGTATATATATTCGTTAGAAAGCTCGTAGTCGTAGTTATTTTATGTTAAGTAGTATTTAGTTAAGTAACACCGTGGAGGACGGACGGGTCTTTACCCACTGTATGCCTGATCCACAGCCCGTTGTGTGGCGTTTTATTGTAAGACTATAAATACTCTCTACCTTCCAAGGTAGAGAGTTGGAGCTCATAATAAGATTTTTCTTTCTCTCACTAAAGTTCCCAAACCTCTAACTTTCTCTCTCTAAAACCTCTTATACGCCTAATTGATCTTATGGTTTAGTGTGTTTGTGAAATCCAATATGTTACAATTGGTATCAAGAGCCATGGTTAGATCATCTCTTACATATCTTTGGATTTCTAGTGGTTTTTAGGTGGTTTTTGAGTTTGAAAAAGTTTAGTGGTTTTTGCATCATTTGGGTGATTTCTAGTGATAAAGTTTGGATTTTGATAGTACTTTTGTGTTTGGAATCATCACAAGTGTTTAGGTTTTGATTTTGAAGGCTTGAATCATCGTGGTTGGGTTGTTTTTGGATTGAAAGGTGGTGTCTTTGTGATTTTATAGTTAGCGACTTGGTTCTCGGTGTGATATTCATCATAGCGACTTGCTTCATAAAAAGTTAGCGAGTTGGAGTGGTATTTAATAGCGATTTGGTCCTAGCGACTTGTCTATTGAGACAAGCCGACAAAACGTACACGTAGTGGATTCTCCACTACACGTAGCGACTTGGTGTAAGTTAGCGACTTGTACTTTATATTGTTAGCGACTTGGTGTTAGCGAGTTGGTACCTAGCGAGTTGCTATTTAGCGACTTGACAAATTAGCGACTTGGTGCTTAGCGAATTGCTGTCAAAATTTTGCTAGCGACTTCGATTGTAGCGAGTTGTTATATAGCGACTTGGGATTATAGCGACTTGGCACTTAGCGACTTGGTTCAAAGTTTCCTAGCGACTTGGGTGATATCCTTTGAATACGGTTTTCTCTTGATTTAGTAAAATTCCGTGAAAGAATGTATTTCACGGTTTAATCATAGAGTTATAAAATCCCGTTTAATCAGTCATCATGTCTACCAACGTTCCTACAATCATCTCCACTGTTGCCGAGGATGTTCAAGCAGCTGGTTCAGATACTCGTCCACCCATGCTTGACAGAACAGACTACGACTATTGGGCTCAAAGAATCGATTGTACTGTCTTGGAAAGGAAAATGGGGTCAACATTCTCAAATCGATTGATGAAGGACTATATCGGGTTGAGACTACTAGAGACATAATTGATACAGCTGAAGATGGTACATTGATTTACGGAATGGACAGACCAAAGATGTATGATGAGCTCAATGATAAGGAGAAGAAGAGATTCGATGCAGATATCAGGGCTTCTAACATCATATTGCAAGGTCTTCCAAAAGACATATACAAGCTTATCAACCACAACACCGAAGCAAAGGCTGTATGGGATAATGTTAAGATGCGTCTCTCAGGTTCTGAATTAACTATGGAAGACAGAGAATCTCAACTCTATGATGAATTTGAGCACTTCAAGATGAAACCAGATGAGAGTGTCTATGAGTATTACGTGAGATTCCACAAGCTTGTTAATGACATGAGGAACATCAGAATGACTATGCCAAACATTCAGTTAAACTCAAAGTTTGTGAACAACATGAATCCCGAATGGCACAAGTTTGTCACCTCCGTGAAGCTAACCAAAGGATTGAAGAATACAAACTATGAGCAGCTCTATGCCTTCCTTCTTCAGAATGAGAGACATGCCATGTTTGAAAAGAGGATTCTTGAACAATTCAAAACAAATTCAGGAGAGACAAGCTCATCAAATGATTCAACTGCCTTCTACTCAAACATTGGGATTACCACTAAAGCTTCACAAGTGATGCATCTTCTGCAGTCAACGATGACTATGTTTTTGATGAATACACCGCATGTGCCCCTAATGATTCTGTTATCTCTGAACTGAATGCCTATAAAGAACGTGTTGCTATTTATGAACAACGTGCTAAATTTGAGTTGACCACCCGTGAGCAGGAAATGGATGACCAAATGCATACAACTATTAGAAAAAGTAGGTTTAGAGAAGAAGTATTAAAACAAGAGTTAAACTCCTTACAAGAAAAGCTTTCTAAAACTGCTAAGCAAAAACAAGAACTTCAAGAAAATGTTAAAATGCTTAAGCTAGAATTTAGCGTTAAGAATCAAACTTTTGAATGATTTTCTAATCTAAAAACCTTGAAAAACAAGCTTGAAAATAAGTTGTACGTACAAGGAAATACCATTCAAACTGCTCACTTAATCACTAAGCACAGAGTTTTGAGTGATAAGCATAGTACTCCCCTTGTTGAGGAACCAAATCCAGAAGTTGTTAAAAAGGCTAGAGCTGCCCATAAGGTTATTTATGATGGAAATGAAATTCTTAAGCCTAGACAGAAACCTAGTTGCGTTGAGTGCACTGAGGAAGATTAGAAATCAAATGAAGTCACTAGGGAAAAGATGAACAAGAAACTAGATGATCCTAAATGTAAAGAGAAGAAAATAAATATCACACCCCATGATTACAAAAAGGAGAATTGGATTTCCTTGAACAAGTTTAAGCCTCAGACATTATTAACTCCCGAACAAGTGTTCTGGAAAAAGGATTTAGATAAGCAAAAAGCAGAGAATCTTGTTGCAACAAACCCCCCCTTTAGGAAAATGCCTTCAGCGACTGTGTATCCTCCCAATACACCAATGCATTTAGTTCCTAGGACTATTGCCACTAAAAGCAAGACCTTAATTAGTCAATATGTTATTCTTCAACTATTTGTCGATTTTGAGAAAACTTGTAAGAAAAGGATCACACCCACTGGGATAACTGAAGGGGAAAGGGGTTTTAAACAAACAAAAGAATGCTATCTAACTGAGGTCATGCCTTTCTTCAAACTACTAAAAGATCATTTTAAGAGTCTTAAAAAGGGGATAAATTCAGATATTAAAGGAATGGAAAAGGAATTTGATGCAATGATAGTTGAGGTTAGTGACTATGAGCGAGCATTAAAATATAATGAGATTGAGAGGAAGAACTTGCATACTTTGAATGAGAATCTTATTTCTGAATGTATTGCTCAAGATGTGTTTTACACTGCTACGAATTGCTCCATTAATGCTTCTCAATTTCATGAATTATCTGTTGCTCTGAAAGTCTCTCATGATCGTGTCATTGAGCTTGAAAAGATTATTTCAAAACTTAATGAGAAAATTGATCAGGATGATCACAATAATTTGGTAAAGCATCTTTCTAAACTAGAAGTTGAACATTTTGATTTACAACTAAAATATCAACATCTAAAAGAAAATGTTAAAACCTCAAATATCAAGACATCCTTGGATGCTCCTGAATTTGATGCAGTTTTTGAAATTAGCAAACGTGATGAACAGATTCGAGATCATTGTAACACGATCAAAAAAGTTGAAAGCCCAAATCTCTCAATTGAAGGGTGAAAAGAACAATGTGACTGATCCCAAATGCCTCCTCCTTTAGATTCTCAGTACTCTCAAACTTTTCATCTTCAAAACTTAGTTAATGCCTTACAAAAGGAAACGAGAGTTTTCTAGAAGAAAATGAAAAAGTTAAACGACACTTTAAAGAGTTATATGATACAATAAAAGTCACCGTGACCAAAACAACGAAAAAATAACGTCTTTACAAAAGGAAATTGAGAATCTGAGAAGTCAGGAAATGGGAAACTGCCACTTGTTTTCAATAAGAATGTTGTCTCAAAGTCACCCTTAGACTGCAAATACACGGTGACAGTTAAATATATTCCTCCTCATCTTAGGAATAATGAACATGCTTTTCATGACTACTTTGCTTACCTTAAGGATAGTCTAGAATGTCTCCGTGAGATTGTCGAAGAGGATTTCATTAACAAACCTCTTGATAGAGAAATTAGGTTTGCTTGCCTCCAGGCCAAACGATCTCAAGAGCTGCTAGAATGTGTAATTGCAACATGTCCTAAATTGTTGGGAATTAAGGTAATCTACTGATTCTGCCGAAGATTCTGCCGAAGAGATTCTGCCGAAGAAGAATGGATTCTGCTGAAGTTATATTTCAGCAGAAATGCTAAAGCAGATATTGTGTTGTGCTTGCCAAAGTTGCGTACCACGTAGAGAGAGATAAGCTCATCGGATAGAGTAAAAGTCAACGTATTAAAGATAGGATGGCGCCGTATTATGTGTAAAGCTTAATCAAATAAAATAATATGATGAACAAAACAATATGATTAGTTGCATGCTTGTCTAGATGCATGCTTAGTCTATGTTAGTATTAGGAGCGTAAAATTGTCAACGCTCATTAGGGTTTCTTGCCTATATAAGAAACCATTATAGTTTGTGGCTAGATAAGGTTTTGGAAAAAGTCTTTCAAGTCTTGTAAAACATCTGAAACATAGAGTTTCTATAAAAAAAAAAGATCCATAGAGGAACTAAAGTGTTCTTAGTTATTGTAACTTGTATTTTATTTCCGCTACTAATATTTTAGTTGTAGAGAGTCTTCTGGTTAGTTTGCTTGCATTACATATAACACTAACGATCCCGAGTGCTTAAAGATCTATCAAGGTCTTTGTGTTTTCAACAAGTGGTATCAGAGCCTCGGGAAGTCTCTACGATACTAAGAACATTCATTCACCATGCCTGGATCCGATAATAAAACTGAAGCCACCACACAAACAACACCAACACCACTTCCATGCAACAGCTCAGTCTCTCAAACAGTAATGGTAAACTTCCTTATTTGAAAAGGGAAGCATATGAACTTTGGGCTATGAAGATGGAAAACTGGATTTCCAATATTGATTGGAATCTGTGGGAAGTTGTAAAGAAAGGAACAGTTTTGAAGAAGATGATCCCTGACAGGGGTGGGAAATTTATCATAGCTCCACCAAAACTGCTGAGAGGTACTAGCTATGCAGAGAGAACATAAAGTAAAGACCATTCTGCTTCAAGCCATTCCAGAAGATCATCTGTGTGATTTTCATCATATGGATGATGCAAAGGACATATGGATGGCTCTCAAAGCAAGGTTCGGTGGAAATGAAGAGTCAAAGAGAATGAGGAAGTCCATGCTGAGACAACAATTTCAAGACTTCAATATCTCTGAAGAAGAAGGCATTCACAAAGGATACGACAGGTTCCATAGGATCTTGAGTCAGCTGAACCAGCTGAGTGCAAAGCCAGATAATGATGACTGCAACTCAAAGTTCCTTCGATCGTTACCTCCATCATGGCTACATGTAAGTATTGCTCTCAAGGCTAAAGGAGGGCTGGATATGCTTACCTTTGATGAGCTATATAACAGACTCAGAACCCTTGAACCTGATGTCAGAACTCCCTACCGTACATCCTCGTCTGGCCATGCAGCTTTTGTTGGGACATCTCACTCCAACATGATGGTGCAAGCTCCTAGTTCCAACTATTTTCCATCGTCTCCGAGCTCCAACTACTTTCCATCATCCCCCCCTCCACACTTAACCCTCGTTCCCACTCCACCATGTTCTCAAGCTAGGTCTAGTAGTGTGATGGAGGATGTTCTTCATTCATTTGTTGCTGACTATGATACTCAGCAGTATCTGCATATGAAGACTTTGATCAGTTGGACCCACTTGAAATGGAGGAGATGAAACGAAAATGCAGTGGCATTACTGTCAGTGGACATCAAAAGGTTTGAAGAGAAGTCTGGAAGGAAGTTTGCTTTCAAGGGAAAGGAACCAGCCCGCTTTGACAGGAGAAAAGTCAAGTGTTTCACTTGTCACCAGATGGGGCATTTCTCAAGGGAATGCAAAGACAGGAAACGTGGAGATGGAGCTAATTACCTTTCCTATCAGCAGAACACAGGAAACTGGAGCTTCAGCAGCTCTCCTCACCATGGATGAACAGGTCAACTGGACTGCACATGAACCTGTAAATTGAAGAAGCTCATGATTCTGATAAGCTTGGATTGCTGGCAAGGTGTACTTCGATGAAAGCATGATCAGTTTGCCTTGATGGGACTATCTCAGTACACAACTATATTTGGTTGTAGTCTAAGGTACAATGAACTTAAAGAAGAGTATGATGCTATGAAACCTAAGTTTGATGAATGCTATGTTGAAAATGAAGCTCATAAACTAGCACTAAAAACAGTAGAAAGACAAAAGGTGTGGTTTCAAAAGAATCAAATAGCGTATGAAGAAAAGATAAAGGTGTTACAGTTTGATCTTGAAGTTGCTAATAATTATTTAAAACTGTCTGAGAAAGCTAAGGATGAAGCTGTATCTGAAAACCTAGAGCTTAAAGAAAAGGTAGCTGAGGAAATAGCTAGAAATAAACAATGGTTAATTTCAGGTGATAATCTAGCTAGAGAACTATATAACAGTCAATCTGTAACCTCTGGCTTAGGATTAGGTTTTCAAAAGTATGTAGGATTGGAAGCTAGGAATGATGGTCGTAAATCCACACCTGCAGGTTGCTAACTTTGTTAAAGAGGGTTATATGCATGCTGTCCCTGGACCTATTTGAGGTGAATTTATGCCCACAGACCTGTCCATCACTGTTGACTTTGATGGATCACATCATCTATATGGCAAAAAGTCAAAAGACTTGCCAGACCCTGATACCTCATCTAATGACTTTGTCTCTTGCTCTAACAGTGACAATTCATCGATCAGGGTCTACTTCCTATGAAAGCTGTGATTCAAGTGAGAAACTGACCTTTCCAAGCCTGACCCTGCACCCAGTCCTACTTACAAGCCTTCTAAGGAAGCTGCTGAGGAATCATCTTCCAAGACAGTTTCTTCTGAAGACTTGTCTTTTAAATCTTTGAATAATCAGTCTGTTAAAAACAATTCCTTGAATGTTTCTAATTTAAGTACTTCTTCATGTAATCAAACATCTCTCTATTTGAATAAATCTTCCAAGAAGAAGACATGTTTTGTATGTGGAAGTAAATTTCATTTGATTAAGGATTGTGATTTTTATGAGCAAAGATTGGGTGCATGTGCCACTCACCAGAAACCCAAATCTAAATGGACCAATGTTGCTAATATTCCACCTTATGTCCCACAAGCAGCCAATACTGACTCTCAATTGGAAAAATCAGTCACCAGACCTTATGTGCAACCAACTAGCCCATACTTTAAACATGGTTATTGTCCTACATATGTTGACTCTATGTATGCTGGGATGGGATATGGGAGCACTGCTGTGAAGCCCTCAGCAGGTTGTTCTTGGACTAACAAGGGACCCAATTATCAATGGAGGACCAAGAACAATGGTGGATCCTCTAAATACTCTTGTCCTAAACCTGTGATCCACAAGGCAGGTTCAAGTCAGTAATGACTTGAACCTCCACCGTATGCTAACACTTGTATATATTTTGTTGTTGTTTGTAGGATCATCCCCTTAAGCATAAGAATATTGGTATTGTTGATAGTGGTTGTTCCAGAAGCATGTCTGGGAACAGGGATATGATGCACAATTTTGTCCCTATTGAAGGAGGAGGCAATGTAACTTTTGGAGGAAGTGATGGTAGTATCACAGGGAAAGGCACCATAAAGACACCTCATCTAGATTTTGAAAATGTGTACTATGTTAAGGAACTTCAGCATTTCAACTTGTTCTCTATTTCACAAATCTGTGACACTAAGAACAAAGTCCTCTTCACAGAGAATGAATGTCTTGTGCTTTCTAAGACTTCAAACTCCCCAGAAGAAACTTCAATTCTACTGAAAGTTCCTCGAACTCACAACTTATACACATTCAATCTTAATGAAGTTCAACCAGGTGGTGACCTCACTTGTTTGGTGGCTAAAGCATCTCTTGATGAGTCCACTAAATGGCATAGGAGGATGGCTCATGTGAATTTCAAAACCATTAACAAACTCTCTAAAATGGGTCTTGTTGAAGGTCTTCCCACCAAAGTTTTTACCAATGATCATAATTGTGTCGCTTGCAATAAAGGCAAACAACACAGAGCCTCTTACAAAGCTATCACTGCTATGAGCATCATTACTGAACCTCTTCAGTTGCTTCACATGGATCTGTTTGGTCCAACTCAAGTCAGAAGCATTGATCATAAGTACTTCTGTTTGGCTATCTCTGATGGCTATAGCATATTTGTTGGTTTTCTTTCTCAGAACCAAAGATGAAACATCTCAAGTGCTGACTGAATTCATCACTCTTGTTGAAAATCAGTTGAACAAAAAGGTCAAAGGTATTCGGTGTGATAATGGGACAGAGTTTAAAAATGTTGTTCTTATAAAACTCTGTGGGTCAAAAGGCATAAAGGGGACTATAGTATCCAAGAACCCCACAACAAAATGGGGTCGCTGAAAGAAAGAATAGGACCTTAATAGAGGCTGCAAGATCCATGCTTGCAGACTCTAAACTGCCCACTATGTTCTGGACTGAAGCAGTTGGCACTGCTTGCTATGTGCTAAACAGGGTGTCCATTACTAGACCACACTCAAAACCCCATATGAACTTCTCTTTGGGAAGGTTCCTGTCATTCACTACCTAAAACCTTTTGGTTGTCCAGTGACCATTCTGAACACCAGTGATCCATTGGGAAAGTTTGATGAGAAGGCTGATGATGGTTATATTGTGGGCTATTCGCCATAGTAAGGCATACAGGGTGTACAACTTGCAAGCCAAGAAAATAGAGGAGACGTTGAACCTTAGATTTTTGGAAGATAAGCCTAATGTTCAAGGACAAGGTCATTCATGGTCCTTTGATCTTGACTACTTAACTGATTATCTGGGTTACCACAGACATCTGGCTAACCAAAATGCAGGTCCTCAAGTGTCTCCAACTAACAATGCAGGTCCCCTAGATGATGGCTCTGAAAATGAGTTTGAAGATGATGAGCAACCCATACTTGTACCTTCTTTCTCCCCTAAAAATATTGCAGGTACCACCTCCAAGGATACTGCTGATTCGAGTGATGAAGATGACTCTCATTATGCTGAGGACCTTGCTAGGCTCCAGACTCAAGAATTTGCAGCTAAGCTTGAAGCAGAGAAACTGAATGGAGAGGGTAATAATGAAGGAGTCGTAGAAACCATTTTCTGCCGAAGTTGATTCTGTCACACCTACCTTCCCCAAATCTGCTGAAGGCTATGCTGTTCCTTCTCAAGTATCTTCAGACTGTGGTGAACCCTATACCGCTTTCCAAACCTTCAATCTTGGCATCATCAACCCAAAGCTGGCATCTTCACCTCACCCTCTTATGATGCTGAATTTGAACCAACCATCACTAATCTTGATTCATCCATTGAAGTCAACCCCACTACTACTCAAAGGATCAACATAGCTCATCCTCAATCCAACATTATAGGTGATCTTCTGGCACCTGTTAGAACTAGAAGGGCTATCACCAGTCCTCAGTTTGGACAGATTGCTTTTCTCTCTTATGTCTCCAACCAGCAACGAGACAATCACACAGACCTCAAGCATTGTCTGTTTGCTTGTTTTCTCTCTCAAGTGGAACCAACTAGTGTTTCTCAAGCTCTCAACGATCCAAGCTGGATCGAAGCAATGCAAGAAGAAATGCAACAATTTCACAATCAGCAGGTTTGGATTTTGGTTCCACTCCCTGATGGCAAATATGCCATTGGGACAAAATGGGTTTTGAAGAATAAGAGAGATGCTATGGGTATTGTGATCAAAAACAAAGCAAGGTTGGTAGCTCAAGGCTTCAGACAAGAGGAAGGGATTGATTATGATGAAATGTTTGCACCTGTTGCCCGAGTTGAAGCAATTCGCATTTTCTTGGCATATGCGTCATACATGGGTTTCATGGTGTATCAAATGGATGTCAAGGGTGCTTTTCTGTATGGTGAGATTGAAGAGGAGGCCTATGTCACTCAACCCAAGGGATTTGAAGACCCTGATCACCCAAATCATGTCTACAAGGTGGTTAAAGCCCTTTATGGCTTACATCAGCACCTAGAGCTTGGTATGCTCGGCTTTCATCGTTCCTGCTGAAGCATGGCTATAGAAGAGGTGCTATTGATAAAACTCTGTTTCTCAAGAAGAATTACTCAGACATCATTTTGGTGCAAGTGTATGTGGACGACATTATTTTTGGTTCCACAAACGAAGCTTGGTGCAGGGAATTCGAGGAACTTATGAAGGGCGAATTTCAAATGAGTGCTATGGGAGAGCTTACTTTCTTTTGGGTCTCCAGGTTCAGCAGAAACAGGATGGCATCTTTATCAGTCAAGATAAATATGTGAGGGACATTTTGAAGAAGTTTGGTATGGAAGGTGTTAGGACTGCCACAACACCTTATGAAGCTCCAAAGACTAAAGCAAATAATGAACCAGATCTACCTGTGAATGTTCATCTGTACAGGTCCATGATTGGTTCATTGATGTATTTGACAGCTTCAAGACCTGATATTACATTTGCTGTGAGTGTTTGTTCTCGACATCAAGTCACTCCACTTGCTTCCCATCTCAATGCTGTCAAGAAGATCTTTAAGTACCTCAAAGGCCAACCTCTTTTAGGCCTTTGGTACCCCAAAGAATCTCCTTTCAAGTTGGAAGCATATAGTGACAGTGATTATGCTGGTGCAAATCTGGATAGAAGATCCACAACTGGGGCTGCCAATTTCTTGGTAAGAGGTTGATTTCTTGGCAATGCAAGAAACAAACCATCGTGGCCACCTCAACTACGAAGCAGAGTACGTGCTTGCTGCCAATTGCTGTTGACAAGTCCTTTGGATTCAGAACCAATTGCTGGACTAGGGTACAACTTTTATGAACACTACAATTCATATAGATAATCAAAGTACCATCTGCATAGTCAAAATCCAGTTTTTCACAGTCGAACAAAACACATTGAAATCAGGCACCACTTTATAAGAGATGCTTATGAAACACATTTGATAAAAGTGGCTAAAATCCATACTGATGATAAATGTGGAGACTTGTTAACAAAAGCGTTTGATGGACCAAGGTTTCAACACCTCGTGGTCAATATTGGAATGTTAAACCCTTGACTGCATAGTTTGAGGGGAGGCATAGGCCTCAGGGGAGGCATATGCCTCAGGGGAGGTTTTTTTTGTGCAAACTCTGCATTATTTTTGTATATTAGTTTGTATTCTAACACTAACTTCTAATAATTCTCTAGTTTGTTTGTAGTTTGTTTGTTTTTGTTGTTGTTGTTTTGCAGTTGTCTGTACTGCATCTTGTCTGTTCCTTATCTGGATTGCAGTTTGTATATCCCTGATCAAGTTCAAATTCATCAAGTGTGGTTCATGAGTATATGGTCTAAATAGCTAAAAGAATGTTGCTTGTTTCTTCTGAAATCAATGATACTGAAGCATACAATTTGATTCCACTGAAGTTATAATACTGAAGAAAAGAAATTGAAGTCAAATTGTTCATTCATTCATTCAAGAAACAGTTTACAGCTTACAGCTTTCATAAAGTCAACCTACTACTATGCATCTACAAGATACCTTGTACACTTAAGCTAAGCCTAAACTAGTGTATATCCCTCATTCCGAATCTAAGTGAATGTTATGATATGCATTAGAGCTGGCTTTGCTTTCGTAGGTCTGCGTACCACCCATTCCTTTAACTGGCTGGTTGGATATGCATGACCAACTCGACGAAGATGCTAAGGACCAAAATGGGAGGATGGATTGATGCAAACGATTGATGATGACGATGACCACACAGGATGACGTAGAGAACTACTGTCCTGTGTGCTTCATCTACTCATTTCAACCAAAATGCAATCGATCCACCCTCCTTAAGCCCTTCTACTATACGATGTGGTTCATGCACCAATGATGGCGCAGTGAGACCAAGAACCACCTCTCTATCTTTGGGGAGTGGAGGATTCCTGGCACGAGGTCTTTGTGGAGACCAAGGTGCTGGAGGTTGGGAGTAAGACGTTCCCTCCTTATAGGAGTCATCAGAATCATCAGCAGATTCACTTGGATTCACTACACTGTCATCTTCTGAAGAAGGGAGAAAGGGCGATTTATTTGGTCGTAGATAGGGTTGAGGGAAGCAATGGTACCATGGGTTTGATTCACCACTTGATGATGATGATGAAGATGAGGAAGTGAGATCTATGATCTCAGGTTTGGTATTCATGGTGCAATTCTGTTAATTGGGTTTATTTTGCATCTAGGGTTTGTGGTAATTATTTGGGGATCTTGATGAAGAGATGAGTTACATTGGGATCATTTTATAGACGGATTCGAGGTTCAATGAGTTTAATGCAAGTGGGTGGCACAGTAATTCTAGAAACTTACCGAAGATACTCTAATCTTTGATGCATTCTGCTGAAGGTATAATTTCAGCAGATTGATCATATGTTTCTGCCGAGTGTTATTTTGGGTTAAGACAAAGATGCAATCACGTCAGCAAAGGTCAAACACTTCCATTTTTCTTTGACTATAATTTGGGCAAAAACACTTCACCCACCATTACTCGCTTCAGAACAAACCAATTCTCTTTCATTCCACTTTCACAAACACTCACCATTTCAGAATCATAATCCTAAACACTCATTTTCCTCATGGCTCTTGAATTCAAACATGATCACAACAAAGTCGCATTTCTGGGAAACGGCAAGGGCTATGAACTGTACGAACCTATGGTGGAATTCCTGAAAAGATCAAAGATTTGCTATGCTCTATCTCATTCTCCAAATGAGATATATGAGTCACTGATCACTCAATTTTGGGAAACTGCTGAGAAGAGGAGCGAGACAGAGATTATGGCTGTGATTGATGAAATAGAGTACATTGTGACCGAGGAGCTGATCAGGAGGAAGCTTCACCTGGAAGATGCTGAAGGAGTATTTCATTCGAATCAGGAAGATGTGCTTTATGGGCTAAGGGCTATTGGGTATCGAGGAACAAGAACAGATATGTGGCTAAAGAAGGAACTCTGCCCAAAATGGAGGTTCCTGGTTCACACACTGCTCTAATGCATGAGCAACAAACTGAGGATGGGACCAGTTCTCTACTCGACTGGGCTATGGTATTGTATGTCTTTCACAAGGGGTAACCTTCAATTTTTCTAAGTATATTTTTGAAAACTTGGTTGAAAATATTCAAAAGACAAAGGGAAAATTTTTAATGTACCCCAGGTTTCTTCAAATGATATTAGACACAAATACCCAAGCCCAATCTTTCTATCCCATAAGTACTTTAACTGCTAAATTGTTTGCTACAATGAGAACCCACTTTCAAGGGGAACATCATCCCTTGCTAGCAGCCATGTTGCCCCAAGGTAATGAGGCTGCTGATGAGGAAAATGTGGCTCATAGTCCTCCTTCCTCACCTGTTGCTACTGATGGTAATCCATTGGTTCACTTTGATGAGGGCCCATCTTCAACTGTTGAAGCAACTCATGTTGCTCCAGACCAACCACCATGTCCCAGTCCTCCACCCACTCTAGCTACTCATGTTGAGTCAGATCTCAATAGACCACCCACACCCAGTCCTGTGAGGAATCCTCTCGATGAAGATCTTCCTCACATTGAGCATGACCAGGTACTTCTGAAGGTCCAATGAGGCTCCCCTTACCACAGAGCAATCTGCTGGTGGAGCTGAGGACCCCATTACACTCTCATCTAGTGTATGCTCTTGTCAACAGGTATGCTGCAGAGGTTAAGAGTCTGAAAAAGAAGCTTGCAGAGACCAAGTCTTCTCTGGGGATAAGATTGAAGAACTGCGGAATCAGGTCAAGGTCTTAGAGCACAAACTAAAAGGGGCCTCCAAAAGGAAACTTGTGGTTTCCTCTGATGAAGAACAAGAAGATCCCCATTTTGAGTCTCTGGACATGTGGCTATGTTTCTCTCAATGATCCTTTATCATTAGCCGCCACTTTCCTCAAGAAAAGGAGCCTGCCCTTTACAAAAGAAGGAAGAGATCTTATTCTCATAAGGTTTCTTCTGAAGCTTCAAAGGAACCTGGGTTGATAAGGATGCATCTGCTGATGTACTTATGGAGGATGTATCTTCAGATCCTAATCAAACTGCATCAGTCCAAGATCCAACAGACCTTTCCCCCTCAGCAGATCTGTCTGACATTGCTACTATGACCACTCCAATTGATGATCAGCATCAACATGTTGACCTAGGTACTACTACAGAGGTACATGTCATTGATTTAACTGAAGAAGAGTGTGCCAAGAAGCTGATGATAAAGGAAAAATGTTTCATCACTGAAGATGAGCTTGGTCCTGACCTGTGAGTGGGGTGGAAAGACTAGTCAAGCAAGTAGATTGGCTGAGTTTGAGAAGTCAAAGGAAAGTGTAGCATTGGCTAAACAACTTGAAACAGAGAAATTCTCATCTTTAACTCCTGAGAGAAGAAAAGAACTCGATGAACTAAGGGTTCAGATGCCTGCAACACTGGATATTCTAACTCAGCAAGTCATTTCAAGACCTTCTCTAGCTCAAAGTATACTAGGTGGTGATTTTCTCAGTGACAATTATGTAGAGCGAATGATGGCTCAGGGAAGACAAAGGAGGCAAGAAGCAATTGCACAAAAGAGGGCCATCCAAGCTCAGAAGGCCAAAGCCAAACCCCCTACTAAAGATGAAATGAGAAGGGTGGTGAAGAACCAATGCTCAGTGTACAACTCTGGTTTAACACTGAAACAAGTCAAGGCTTTTCCTGATCATGTCCTGTATCGCAAATATAACCAAATCATGAAGGACAGATCATCATCCTCAGCTCCTTCTACCAACTTAAAAAGGATTTCAGAGAATGAAGATGCTCCAAAAGCCAAAAGACTCAAGGCTGATGATGCTCCAACCAAGGAATCCTCTTCAGTCGTTCCTGCTGAAGCAACTTCTGAAGTTGCTTCCTCTACTATCAAAGGTCAATCTGCTGAACCATCTTCCATTTCTCCTGAAGCACCTAAAGCTTCACCCCTCTCCCTAGTGGCACCTGTGGTCACACTGGAAGATTCTGAAAAAAGGACTGATCTCACAGAAACTAAAACAAAGAGGGCTATAAAGATATTCCACAGGATGAATGCACTCGCGGCTCCAACCAAGTCTCAATCTACCGGTTCAAGTCCTACCACAATGCACAAGATGAAATGCTCCCTCTAGGGAATCTATCACCTGGAGAAGGAAGAGAATCCAAAAGATCTTCTTTGGATCTTGAAGCTGATGACTCAACTTTCATTATAGAAGGGTCTGCTGCTGATTTTCCTGATGGACATTCAGATGAGGTGTTAGTGTGGACATTAAAGGATGATGAGATGAATGTTTCTCTTCGCAGAAACTCCACTTCAATAGGATCACCTTTCTAAAGAAATTCTACACCTGGTAGACAGGCAGCTACTTTCTTCTTGTTCATCAAGTTACACCTATTATGCAACAAGGAACCACAAGGTTCTGGGATGATCTTACCAGGAGATCTTCAAGTTCTGTTCAAATCCCACATTCCCAATAGCAAAGCATCTTCCAATTGGGAAAACTCACATCGGTGGAAGCTTACATCCTGGAGATTCTATCCTCTCCCTCGTGTGCATATGCTTGAGACTAAGGGAGGAATCACTGTCTGCATGTTTTTCTGAAAGGAGTATCACTTGCCCCAAAGACTTAATGGAAGATGCTGAGTCAAAAATTGAAATTCCTCCAGATCCGTGGGAAATGAAAGACAGCTGCTTTCACCTGGTGGGATTGATCAAAACTCAACTCCAACAACTGCAATAGGCTTATTCTTCATCCATATCAGGACCCTTGGTACTCTCTGCACTACTTTGCTTTGTTCATTTAGTTTGCTTTATTTATGTTATTTGTCTATTTGTGTCTAAATTTTTTTAAAAGACTTTCATAAAAGGAAAACTCACAAAACAATTTTTTAAAATAGTGATAGCGTTTATTTAATAAAAATTAAGTTTTAATTTTCCTTTTTAACTTATCATTAATCTTTTTCAGCTTTATATTTTATTATTAGTTCTTAGTTAAAAAAAAAAAAAAAAAAAAAAAAAAAAAAAAAACTTTTATGCCGGTCTGTTTGTTGTCCAATTCAGATGGTCTTTAACTCACCGGATGTACCTTGTGTATGTCAAAGAGTTGGCTAGTCCAAAGGGTACAGCTTTGGTAAATACACATCAAATCTGTTATAGGCTGTAATGGTTTGCTCCAAATCATAGGGTATGCAACCACCCATGCTTAACTGCTGAGGGTTGTATGGTCATCAATTCACCATGGTCTATTCCTCTTTGGAATCCAAGAATTGGCTAGCCTGCATGTATATGGCATGTGGTAAAGGCAACAGAATCCATATTTGGTTCTCAATTCACCAATTCTAAGAATTGACTAGTCCTGAGCAAACGGCTCCAGGTAAAGACACATCAAATCCGTTTATATGGTTGCTGGTTTGCCAATAAATCAGATGGTTATCAATGTACCATAGTTTACGAACCTAAACATGTGGCTACTCCAGTAGTAATGGCTATTGGTAAAGATACATCAAACCCATTAATTTCAATGATTTACCTCTCACAGGATTCAACACACCTGGATGATGAGAATAGTATGAAACTTATATGTTTTGATGTACATGGTGTCATATGTTGCTGCAAAGATCTGGCGTATCACAGTTCAGTCATCATAGAGATGTTCCTCGTTTTTCTTTGTTGCTGATGTTTGAACACAATCCTCAAAAATTTTTACAGATCTATCACGGAACCGGAACTTAACCTTGTCAAATTCCAGTTTAGGGGAGGATTGTTGGGAATTAAGGTAATCTACTGATTCTGCCGAAGCATCTGCCGAAGGGATTCTGCCGAAGAAGAATGGATTCTGCCGAAGTTATACTTCAGCAGAAATGCTAAAGCAGATATTGTGTTGCTGCTGAAAGTGCGTACCACGTATGAGAGATAAGCTCAGTATAGAGTAAAAGTCAGCGCCGATTAAAGATAGGTTGGCGCCGTATATGTAGAGCTTAATCGAATAACAATATGATGAACAAAACAATATGATTAGTTGCATGCTTGTCTAGATGCATGCTTAGTTTATGTTAGTATTAGGACGTAATTGTCAACGCTCATTAGGGTTTCTTGCCTATATAAGAAACCATTATAGTTTGTAATAGATAAGGTTTTGGAAAAAGTCTTTCAAGTCTTGTAAAACATCTGAAACATAGAGTTTCTATATTTAAAAAGATCCATAGAGGATCAAAGTGTTCTTAGTTATTGTAACTTGTATTTTATTTCCGCTACTAAATACTAGTTGTAGAAGTTTGCTTGTGATTACATAGGCAACACTAACGATCTCCGAGTGCTTAAAGATCTATCAAGGTCTTTGTGTTTTCAACATAAATCCTTATCCTTAGGTGCAAAAGGCAAAGCTGTGATGCCTTGTTCTATGCCTAGTGCCGAGCCTTCAAACCATTCTAGGCCCAGTTTTAAGAAAGTGTACATCAATGTGTCGTCTAGTAATACAGATCCTTGCATGTCTAGTTCAGGAATGCAAAAAGTAGATCAACCAACTAATGTTCCCATAATTCCCTCTACAGGAGTAATCAGTGACATTAAAGCGAGCAGGTCAAAGTCTCAAGACAATACAAGGAATGATAGGACCTCGCAAGCTAAAATGTGCATTGGAAGAGAGTAGAAGACCAACCTAGGAACTTTAAGATTGAGTTGAATAAAACGAATCGTGTTGATTCTAGTATTAGCCTTAGGCGTACTGTAATAAATTCGAATTCTGATACTATTTGAAAACCTTGTAATGATGTCTGCTTGAATTCTGTTGCTAATCATGAATGTGGTGTGAATGCCTTGTCTAATGCTGTCAAATGCCCAGTTAAAATTGTTAGGGCTAATAATCGTGCAAAGAAAGCTAAAAGGCAAAGACGAAAGATTGTTAGAACAGTGAAACCCACAGGAAGAACATTTATAAAGATAGGTTATTATTGGATACCTTTTGGCCATAAGAATAATCAGTTTTGCCCTCAAACTGCTAAGACTATGCCCACTAGAAAATGGATGCCTACTGGTAGAACTATTCCCTTAAGAAGTGAACATACTTTGAATAGGTCAAATACAGACACCAGCATTGCATCTATTCCCAATGATTCCATTGCTTCTACTTCTGATATGGATGTTTCTATTTCTGATGTGGTGTTCCAATTACTGTTACTAACCAAGTGGAACCCATTCTTGCATGGGATCCCAATTATCCAGTTATCCATTCTTGTCTTGGTTCAACTGCAGATCGTTCAAATCGTTCTGTGGTACCTTGACTCGGGCTGTTCCAAGCATATGACTGGAGACCGGTCGCGGCTCATGAACTTCGTGAGCAAATTCATCGGGACAGTTAAATTCGGTAATGATCATTTCGGTGCAATTATGGGTTATGGTGATTATGTTGTTGGTGATAGTGTAATCTCCAGAGTATATTATGTGGAAGGTCTTGGTCATAATTTGTTCTCTGTTGGTCAATTCTGTGATTCCGATCTAGAGGTGGCCTTTAGAAACATACTGCTTCGTTAGAACAACTTGATGGTGTGGAATTATTAAGAGGTACTCGAGGTTCTAACCTATACACTATTTCTATCGAAGACATGATGAAGTCTTCTCCAATCTGCTTGCTGTCAAAGGCTTCTAAAACAAAGTCATGGTTATGGCATCGTCGTCTCAATCACTTGAACGTCGGCACCATAAACACCTTTCCAAAAGGATCTTGTCAGAGGCTTACCCAGATTAAAATATGAAAAAGATCATCTTTGTTCAGCCTGCCAACTGGGAAAAAGCACGAAATATGCCCACAAACCAAAACCCACAAACTCTGTAATGGAAGTCCTTCATACTCTTCATATGGATCTGTGCGGCCCAATGAGAATGCAAACTATTAATGGGAAGAGATATGTGTTAGTAGTTTTTGATGACTACTCCAGATTCACTTGGGTTAAGGTTTTGAGGACGAAGGATGAAACTCCAGATGTCATCATTAAACTCATTAAACAACTTCAGATCCGACTCAACAAAATAGTTTGAATCGTCCGTACTGACAATGGAACTGAGTTTGTTAATAAAGGACTCAATGAATTTTATGGAAATGTTGGAATCAGTCCCCAAAGAAGTGTCCCTCGAACCCCTCAACAGAACGGTGTAGTTGAAAGACGAAATCGAACTCTTGTAGAAGCTGCAAGGACAATGCTGATTTACTCCAAGGTTCCAATGTTTCTATGGGCTGAAGCTATTGCCACTGCTTGTTACACTCAAAATCGATCTCTAATTCACACTTCTCATGTAAAGACTCCTTATGAACTTGTCCACAATAGAAACCAATCTATCATACCTTCGTGTGTTTGGTCCTTTATGTTATCCAACTAATGATGGTCAAGATTTAGGAAAACTGAGAGCTAAAGCCGACATTGGAGTTTTTGTAGGCTATGCACCAAACAGAAAAGGTTACCGAATCTATAACAAGAGAACCTGAAATATCATGGAAACAATTCACGTCACGTTTGATGAGCAAACCGGTCAAATGGCTCCTGGACATTCCAGTTCTGGACCCGCACTTCAAAACAGTCCCATTGGTTCATCTCTTGTACCAAACTCCTCTTCAGCAACTCCATATGTACCTCCCTCAGAAGATGATTTAAAGAAACTGTTTGATCCAATGTTTGATGAACAATTTGAGTCAAGTAACAATGATATGTCAATCCAATCAACAGAGGCTGCTTCTATCCCTGTCAATGAAATTAACCCTTCAACTTCTATGTCATTAAGCCAAGAAGCGCCTGCTGCTGATCAATCTGGTTCATCAACAAATCTTCAATCATCAAGTGCACATCATGGAAATGCTTCTGATTCACAGGATGAAGTCACTCCCTTTGCTACTCCCGAAGATGCTCCATTTGAAAATATATTTGCTCCTGAATCATCATCTGAACCATCTTCTATAGGAGACATCGACTCTGCTACTTCAGTCCCTCAACAACAGCCACATGAACACCTCAGAAAATGGACTCACAATCATCCATTAGACAACATCATTGGAAATCCCTCTCGTCCAGTATCCACACGGAAACAACTTGCAACCGATGCCTTATGGTGCTTCTTCAACTCCGTACTCTCTAAGATCGAACCAAAAGATGTTAAAACCGCCATGAGTGAAGACAGCTGGTTCAATGCCATGCAAGAAGAAATTCATGAGTTTGATCGTATCGATGTATGGGAATTAGTACCTGCTCCAGAGTGTGCTATGATCATTGCTCTCAAGTGGATCTTCAAAGTAAAGCTTGATGAGCATTGGTTGCAAAAGGATACCGTCAGGAGGAGGGCATAGACTTTGAAGAATCATTTGCTCCAGTGGCTCGAATCGAGGCAATCAGAATATTCTTGGCTAATGCTGCAAGTAAGAACATGGTAGTCTATCAGATGGATGTAAAGACGGCATTTCTGAACGAGATCTTAAAGAAGTCGTCTACGTCAGCCAACCTGAAGGCTTTGTGAATCCAGAGCATCCTACTCACGTCTATCATTTGAAGAAAGCTCTTTACGTTTAAAGCACTCCAAGGGCATGGTATGATACGCTATCAAAGTTTCTTCTATCTACCGTATTCAGCAAAGGAGCAGTTGATCCTACTCTGTTCACCAGGAAGTCAGGCAAACATTTAATTCACGTTCAAATTTATGTTGATGATATCATCTTTGCCTCGACTGACCCCAATGAATGTGATTGTTTTTCAAAAGAAATGGGTTCCAAATTTCAAATGTCAATGATGGGACAAATGTCATTTTTCTTGGGATTACAAATCTCACAAAGTCCCGGAGGCATTTTCATAAATCAATCTAAATATGCAAATGAGATTTTAAATAAATTTGGATTTGATTCAAGTGACCCCGTTGACACTCCCATGATTGAACGAACCAAGCTTGATGAGGACCAGTCAGGGATCATGGTAGACCAAACGAAATATCGTAGCATGATCGGATCCCTGATGTACCTCACAGCCAGTAGACCTGATATTCTGTTCGCTGTATGCATGTGTGCTAGATACCAGGCTAAGCCTACCAAAAAGCACCTTGAAGCGGTTAAACGGGTCTTTCGGTACCTCCAAGGAACCATCAACATGGGACTTTGGTACCCGAAGGACACCGGTATGTCACTAACAGCATATGCAGATGCAGATCATGCAGGGTGTCAAGATACTCGTCGAAGTACGTCTGGAGGAGCTCAATTTTTGGGTGATAAGCTTGTGAGCTGGTCTTCAAAGAAGCAAATAAGTACTTCTATTTCCTCTACAGAGGCGGAATACATAGCCATGTCATCTTGTTGTGCTCAAATCCTTTGGATGAGATCCCAAATATCTGACTATGGCTTTGAATTCAACAAAATCCCTCTGTACTGTGATAATAAAAGTGCTATTGCTCTCTCATGCAACAATGTTCAACACTCAAGAGCAAAACATATCGACATTCGACATCATTTCATCAGGGAACAAGTGGAAAAAGGTGTGGTGGAACTCTATTTTGTGAGGACTGAATACCAGTTAGCAGACATCTTCACCAAAGCTCTTCCAAGAGAACGTTTTGAGTTTATTCTTCCACGACTTGGCTTGAAAAGCCTTCAACCAGAAACACTCAAACGTCTTCAGGAGGAAGACAAGGAGTAAAGGTCTTTCTTCATCTATCTCTTGTAAATATTTATTCTAAAAGCTAAATACAAAAAAAAAAAAAAAAAAAAAAAATCGAAAATCCTCAAAAAATATTGTCCTTTTTGTCATGTTTTTCTCGATTCGATAATATCTACAGTCTTTATGCTATCATTCAAAGAATGACACGGGACTTTAGATGTTGTTCGAATGTTTTAAAAAAAAATCAAAAAAATCAAAAAAATCAAAAAATATTTTTGGGAGAAAGAGAAACAAATGGTTTATTGTCATTTCAGGAAATAACCCGCTCTTTAATGAAAGAACAGAGCCATGCTTTAAATTGGTTTTCAAATCTCATGCTCTGATTCTATTAAAAAATCACCTACTATCTAATGAAAACTAATTGCTTTGAAAATTTACTCGGACTCAATTTTTGAAAATCATCTGTACTTAACAGTTGTTAAAAAATATCTATCTCTCGATCAACAACTTATGTCATTGATTGAGGGGGAGAATGATTTTTCAAATTAAATCAAAAAGTGTATTTTTCAAACAATTGTACCAGACCTAGGTTACTATTATGTTTTCAAAAGATAATCATGCATGTTTAATCAATGGAGTTTAAAGTCTCATAATTCGATCCTTATCAGTTAAAACATTTTCATAATCTAGTCACAATTCTCCTTAAAAGCTTTCAAAATCAATTTAAATCTACAGAGATCACAAATCTCAATGATTTGATAATTGTGATCGGGGGAGAATTTGTGATTTAAATTGGATTTAAACTGATGATACGGCAAATGGTTTGCAAATGGTTTTATAAGGATGTACAAGTTATCCTCCCCGCATGTGACAAACGATTTCAAATTTTCCATGCACATGTTGTAGGGGAGCATCTATCTTAAAACACAAAGATTTGAAACGTGATCAATGTGCAGGTTCCCTCTTGTATATGCAATAACTCTTTCAAACCTCGAGGCACATATTGAGGGGGAGCAAACTTTTGAAAACCTCATCCTTCCCCAAAATGCTTTATCTACTTGATTTGATAAGGGAAGTGATGTTGATATGTTTTAGAAAATAGAAATCACAGAAGTTAATTCTTCCTCTTGCCTCCGTGTGCTAAACGATTTCAAATACATGATGCACATGTTGAGGGGGAGCTCTCTTTCTAAAATATCAAAAACAATTCAGGTGCAAAATTCTTTGATAAAATATCACAAGCATCTGGATTGATTTTTCAAATGGTTTTCAATTGGTTGCAATGGCAGACGAACAATACCAAATAGACCGACCAACTTTACTTTATGTATGGTGATATAAGGATGATAAGGTTAGGTATTTGTTCCCATGATCCGCCAGAACCGGAAGGATCTACCCAGGGACTATCCACTAGTTAGTGTAGAGTTCTTAGGTATGATGATAAAAGGAGAAAAATGAGATATGGGAAGAGTGCGGACTGAGACTAAGCTAGTACTGGAATAAACCCAACAAGGTTCTAGTTATGAAGTCTCTGTAAGCGCTGAAGGGGTTGAAGAATGAAAAAGAATTGAATGTGAAAAAGGGTGAAAACAAATAGCCCTCCATTTATTCAACCTTAGGGCAAAAACCGGGTTCAATTCATATACTACTGATGGCAACATCGGTATTGAAGACAAGACGTCATGGACCCAGTGACGCATTGTACTTAACTTCCCAAACTACTCAAGTTCCTCTTAAAAGGACTTGTTTCATTCTCACGGGGAACCGAAATTATCTATCGACTTTTTCTTAGAGATTGTTGATATTGAAGAAGGAGACCCTCTCCCTAGTCTCCATTATAGGATCCAAACATGCACAAATTGAGTCTAGAGCCACGAGATCATCAATAAATCTCCTTAGGACACGTTCAATGAAGACTCTCTATTTCACATAATGTGGAAAGAGAGATTATATCTTGAGTCCTTCGCAGTATCCTTGTGGTATTGCCAGAACATCTGAGTGATATGCAATCATATTCACAATGAATATGAAAAGCCTTCTGGAGCCAACATCAAACAAGCTCCTGGTGGGTGGCATGTGAGATCTATTCTATAGATCAACCATGTGACAACTGAACAGAAACAATGGGGCGATTCAATCTTTTGAATCAATCCTGGTTCAGGTTATGGATTGACGGATACCTTTGAAAAACCGGTCATTATGCTCAAAAACTCTTTTCTCTAGCACATCGACCGTGTACGAATATTTCAAATTAAAAGGTGTTTATGATTGATAATTGATTTTCATTAAAACCTTCGTTGTATTGCAAAAACAATTTCTATTGAGCGATACTTGATTGTTTTTCAAATATCTTTTCATCAATCAGTGAATCTCTATTCGCTGGTTCACTCAGTCCGTGTTGTCTTCTTTGAGACGTTCCGGTTTGAGAACAGCTAGAGCAGCTGCGAAACCCTGTCAAGGAAATTCTTCAGAATTATACCTGATCACAGGCAGTACTTGTACTGATCAACGGGGAACCGTGGGCCGTGTACCTCAATTCGACGAAAGTGGTCAAAGACACTCTCGTGCACTTTATTGCTAACTGTTGTATGCAGGTACGCCCCGACGTTTGCAGCTGATAAGAATGGAGCGGTCAATCCATTGCCGCATGCTCACACATCACATTCATGTCCAAAGAAATCATGATTAGTGCATCAATGACTCTGATATTATCACTCCATGCTTCTGCTACGCTGCTGCTAATATCATGAATCAACTAAAGCTTCCGCTACTCTGATAAGAAGAAATCATGATCCAGAATGTGAGCATGTCGGTCCAAATGTCACAACATCACATAATATCAACACCACAAAGGAAGAGTCAAAGATTTAATGTGGCTGATGATCTCAAAGCTGGCTCAAATCTCATTATCACGTGGATCAGTAAAAGACCTCCACTTGGATTAACCAAACATGCAATGTGAAGAATCAATGACTACGAGCTACAGAGCAAAGTACTACATCAAGAGTGCAAGAACAATTTATAATGTAATATCTGTTTGTATTCAATGTAAGTTTAATGTGTGTTTGAGGTGACCTCCCTTAGGGGGAGATTGTTAGGAATTAGAAATTCCAGGTATTAAAGAGTCGGTCACCTCAAGTATATATATTCGTTAGAAAGCTCGTAGTCGTAGTTATTTTATGTTAAGTAGTATTTAGTTAAGTAACACCGTGGAGGACGGACGGGTCTTTACCCACTGTATGCCTGATCCACAGCCCGTTGTGTAGCGTTTTATTGTAAGACTATAAATACTCTCTACCTTCCAAGGTAGAGAGTTGGAGCTCATAATAAGATTTTTTCTTTCTCTCACTAAAGTTCCCAAACCTCTAACTTTCTCTCTTTAAAACCTCTTATACGCCTAATTGATCTTATGGTTTAGTGTGTTTGTGAAATCCAATATGTTACAAAGTTAGTTTATGAAACATCTAGCGGATTTCGTAGGCAACAACCTTAAGGTATTCTCAAAGAGTTAGGGCTAAAGGCACACCCTACGACCTTAGAAAACACAACGCATTAAGAATAAGGACGTGACAATTCAACCAACAATAAAAGATAACTAAGGAGTAATAGTATCTAGGTAAACACATTTTTAATCATCATACGATCACACAATCAAAAAGACATAGCTACCCGTAGTAATAGACAATTAGAATAGTAGAAGTAATCGGTAGAAGTACCACCCCCAAACCAATTGCCCGAGATTTTACCCTTAGCTTTCTAAAAAATATATAAAAGGTAAAAAAGAATCATCCTCAACCCCAACCTTAGCGTAGTACACTTCTTGCTAGCATTACTATTCCCCTAGAGAACGATATCAATACCCGAGGCTTACCCAATACTACACTACAACGATTAGGTTCACTGCCTAGGGTGTTGAAAAACTTGCTCGACGAAAAGGAAGTTCCTTTGACCCCGAATGCGCTTCGTACGCGCATCAAGTTTTTGGCGCCGCTGCCGGGGAATAGAATAGCTAGTTAGATTTCTATCTCGTTTAGGTTCCCTCGCTTGATTCCTATCAAGTGAGCTTTTTTTCTCTTTTCATTAGCGTCCTTGTAGTCTATCCCCCTTCTTTGTGTTTGTGTTCATGAAACCCTTTTCATTTGTCGCTATGGCAAGTGAAGTTGCATTCGAATCATTAACAAATGAGGAACAATTGTATTTCACAGATAGAATTTCTTCTTATTGTTCTTATGAATTCGTGAGTGATCTTAGCGATATCCAAGATGAGATGGGTGTAAACTTAGATGGCTTTGATGAATTTTGTGCATGTGTGGCTTCTATTTAAAAATTATTGTTAGGATCAACTCCTTTTAGTGCGACCATTTGGAATTTTTTTGAGAAAAGCTTCCTAAGCGTAACCCATAGTTTGAATGAAATCATAGGCTTGTCATAGAACCTAAATCCGAACAAGATTGTGAGATGGTTAGAGTTGAACTACCTAGTTGCATGCGTGGGATAGATTTCACCAAAACATATGACACGCGTGAGCAATCCTTTAGGAAAATAGAACATAGTAGTCAAGTTTTTGAGAACAATTCTTATGAATCGAACCAAGAATTTGAAGTGGCTAAAGAATGATTTGAGATACTTAGAAGTGTATTTGGGTTAGATCATACTAAAACACATGATGAACATATAGGAGATCTAGATATAATGGAGAATGATGTGGAAACCCCAAGCACACAAGCCTTACCATCACTTGAGGAACACACACCGCCTATAACTTACCCGGAAGAAGTAGAAGAGACTATAGGAACCCCGATTTATATAGAACCTTTGGACCAAACACAACTAGAGAATGTAGGTTTAGATGCTTGTTGTCATGACCCCTCTCTTAGTCCTAGGGAAGTTCTTAATTTTGATGAACCGGAGCCTCAACCAAAAACCTTACCCAATTTTCCGTCTTTAGATGTGAATCTAGGAATTGAATTACGCCCCAATCCACCCATAAAAAAAATAGTCCGGGTAGTTACTTGATAAAGGTAGTAAACTCTAGGCCATGTAGAGTGGAAGCTAATATAGGAGTAACCCATGACCTTACACACTTACATCACCCATTCATGGTTGATAAAAAGAAACATTATGGGTTTAAACCGGGTTTATTAGGTCAAGATGGATCCTTAACTAAGAATCTCTTGAAGTTGATAGAAGATGATCCATTTCTAGGAGAAAGACTTGATTCACCCGCTACACCAATAGAATTAGGTAAGGTTATAATGAGTGGAGCACACCCCTTTGAGCATATAAATCACCCACTACCCTCTCCTCACGTAGCAAATTTCCACCCTAAGGGTGTGTATTGCTACTATCACCCCCGCCCTTAAGCTTAAGTAGGAAAAACTTCTCTTTATCCGTTAAATAAGGGTAGAGTCAAGCTCGTGACTCGAACTAAAACAAGCGCTTCTTGGGAGGCAACCCATGTGTATTTGTTTTTCATTTTTATTTGTGTGTTTATATATTTTTTTTCATTATTGTTTATTCTCATGTTAGATTTTGTAAAAATGCTTTATTTTGATTTTAACCTCGTCTTAATTACATATAAAGGTATTTTACAAAAAGATAAGTGTAGGGAAGATCAAATATGTTTTTAAGAACACTGATTCGTCGGGAAACCAATTATAAGAGTTTTGTAGTATTTGGGTAACTCAAACATATTAGGTTTGAGCACCGGGATCGTTCCAAGTGAGAGATGAATGGAATTTTCAACTCTCGTCGCGTTTCGGGATTTGAATGTGAAATAAGGAATTTTGGGGATTTCTACACTACTGGGCAAGGAATAGTAAAGGGGAGCAATTAAGGGAGCTAAATCTATAATGCAAACAAGGAATTTTAACTAAATATGCAATTAATAACTAAAAACGTAAATTACGTAATTATAAAAACGTGAATTAAATGCAAACTACACTATTTTAACTCATAAAAATCAACTACTATTTTTCTACAGCTAAAAATGATATTTAAAAATTATTTGAAAATTAAAACTAATTTTTTGGATTTTTATTGATTTATTTTGAATTTAAAACTAATTTTAAACATGTAAAGTAGAATTAAAAAGCTAAAAATTATGAAATCATGCAAGAAAATTACAAAAATATTTTTCAAAAATCTAAATTAACTAAAAAGAATTTTCAAGACTGGAATTACATTTTTTTTTTGACTTTTTCTCTATTTATTATGAATTTAAAACTATTTAAATCAAATTAAATTCCTAGAAAATACTATTTAAACTATGAAAAATCTGGAAAAATACTTTTTCTGAGTTTTTGAATATTCTAAACCTAAGAAAATTGAAATTTCATTTTTCTGAACCTTTTATGATTTATTTGGATTAAAAGCTAATTAAAAAGACTTAAAAATGAATTTAAATGCAGAAAAATAGGAAAAGAGCATGGAAAAATATGAAAAATTAAAGAAAAATCTAATATGTTACTGAGAAGCTAGGAAAAATAACATAAACTACTTTTGAATGCAGGAAATATGATTTGGGCATGCAACTGATGAGAACAAGCTATAATGAATAAGTTGTAAGCTACTATAAGGCTACCAGAAGCTTTAATAAGCTAAAAATAAACTTAACCATCTAAAGTTATCCTACTGCCACAGAATTAGAGCCTAAAAGCACAAGCTAAAAGCATCTAAGCACAACATCAAGTTTCCTGAAGCATAAGCCAAACATCCCTTAAGGGGCTACTTTGAGCACTGATTTAGGTGGCTTAGAGAAATCCTAAAAATAAAATAAAAATACCTTGTTAACAGAAACCTACCAAAGTGCTTAAATCCAAAATTTCAGCTAAAAGTGACTACTTATGAAGAAATTAAAAATCAAAAATAACAATGGATTGGGACAAATGAATGCTGATGCAAAACTGATATGCAGCAATGAAGGGAAACATGCAGGCCAAGGATTGCACCTAAATAGCTATAATTCCTAATTAAGAGACTAAGAGACTAAATTCTAAACTAAAGACTCTCTAAGATCAGTCCAAAATCCACCAAAGTATGCAGGAAATTCAGCTTATGAAAACAGATATACTCAGTGATTAGGACATATTTAGGGACATAAAAATGGGTGAATAGGTGACTTGAGCAATTAATTTAAACTCACTAATAAGCTCCTAAAGGGAATTAAAGCAAAGTATAGCTAACCTACTCTAATGACTACTAAAAATCCTCCCATAATAACAAGTGGGAAAGCAGGATACAAGCTTAAACTAAGCTGATAAGGAGCAGAACAGTGTTCAGTGTAGTAGGACAAAACCAAATGAATTTTAAAACACAAATTAGTGATGTAAAACTTGCAACTGAGATCACAATTCTTCCTAAACTTTCATCTAGAGGTGGCAATTTGTGCCCAAAATCAAAAAAATGGGCTAAATGGGCAAACTTTTAAAAGATTTGGGCACATTTGGACCCCCTCCTTTTTTTGAAATGGGCATGTTTTGCCCATTTAGAAGTTAAATGGGCATAATGGGCACATGTTTTTCTCAAACATTAAATTGTTTTTAAGAAAAACTTATATTTATTTTTTTAAATATAAATGAGGTGTTAAGTTCGAAGAATTTATTTCGTCGTTTTGGGTCTTTTTAAAAGCGATTCGTATAACATGAGCCCGTTTGGCCCGTGCCCGTTTAGCCCGTGCCCGTTTAGCCCGCGCCCGTTTGGCCCATAGCCCGTTTGGCCCGTAGCCCGTGCCCGCCCGGCCCGCCCGTTTTGCCACCTCTACTTTCATCTAAACTGGTTTACTTAAATTTGCACTTATTGAAAATCATTTTAACAACTGATTTAATTCAAAACCAAACACCCCCTTAAACTTTCAAAATACACTTAATCCAAAAATAACTATGATGAAACTTGACTGAAACTAATTAGAATGGATCAAACAAACCTGTAAACTAGCATTTTAACCAATACAATTCAGAAATCAGACTGGAACCAATTTGACTTTCAAATGTTGACACGCTTTGACTTTTCTTGACTTTTTGCACAAAATGAGAATTAAGAGAGTTGATTACAAGATTAAGCTTATATAAGCTTACAGAAGCTTATAAGAGCTTAACAAAACAGATAAGAACTTGTGAAATCAGGATTGAGTATCAAATTAAAGCTTTGTAAAAAAATTGAGACAAAGTAAAATTTAAATTGCATTAAACAAACTGAAATTACAAATTTAACTTGAAATTACTACAATTAAACAGTAAATGACAATTAAACTAAATTGGTAACAACTCTCTAAAGCATGAGAAATTGGACAAGTTCTTGTGGCAGTGAAGAGGGCTTTTTATAGCTGAAAGAGGAGCCTGGGCTTGGATCTTAGAAGCTTCTGGGAGTACAATCTCAGCCTTTGATTCACTTCTCAAGTCATCTCAATCAATAGCAGCCTTAGGATCATAGATGTGACATGTCTTGGCCAATCAAAACATTCCCTTTGTACATTGTGGCAATCCGTGTATCATTCCCACTGACACGTTGTCATATGCATCTAGAAGCACTTAAAGGTACGGGTAAATCGTGGGATGACCAGGGTAAAAAGGAGAATGAGGTTAAACAGTAAATGGGGGTTTGTTTGGGCGTGTATTAGTTTGGGGGTATTTTTTTTATTTTATGTTTGACTAGGTGAGGATTGGGAGTTGACCGTGGGTGGTAAACGGGTAAGGGTTATTTTATGGGTGGGCTTGTGTAGGATTGGCACATGGACTTTTGGGCTTGGACCTTTAAATTTTGTATCCGAATTTAACAAGGACCATTCATGTAATATGCCAATTTAAAAGGACCAATGGTGTAAATTCTGAAAGTGTAAGGTGAATTTTGGGTAAATGGTCAAGTGAGGTGTATAAGGGTATAAAGGGTAAAATGGGAAAGTGAAGGGTAATTTGTGACAATTTGTGAAAGTTGAGGGTGAAATGTGAAAATGTGGTACAATGAAGGATCTAAAGTGAAAACTCCCAAATTTTGACCAGAACTCCGTAAATATATCTTTTGAGCATCCAAAACCCGTAAAATAGCATCTCGGTATCGGCTTTTGCTTTCTTCTCTCTCTCGTGCTCGGTTTTCTTCGGTTTTGGCTTTCTTTTGTCTGTTTTGTCATATCCGTACCTGCACATGCATAAACTCAAAAAACCATCAAATATTAGACATAAACGGCTCTTTCTTGGTTATTTTGGGTCTATTTTGGTAAAGAAATGGTATGTGTTTTACCACATACCAAACACGAACATGAGATTAACGATAATTGAAATTGATATATTTGTGTGATTGTTAGAGTCAAATGCTTGCATCGAGTCATAATGGATATTTTGCAGGAATTTTTCCAGATTCTAAAGGTGGCATTTTTCCAGAATTGTTTCAGAAAAACGAAGCAGACCAGTTTCTGTCATGACAACCTGAAGGCGTCAGGATTAGAACCTGACAACGTCAGGTCAAGCAGAAACAGCTTATCCAATTTTCTCGTTTTCTGTGCTACTTATAAAGTTTTGGAAATTCTCAGGTCTTAATTTTCCAAGAAATCTGCAAACATCCATTCCACAAGCATTATATCCTAGTGTAGTTGTGTCATATATAGTTTTACCGCCGATTTTACGCGAAGGTTTTGTCTATTTTCTTAAAGTGTGTAGGTTATATTTGGCAAGAAGAAGAAACTCAATATTGGATGGAGCTTAACACGTATACATTATTCTTGGGAAAGAATTTAACCACTACTTCACACGGATCCTACCGAGCTAATCAGGGGAGTACTAGTTTCTTTCTCTTTTAATTACCTTCCTTTATCATAACTTTGATACTTTCAGAGAACATTGGGGACAATGTTCAGTTTAAGTGTATGGAGGGAGAATAAAACGGGAACTTAGAAACTATGCTTATCCTTGATTATTTGTCTTGTCATAGTTCATTTGTGTAATAAGCTATGAGAAATATTTGTTAGGGCAATTTTAGCACCAAATTTAAATTTTTTTATGGCATGTACGAACAAAAACTTTAGTCTTAATAAAGCGTCTCATGGATAGGAGTTATATGACTAGCACAAAAACCGTTTACCACTCAAATTCCACCCAAAAAATGTGAGGTTCGCCCCTCGATCTTTAGGAATAAAAGCATTCACCTTTAATGCTTAGACAGTGTACCGGTAGTATAATAGATTCTAGAACTTGTTTTGTTATGCATTCCGAGATCGCTAGTGAGACTTCACTTGTGTAGTTAGGAATAACTAAATGATAAGAGGCATTAGGATAACCCTTGTTGGAAACCCGTATTATAATTACTTCTTCCACATCGGTTGAGTAATTACCCCACACCCTTGCGATGTACTCATCTTTAGTACACAATACCCCTAGTTAACCCCTCAGAGCCTATCCTTTTCGCGGTTCTCGTGATGTTACGTGTTAATACAAATAAACCGTAAAAACGTTTATTAATATTTAACGATCTCTTTGTGTTTTGTTGATAACAAATATAAATGTTATCATAAGTAAAATTATAAGGATACATGTTATTTTTGTGAAGCATCTACATATGGTCATTTAATTTAAATTGTTATAATAATTCATTTGTTGTAATAGTTTATTAGGATGGGTAAAAACCACAACCAATGACCCATACCCATGGATCATATCAATAACCAATGGAGTTAACCCATACCCATTGTCTAGATGCATTGCATCTATTAGATACATTATATCTATTTAGATACTCATGGTTCATAATCTAGGACCCATGACCCATGACCCATAAACCAAAAACCCATGGGCAAACAGGAGCGTCTCACGGATCCCTGGAGTTACACTAGACGGATCCCTCAAGCAAGGGATCCGTGGGATCCGTGCAACCGTGGCAAGAATTTTGATATAAATAGAGAGCCATTTCTTCATTTTTACTCACCCCTCTTCTTACAAACTCTCTCATATATTCTTACACTCTTCTAACAAAAGATCACTTAATCTAGAGAGTTGTTCTTCTTTCTTTTATTGTGATTCTCATATAGGTCATTCTCTAAGGCGAGATCACGAGCATTCTACAAGTCATCCAAGCAAGGGGTCCTTGATTGATTTGTTCCTCCACAAGATTTCTGTAGCAAAGATCTTATATTTCATATTTCACATATTTGTTGTGTTGTAGTAGTGTTGGCTTGGTCCTCCGTATTACGGACTCGGTATTTAACTTTGTACCGGAAAAAGGTGTAAGCAACGTTGTGAAGGCTTCTCCGCCAAGTTGAAGGAGTTTGGTGACATAGTGCTTGAACTCTCGAGTAGGTGACTCGGGGAGTGGAGTAGGGCAAGGAAGGTGTCCTTGTAGCCGAACCACTATAAATTGGTTGTGTCATTTCTATCCTTTACTTTACTTACTTTCTTTACTTGCATTACTCTTAGATCTATACTTTGTCTTCATCCATACCATTTCACATAACATCGAATCTAAAGTTTTTGAAACAAACTTAAAATCGGCAAAACTATTAAACCCCCCCCCCCAACCCCTTCTAGTTTTCCACAATTGGCATCAAGAGCTAAGTTTATAAAAGTTTTAAAGTAAACCGTATTTTATAAACTTTTCGATCGCTATGGGTTCTGAAAATTACAAGGAAGGGCAATCCATGCAACGACCTCCACTACTTGAAACTAGCGGTTTTATATATTGGAAAAATATATTCAAAACGTATGTAAAGTCAAAAGATATTGATCTTTGGTACATCATTGTTGAAGGCGATTTTGAAGCTACTACAAAAGATGAAAATGGAAATTTAGTTAACACACCTCATAATAAACTCACCGATGATATTAAGAAAAAGCTTTCAAAAAATAGTGAACTTAAAATGGTTTTAAATAATGCTTTAACCAAAAAGGAATTCGAAAGAATTTTCATGCTCAAAACCTCTAAAGAAATTTGGAATTCTTTAGTTGTAACTCATCAAGGTAATCAACAAGTTAAAAACAATAAAATAGATTTATTTGTTCAACAATATGAACAATTTTCAATATCGGATGAGGATACTATAGATCATTCTTTTGCTAACTTTAATACTATAATTCCATCTTTGCAAGCACTTGATGAGTCTTTCTCAAGTCGTAATCATGTTAGGAGATATCTAAGGGCACTTCCATCCAAGTGGAGATCTAAGGTGACGACAATCGAAGAATCAAAAGACTTGTCAATCCTCACCCTTGATGAACTCATAGGCAATTTAAAAGTCTACGAGCTTGTCCTCGCTAAAGATTCTGAAGCCTCAAAAGTGAAAGAGAAGCATAAATCTCTTGCCCTTAAATCCAAGAAGGTCTCAAGCGATGAAGAGAACTCCTCTTCGGATAGTGATGATGAGGAGTGATAACGCTCAAACTGTACATGTTTTTAGTAGTGTTATCCGTGATTTTATGTATGTTATTTGGCTATAATCATATGCTTTTGTTACTTAATCGTATAAAAGTGTGTTTGCTAGTTCATTTGTAGCCAAGTACAGGAAAGTGGAGGAAAAGACGAAAAAAGAAGTAAAATACGAAGATTTCTCCAAATACAAAGAATTCCTGACAAAAGCAAGACTTGTGGAGTATATTCGAGAAGATAAAGTCATCAAGATAGTGGTCCAAAGACTTAAGAATAAAGTTCAATAAGGAAAACGAGAAAGAAATGAAGAAATGAAGCTAAAACGAAGACATATTGGAAGACTCGTTGTTCCCGACACACCTTCACCATTTTGGCCATAACTTTTGCATACGGACTCCGTTTGACCCCCAATTCGCGGCCACGGAAAGCTAAGAGAAAGATCTACAACTTTGGAGCTTGTCAATCTCTGTCAAAAGGCTCCAACTGTTCGGTCGGGCCCCGCAACCGAAACGGTTGGAGAGTAGTCAAGAAGACCAACCGAAACGGTTGGAGCCCAACTGATTCGGTTGGGAAGCCCTGGACAGCCATTTCTTCATCACTAAGACTCCAAACTTGTTCCAAACGATTCTAGGTTCTTCCAAGATGTATTCTAGTCCCTTCTAAGCTCCTTGGTGACCAAGAAATGCATTTATAACCCCAAGGGCTTGAGAGTAGTATAAATAGACCTCATTTGTGTATGTTTTCATTATCCCTTCTCCATCCCTCTCATCCCTTTCACCCACCACTCCATCTCTAGGTGTGAAATTCGAGCCTCCACCCTTAAGGACGAATTTCCAGCTAAAACACCATCCCTCTCTCAACTTACCTTCCCCAAAGGTGTGAAATTCAATCATCCACCCTTAAGGACGAATTTCCACCAACTATCCACCTAACTTATCTTCCCCAAAAGACCACAAACCTCTGCCATTTCCAGAAGTATGCTGTCACAATTCTCAATTTCAGGTCATTTTACAAACTTTGAAAGTTTACTATTCATCTCGGGAATTTACTATTCATCGGTTACTATTCATCTTTTTTGAAGTCGATTTGATATTTTGAGAGGTTATTTCAAACTTTTACTATTCACGAAACACTATTCATTTCCAGAGAAAAATCGTTAATCATGATTCACTATTCATCATTTTTCGTAAACTAGGTTTACGAGTATCAAATTCGCGTAACCGTAAGGGTTTAGCCGCCTATTCATGGAATATCATTGAGAACATTTCATATAGACTAGAGTTAGTCTACATATCATCAGTAACATCATTTTCATATTAGTTCATGCATGGGTTTGCATATTTCAATAACGTATATTTATTTATTTAATAAACGCTATCGCACGATCATTTATTTTGATCAATTGATCCAACACTTTCGACAATTGTCCAGATATATTTTTATACTCATTTTAAGATTATAAAAATTATATTATTAGTTTACCCGATATTTTGAATTTATTTAGTACATATATTGTGATATATATATATATATATATATATATATATATATATATATATATATATATATATATATATATATATATATATATATATATATATATATATATATATATATATATATATATATATATATATATATATATATTTACGACGGTTTACGTAATTTTGATACGATAATTATTTATTCACCCGATACTTGCGAGAAATATAATTTTATAATTTTTATGACTTTATTATATTTCATTTTGTTCCGTTAAAATCAATTTCTAGCTAACGCTACACTAAATAACTAATTATATGTACAAAATATACATTATACTTAACTTTTAATGCATTTATTCATCAAAAATACACCAAATCAATCATTATTATCCCATTGCCGCCCCCCCTAGTCATCAAGGTGACAAAATTGAGTTTGATCACTTAAATTAACTTTATGCTTTTTTTTGCCTAGATATTTACTTGCACTACACATTGATTTCTTAAAAAATAAACATACAATCACATATTTCTAAGGTGAAAAGCAAGAACACTCTCTTGCTCATCCATGGGGGTTCGGCCAACATCAAATCTAGGACCAAGATCATTATTTTTTTTCAAGATCAAGATCATCTAAGTACACTTGTGTGTTACTAAAGGGTTTTAGTTTATAATCTCAAGGTTTCTTTCATCTTTTTCACTAAATCATGCAAGTAAGCTTCTAATAATTTTTCTTAATCTTTCATACTATTATTTGATCTTTTTTATTATGCTAGTACAAAAACATGCAAGTATTATATGTATTCATACCACTTTTACTTGTTTTTATTACTTATTATTAGTATTAACTATCCTATAATTATTCTCATGAAACTTATCATTGTTGATGAAGTTTAGGAACTCATGACACCCTAAGAAGGTGTATGGTAGGTTTATAATAGTTTTAGTGTTGATTGGAAAGGGTTAGAACAAGTTCTACACTATAAAAATCATTTTCGACAACATGAAATTGAGGTCTGTCCATTTTTATAAAATCTGGAAATATCAGCAGGTCATGGACTATTTTGGTTTATATTTTCAGAAAATAGACTTTAAAACGAAACCGTGGTCGCTTGTACGGGTTAAAACGGGTTTATAACAAAAAAGATACGCTAGTTTCAAGTTTAACGATGAAAACTAATTTTCTGAAATAATACTTGCTGTCAAGGGAATTTTAAGGGGAAAAATCGAGTTTTAAACATAATATCAATGAGTTAATTTATCAAAAATATATTAGTATACATTAACACGAAACCAAAGATATATAGATCGTAGAAAACGGAGCTATAACGACTAAGTTACACGCGTTTTAATTATGGCTATCGTAATTATTTTCAAAAGTATTAACACTTACATATTTTCTATTAGTCCAAAATGGTTATCGCAAGTGACCATGTTTGGAGCCGTTTTTCATATCGATAATGTTAGTAATTGGAAATTCCATAAGGAAGTGTCGGTCACCCCAATTATTGTTTAGCATATCTTAGCTCGTAGACTTTACGTTATTTAGTAGCTATTAGTTAGTTATTAGCTTAGTTATTAGTTTAAGTAACACCGTCGAGGAAGGACGGGTCTTTACCCACTGTATGCCTGATCCACAGTCCGAAGGAGGACGTGTAGTATGTAACAATAAATACCCTCTACCTTCCAAGGTAGAGGGTTGGACCTTTCATTCTAATCTAACATTTTCTCTTTTGTTTACTCTCTCTCTAGAAAGGATCCCATCCTCCACTTTCTCTCTCTAAAACTCTTGCATAATTCGACCCTAAGGGTGAGCATACAACCCGAACGGACCGGACCGACCGTCGGACCGACCGAGACCGGACTGGACCGGACCGGACCGACCACATTCGGTCTGGTCCGCGGTCTTGGCATTTGGGCTAATTCGGTCCTCGGTAAATCTCCGGACCAAAACCGACGAATTTGGGCTAATTTGGACCGGACCCACCGAAGGACCGACCGGACCGGTCCGGACAGAGACCGGACCGACCACATTCGGTCCGGTCTCGGTCTAAGGTTTATGCCGAAATCGGTTTTCGGTCCGGTCCGGTCCGGTTTTTGGACCGTGCGCACCCTTATTCGACCCATATATTGTTATGTGATGTGTTTATGAAATCCAATATGTTACAAATGGTATCAGAGCCATGGTTTGATCATTCATCTTACATGTTCTTGGATTTCTAGTGGTTTTATATGGTTTTGGGTTTGAAAAAGTTTTGAGTTATTTGCATCATTTGGATCATCTCTAGTGTTAAAGTTTGGATTTTGATTGTACTTTTGTGTTTAGAATTATCATAAGTGTTTAGGTTGTGATTTGGATGGCTTGAATCACTGTGGTTGGATTGTTTTTTGGATTAAAAAGTGGCATTTTGGTTATTTTAAAAGGTGCGATTTATCTCTTGCTAAGTGTTTCTAAATAGCGATTTGTCCCTGGTTGGAAGCGATTTGTGTTTCCTAAGAATCGCTTATTGAAGCAATTTGTCCAGTTAGTGGTTGTACTTGTGCGAATTGTGTGGGGAAGCGATTTGTCATTTTAAGCGACTTGTTTATTTAAGCGAATTGTTAGTTTAAACGATTTGTCTTATCAAGCGACTTGTCTGTTTAAGCGATTTCTTGGTTTGAGCGATTTATCTGTTTTAGCGATTTGTCAACTTAAGCGATTTGTCAGAGCGATTTGTCTTGGACTGCGATTTTTCAGAACTGCGTTTTGTCTAAAGAAGCGATTTGTCTAAAGAAGAGGTTTGACCAAAGTTGACTTTTTACGTCAAAACTTCAAACGGCCAAAACTTTTGATCCGTAATCTTCAAATAAAATACGCCTCAAAACGATCGGAACAGGCTGAATATTGTGAAGTTTCACCACAAAGTCATGAAACAAATTTTTCGAGGCCCAAATCCCCTCCGAAAGGAATTTATTGAGCTTTTAAGTTTTTAGACCTAAATTTCACCGTAAAAACGTGCATTAACAAAACCAATTCACAACCAAATAATACTTCAGCTAATCCTTCAAACTATCATCACTCCTAACACATAATCCTCTATCATTGTATGGGTCCATCAGTTATCTTAACATGTTCTATTGGTCATTGTATCACGGTTTCTTCTTGATTTTGTAAAATCCCGCGAAAGAATCTATTTCTCGATTTAAATCATAGACTTGTAAAATCCCGTGTATACTACAACATCATGTCTTACACTACTGACCCAGTGATTTCGGAAGTACTTAAATTGTATGATGATGTGGACAACAATGATAATGTATGCTACACTGAACGATTAAAGATGATTGAATTAATCAATGACGATGTGAGATCTTCATGTTCTGAGTACAATGAGAAAGAATTGCACCTGCTAATGCCACAAAATTCCATGCAAAAGGAATGCTGCATTATACCCTATAAACATCTTTACTCTCACCTCATGTTACTTCCACCCATAACAACGGAACGAACATGTATTGCCCTCTTCCGTCAGGACTTATCTACATTAACAGGAACTTTGTTGTTAAACTTAGAGCAATTGGAGATACAACTTGACAAAGAGAAGGTTCAAAAGGATAGTTCCAGTGCTGCACTTCAAGTGATCCACCACCAATTTCAGTCATTCAACAGTAAGGAATTTACATCTGATTATGATCAAGACATGACTGAAATGTCTTTCAAGAGACACACTGGAATGGAAATTAGCATGTTCATTAAGACACTTATCCATCTCATGGAAAATGTGGAGAAGTATATTGAGGAAGTTACTCAGAAAGATGAAAAAGTAGATGAGAGTCTGGTGCAGTTGAGAGATAGTTGTGATGAGTTGGGTAATGTATCAGTTGAAGAATCGGGTGTTGCTGAATGCAGAATGTCCGAGACAACAAATAATGATGTAACCAGTTGTTCAGTTACTCCTAATACACAAGAAGTAGATGCATGAATCGAAAGGGGATGAATGTCGGGCACAATCAAAAGATTGTAGTGTTGAGTCGCGTAAAGCACCAGATGATGGATCAGTTGACACTGAATACAGAGGCTCAGAGTTAGATAAGCTTGACACCAGCGGTCAGTGACTCTTATTACACATGATTTGGATGATATCAGACCGATAATTGAACAGTGTCATGTAATGAGGTACCCTTAATTGTTCAACATAGTGCATCTGCTAAAGTACTTAAACAAACTGATCATGATGCTGAACATGACTTTGATAAATGTTCTGTAACTGAGGCTGAGTCTGAGATTAAGTGTTTTAAAACAAAAGATATGGTTGATAAAAAGGCTTTTGATGAACTTTCAAACAAATTCTCAAATCTTGAAAAACATTGCATTTCACTTGAAATTGCGATACAGAGTAAAGAAGAAAGTTTTCAACTTAACAAACCATGTATAAATCCAGAACTTCCTGAATTCCGTGAATTTTTTGAAATTAACACTTTGAAGATCAGCTTCAAGACAAAGACTCAACCATTTACAATCTGAAGAAACATATTTCTGTCCTGAATTTGAAAAGTAATTTAGTCATGACTAAACAAGACATTGATGCTATTAAGACGAGAAATAATGAATTGGAAATTTATGTGGCTAAAGTACTTAAGGAAAATGAGACTTTGAAAAAGCATCAAAAGGACTTAAGCGACTCTATCAATGAAACTAGAACTAAGTCCGTGGAACAAACAAAATCTTTGATAGCAAAAATTGATGAACTCAAAGCTCAACTTCAGGATAAGAGTTTTGAGATAGTTTCCTTAAAGAATGAGCTTAGAAAAACCGTAGGGAAAAGTGTGAACACTAAGTTTACAAAACCATCAACCTTGGGGAAGCCGGTTTCTCATCCCACTAGAGACCGGTCTGTTGTTAGGCAGCCTACTGCATTTATATCTGAAAAAACAAAATTTTCGAAAACCCGGTTTGCCTCCCAAGTTGATGATAAACAAATTTTGTCAAAACCAGTCACTTCACCTTATTTGCCTAACAATTCACATGATATGAATGACTTGTTCAAGAACTATGATCTAGAAAAAGCTAGGAAAAAGGCACAGATTCGAAAAGATGGAATTTTAGGTGCTAGACCTAGGGTGATGAATTCTACGAGATTTCAAGGCACTGCTAGTAGTTTTAAACCATTACCTAGGAACACTCAACTAAAGACTAGGGATTGGCTTGGATCTAAGAGTAGTTGCGTTTCGAATAAATCTATTCCCATAGTAGATCACTCTAAGAACTTTAGATCATCTTCTGAATCCAAACAAGTTGTTGGCTCGAATTGTCTGAAATGCATCTTTAAGGCAAATCATGATAATTGTTTTTCAAAATCCCTAAAGAAAGTAAATGCTCATGCAAAGGTTCAACCTGTTAATTCTAGGATCTACACTAAGTCTATGAAGCAAAACAAACAAAAAACTTCATCTAAATGGATACCAACTGCTAAATCTTTGGAAACTAGGAATAACAATAAGTCTTCCACTATGCATAAGAAGCTTACCAATCCTAGACCTTGCCATAAGTGGATACCATCTGGTAGAATGTTTAAGGATGTTGGACTTAGGTGGATACCTACCGGAAAACTATTTTCTGATGGCAAAATCAAGGTTGATCGTGAAACCCCAAAGGGTTTGGATACTAATGTCACTAACCAATATATATGCAAACAAGCTTATAATGTTAGTGCAGGTAGACCTTACTCAGTTGCAGATACTTCGATCCTTCAATACATGGACTGGCTTAAAGTATGGATAACACAAGGATTGATATCTCATAACTCACGGGTTCAAGTAACTCAACCTTGATATTCAATCAGCTATGACGTTTAAACACAACAGTTCAAGCCTCGTTTTCTAAAGAAAAGAAAAGTGTACATGTCAGTGCGCTTTATCTTATGAAGAAGAGAAATCTTCTTATTAATGACCATTCTCATCAACATGCTTCATGCTTTTTCCATGCGCTTTAGTCATCAAGTGAACCGAACTACTGTTGATTGTTTTTTTATTCCACTTGCTCAACTATAATGATGATGGCGACATCATGTGCTAATTTTGCGGGGGAAAAGTGTGAATAGAATAAATTTAGATGATAATCACTTGTTTAATCAAGAATGACATCTCCGTATGCAATTCTTGAGGGGGAGAAGAAGTGTGAAACTACTGCATGATTGATTGATATTAGAGAATAAATGGTCAAATGGCTCCAAACTCATGTAAGAACCGAGCTTCTTCTTATCGGGTCATTTCTACATGGTGTTTCTTCTAAGAGCCGTTGGTTGATGATGAGTGTGTAAATACTCATCATTTTTGTACAAAATAAACTGCAAGTTCATCTGAAAACACTCAGAAACACATCAAAATGATCAAAATATCACAAATCAGTGTTTTATGTGTTTTAAATGCAAAAATATCAAAATCAGATGAAAAACATATCAATTTTGCAAAAATTGCAGTTTCAGTCCCCCAAGTTTCAAAAGTTGTCAAAAACAGTCCCTGAGCACATAATTTCAAAAGTAAAGTCACCAAAGGTCTTTTTAAAATCATAAAGTGTCATGTTTAGTCCTTTGGTGGGAAATCTAAAAGTTTTGAGAAAATTACAATTTAGTCCCTGAAAATCCAAAATTTGTCAAATCTAGTCCTTGGAAATTTCAAAAATGTCAAAATCAACCCATGGATTATTTAACTTGGCAAGACTAGTCCTTTGACTACTTTTCATAAGTTACATGTTTGGTCCTTGGAAATTGGAGCTTTACATCTTTGGTCCCTATGCTAATAATTTCACAAACCATCCGGACCCTAATTAAACCCCAAGCCCAAATAATTAACACCCCGGCCCAATCTTGTACCCGGTCCAATCCCACAACCCGACCAACCCAAACCCAGTGTTTAAACAAAAACAAACCCGCCCCCTTTCCCCGTTTTCCCTCCCACTGTCTGCCCACCATCATCCTCCACCACCACCTAAAATCAACCCTACTTCACATATTGTCTCCCACCTCCTCACCTAACATCCCACCACAATTAATGCACCTCTTTCCTGTCCCAGATATCCAAAACAGAAAATGGCGCCAAAACAAGATTAAGGGCCAAGATGAAGTCTAGCCAATCAATGGCTCATATTGATGCTGGGATTTGACCAGAAGAGAGAGAGAAGCACTTTGGAGCTTATAAGAGACCAAGAGGAAGCTAGAAGAATAGTTAGTTTTTTTTAGTTTTTCAAATTGTATGTCGTTTCTAAAATTAATAGATCTTAATTAGTTTTTAGTTATGTTTTAAAGTTCATTTGTACTCAACAAAGTTATCCAAGTGTATTGCAACTCAGTTTAAATCTCAATTCAAGTGTTAAGTACAATTTCATTCTGTTTACTTGTTAGAATTTACAATATCTAAATCTGAATCCCAAGCTTCAATAAGCTTCTTTATAAGTTGAAACAAGCTTATATTAGCTTATAATAGCTTTTCATAAGCTTGTGTTTAAGATTGGAACAATATTTGACACTGGTCAACAAAAGTCAAAGCAAGAACCAAAATGGGTGCAGAGTTGGATTGGGTTGAGGCAGTGATGGAAATGGGTTGAAATGGAAGCATTGGGTTGAATTGGATAGGTTAGAGTTCCTTGTTTCACTGTTGGCTAGCCATAGTGGCTTTGGACACTTGTAAGTGATTTTCACAAAGTCTTGCATACAATGTGTTTGTGGTCATAATTTGTTAGAACTCATTAATAGTTGTGTTTGAGTTAAATAAGCTTAGGATGATTAATGATTTGTGCCTGTTAAATCTTTAGCTTAGTTTTTGTTTGAAAACTAGTGATAAAGGGGTGTTTGGTTTGCTGTCAAAACTGTCTCACCGGTGGATGCAGTGGTAGTTTTTTGTTGGTTCTAGTTTATTCAGCTCTAAGTAACTCATTGGAGTCAAAATCTTGTGCTTGTTAGTTCACAAAGTCAACAATTCATATTATCCATCTCCACTGTTTGTCTGTTGAAATTTTGGGTAAGCAAATCCTTATTTTGTGATTAAAAGTCATAAACAAAGGTTGTATTAACTTCATTCCATCATAATACAACAACAATATCACCTTAAATCAAGTTCAAAACTCAAAAAAGTCAAAGTTTCATTCTTTCATCAAAAGTCAAAAAACTGAAAATCTAGTTTTGAGCCAACTGAAAAGGATTTTTATAGGATTCAATTTTGGGTCTTATTTAGTGAAATTTGTTGTTTTAAAAACCTCTCTTGGTCTGTTTACTTATTACCATTTTTATTGATTTTTACAAATTTTTTACAAGCTCCAAAAAGGCTTGTACTTCTCGTTCCAATTACTCAAAACTCAGCTTAAGCTGAGTTTTCTCACAGAGTTGCACTTAGGCAAGGGCTTATTAGAGCTAGTCATGGTCTACTTTTTGGTTTAGATACTCTCACCCAGGTCAAGATTATATTCCAATTTCTTTTTCCTTTTAGCTTATTCTTAGTCTTGTGCACAAGCTCAAAGTTAGTACTTAGAAACTGTTTTAGCTTAAACTCATAATCATCAAATCCTTGTATCTTGCAATTCAGTAGCTGTAGCTTGTTGCTTTTAGTTGTATATTGGTTACTTTTGCATATTATAAAGCTTCACGTGATCAGGGGTTGCTTGTTTTGCTCATTTGCTTATCAAGTGCTTATTTCAATAAGCACTTGATTCATCAGTTTCATTTTCTCCCACATAAGCTCTTGTTTTTCCAATTTTCATAGCTTCTTAATATTAATTTAGAGTTTCCCTGAAATTTTCAGAATTTTCCTAGCTGTTTTTCTATTTTTCTTGATTTTAATTAGTTTTTAGCACTTTTTAAATAGCATTTAATACAAAAAATTCAGAAAAGGTTCAAAAAAATAAGTTTTCATTTTTCTTAGGCTTAGATAAATATAAAAAGTAGAAAAAGTAATTTTCCAGATTTTTCATAGTTTATTTGGTAATTTTTAGTAATTTAATTAGTTTTTAATAGTTTAAAATTCCTAGAAAATAGAAAAATAATCAGAAAATTACAAAAATAGTTTTGAAAATTCTCTTTTGATATTTTAGATTTTTCTAAGTCTTAATTTTATTTTTCTAGCTTTATTTCATATTTTCTTGTATTTAAGGTAGTTATTTAATAATTAAAAATAGTTTTTAATTAGATAATTAGTCATAAAAATAATTTTCTTTTTCTAAATATTTTATTTTATCATTAGGTTTGTAAAAACATCATTTTCATATTTTTAGGGTTAATATTGATTTAGTTTCACGTTTTTAGTTGTACGTCGCGTAGTTTTTAAATTCAGTTTTATAAAAATATAAAAACAAAAACATCATTTTAATTATAGTGATAGCGTTTATTTAATAGATTTTATCTTTTTAATTTCCTTTAATTTGCATTTAAGCCGTTGTTATTTATTGGCTTTTTCTGTAGTTATAATATTATCAGAATCCCTTTTTCGTTCAAATCTCGCGATCACTATTCGTAAGTCGATCCATTGCATAGCTCGCTGGGACATAACGACCCGGGGAGACCCTATACTCCTCAGATCTTCATTGATTTCGTGCTTAAGCAGTTTTAAGCTGGTTACGGTCCGCCATTCACAAGTGGCGGGCTTGTGTGATTTAGCTTGACCGTTTGGCGCCGATCAAATTTTTTACGCCGCTGCCGGGAGCGTGGCTGATCTATCTCCGTCTGCGATTAGTTGTTTGAATCCTCACTCTTTGTTTATATCATCCATCTCTGTATATATATATATATCCATATTTTCTTCTAAAAAATCCAAAAACCCAAAAACAACCAAAAACGTATAAAACACAAAAATATTTTTCCTTTTGTTTCTATATATGTATCAAATATAAAAAAATACAAAAAGAAGAATCGTTTCTTTAAAAATTAACAACTTAAAAGATTACCACCGCAAACCACAAGGCAAGTGCACTACCTAATGGGGGTGCGACCATAATAAGTTCCCGAACTAAAGATATAAAACTTGCCTTTGTGTCCTTGTGATTGGTGTACCTTTTTAAAGAAGCCATTCATCTTGGATTATTGGTTAAGTTCACTGTTGTTTTGCCTTGATTTTGTGTTAATTGATTTTGTTGTGATATCGACGTTTCAGAACCTGAAAACCCATAAAGATTCTTCTCACACCACCATTTTTCCAAACGTCTTCATAATTCCATTTCTCTCCTTAACTCGAAGTTTCCTTAGAGTTAACTCGTTGTATGACTCGCTCTTCTAGATCTGTAAGCCCATTTCGTGAGCTTGTCAAGATTCCAAGAAGGCGTGTTCGAGACTTTCGCTCCAGCCAGCCGATCTGAGATCCGGATCATTTGTTCACACTTCTTCCGCTATCATGGCGGATGAAATTCTATGTGAGCTTCTCCGGCACCCATCGACGGGTATGGAGATGCTATCGTTGTGCCGCCATCGTTGGCTGAAAACTTTGAACTCAAGACCGGTTATGAATCTTGTAACTTCAAATCAGTTCTACGGTTTTGAGCGGGACGATCCTCATGCTCATATTAGATGGTTTAACAAGATTGCATCTACCATCAAGTATAAGAATGTCCCTTCTGATGCGTTAAGTAGTTTCTTCGTTTTTCTCTTGAGGGCAAGCCGGATTTGGCTTGAAAAGCAACCCCCTAAATCAATAGAGACATGGGAAGATCTGGTGAAGAAATTTGTGAATGAATTCTATCCACCTTCCAAGACCACGAGTCTTAAAAATGAAATCATCAAGTTCACTCAGAAGTTTGATGAATCCTTCAATGAATCGTGGGATCGTTTCAAGGAATTGCTTCGCAAATGTCCTCACCACTGTTTCTCCGAGTTGATGCAACTCGATACTTTCTACAATGGAGTGAGTCAATCTGATCAAGATTCGCTCAATTCCTCCGCGGGAGGAAATTTCTTAAGCAAAACTGTAAAAGAAGCTTTAGCGATAATTGAAAACAAGTCTAAAGTCCGCCCTGCACGAAGCAAGCCGGTTGTTTCCCAAGTCAGTGTTGGTCCTTCTTCTTCATCATCGCCCGTGAGTCGGTCTAGCACGATGCTAAGATTGATAAACTCACGGAAGCTATCCAAGCTTTGGTTCTCTCCAACCAGAAGAAAGTCTCCTTTCCACAAACTTCACCTCTGCCTGAAGTTAAGAAAGTGGAAGTCTGGTTACCCTGTGGTGGCCCCATGCTTACTATAACTGTATGGCCACCGATGGTAAACCTATCTTGAAGCTAATGCGTGGGCGATGCCTAATCAAGGAGGCAATCAATATCGTGGTCCTGTAGACCCGAACCACCGTCCTAACCACTACTCTGACCTCCGGTTTCAATCAAAATCAAACCGTAATCAATCAAAAGACCAAACCAAGGTTTTCAAAACCAAGGTCATTTCAATCAAAACAACGGTTTTCAAAATCAAAATTTCCAACATCAAGGAAATTACAATAGAAACCAGGTCGTGGAAATTTCAACCCGTGGTATTTTCATGCAAACAATCAAGGGAATTTTCAGAACCAAGGCCCTAATCCTAACAATAGAGGCCAAAATTTTCCTGCAGCAAACTCAAGCCATTGTTCCAACTGGACCATCATCTGATGAGTGGTTGAAACAATTCATGAAATCCCAAGAGGAAATGAATCGTTGTTGGTCAGCATTTCGACATCAAGAAGTCTTTAAATGATCGACCTCTCGGGCTCGTACTCTACCTAGCAACACGATCGCTAATCCGAGGGCGATGCAAAGGCGATCACAACCCGGTGGTGCTTCATATGCTGGACCTGCTGTTCCTACTACCTCTTCTTCTTCTTCTATCCCGAAGGTAGTGGAAAGCGAACCTCCAAAACACAATGGACCTACGACTCCAATGCCTCCTCCACCTGTGGCAATAAGTCAAGTTACCAAGGAAACAACGGACAAGGTACATTATTCAAGTCCACGGCATCCGCACACGTCCAACCTTCGGTAGTCCAACCTCAAGTGGTCCAGAAACCTAAGTCAAATCAAGGAGTTGTTTTTGAACCTCCTGTAGCTCCTGTGAGAATCGAAATCCAAATCTTCTATTCCTTATCCCTCACGCGTTACATTGCAAAAGCTCCGCTGAGAAAGCTAGTCATCAAATGGAAAAATTCTTTCAAATTTTCCAAGAACTTCACTTTGACATAAGCTTCGCGGATGCCATCATGTTAATGCCCAAGTTTGCATCTACTCTAAAACACATGTTGAGCAACAAGGAAAAGCTGTTTGAAATGGCTAAGACTCCTTTGAATGAGAATTGCTCACCGTCTTGTTAAAAAGCTTCCCGAGAAGCTAGGAGATCCCGGAAAATTTCTTCTTCCTTGTGTTTTTCCTGGGATGATTGAATGCTTTGCCCGTGCCGATCTTGGTGCAAGCATCAATGATGCCTTACTCAGTGGAAGAAACTTTCTTCCGGAACTTATTCCTACCGCATGACTCTTGAGCTTGCAGATCGTTCTATCTCAAGGCGCCTCTTGGCATCGCCGAGGATGTATTTGTGAAAGTAGGAAAGTTCCATTTTCCAGCTGACTTTGGGGTTGTTGATTTCGATGTCTTGACCCTCGAGTTCCCTCATTGTTGGGCGGGGATTTCGAGGACGGCCGTGCTCTTATTGATGTGTTTGAACAAGAGATCACTCTATCGCGTGTGGGTAATGAAGTCGCTAATACCTTTAACCTCGATCAGACTTCGAGGTACTCCTCAAATTATGATACTGAATCGACCATTAATCAGTCGATTTAATTGACATTGCTTTAGAGGAGTACTCTCAAGAGTTTCTTGGTTATCTTCATAATTCAGAGTGGAAATTCCAATTCCACCACATCTTCTCAACCTATCATTGCCGACTCTTCCCCTCTCTCACCCGTTTGAGGAGGTGACTTCCTCCCTCGGAAGAGATCGATGAATTTCTCGGCTATGATGAATCAATTCCGCCTACCGAATTGATGGTGTGTATGATTCGAAGGGGATATTCTATCTTGAGCAATTGCTTAATGAAGATCCATTACCTTCACTCCTCCGAAAGCATCACGATTGAAATCAAATGTTACAAACTTCTAGAAGAATTTCCCAAGGTTGAACTTAAGGACCTACCTCCTCATCTTGAGTATGCATTCTTGGAGGTTGATGATAAATTACCAAATCATAATTGCTAAAGACTTGATGAGGAGGAAGCTGCTCTCATAAAGGTCTTGAAGGCACACAAGCAAGCAATTGCTGAAACTCTCCCAGTATTAAAGTCTATGACCACAATTTTGTGCTCACAAAATCTTAATGGAGGATGACTTCAAGCCGGCTGATCAAAGTTAGAGAAGGGTGAATCCTAAGATTCACGAGGTTATCAAACAAGAGGTTCTTAAACTTCTTGATGCCTGGTCACGATTTACCCGATCTCCGATAGTCCTTAGGTTAGCCCCATTCATTGCGTTCCTAAAAGGGTGGCATTACATTGTCACAAATGAAAAAAGAGTTAATTCCAACTTCGATTGGATTACGGATGGCGTGTGTGTATTGACTATCGAAAGTTCGCGGCCACGGTAAGACCAACCTTTCCTCTACCCTTCATGGACCGGATGCTTGAGAGATTAGCGGGGAGGCAGTACTTGTTTCCTTGATGGTTTCTGGGTTACTTCAGATCCCCATTGATCGGCTGGATCGAAAAAACTACATTCACTGCCCATCTGGGCGTTTGCCTATAGATATGCCTTTTTGGCATATGTATGCTCCACGGCGTTCCAACGATGTATGATGGCAATTTTCCACGACATGATCGGAGGAAACTATGAGTGTTTATGGATGACTTCTGGTCATTGGGGACTCATTTCATAGCATATCTCTCCACTTAGACAAAATGCTTAAAAGGTGTGAAGACACCAATCTATGTCTAAAAGCGGGAGAAGAGCCACTTTATGGTCAAAGAAGGCATAGTCCTTGGCCATAAGATTTCTAAGAATTGGATTGAGGTTGATAGAGCAAAAGTTGATGTTATTGCTAAATTACCTCATCCTACTACCGTCAAAGGTATTAGGAGTTTCCTAGGTCATGCCGGGTTTTATCGTCGATTCATTCAAGATTTCTCTAATATTTCGCCTACTGTTATCTTCTCGAAAAAGATGCTCCTTTTATCTTTTCCCCTAGTGCATGGTAGCTTTGAAACACTTGAAAAACGGAGGCACCCATTCTAGTGCCCATTGGGATTTACCCTTAAGCTCATGTATGATGCAAGTGATTTTGCTATCGGGTGCGATGTTGGGGCGCAAAACCAAGCATTTTCGGCCAATCCACTACAGGCAAAAGAAACTATGGTGGCTTCGGACCCATTACACCACTCTGAAAAATTATTAGGCATGGTGTATGTTCGAAAAGTTTAGTATACCTTATCTTGACAAATGCGTGGTTATATCACGGATCCTTCGACTCTCAAATATCTCTTTGCAAAACAAGATCAAGCAAAGTTGCTCGTTGGGTTCTCCTCTACAAGAATTTGATATCATTATTGGGATAAAAAGGAGAACAGAACACAGTGCGATCATCTGTCCGATTAGACCCTCACGGAATGTGTTTGAGAAAAAGGAAATAAATGAAACATTTCCTCTCAAAACACTTAATATGGTTTCTTTTAGGTGGAGACTCTTCTACCCCATGGTTTTGCGGACTTTGCAAATTACCATCACGGGTAACTTTGTAATTGAAAGGGATGTCGTCCCAACAGAAAAATAAATTCTTTAAAGATGTAAAACATTATTTGCAAATGACCCTACTTGTTTAAAATAAATGCGGATCAAGTCATCCGGCGATGTGTGTAATGGTCGAAGCTATTGACATTCTCAAGGCTTGCCATTACGGACCTCACCAGGGACATCATAGCCCCAACTACACTTGAGAAGGTGTTTGATTCCGGATTCTATTATTTACGATCTATAAGGATGCCCATGAATTAAAACTGTGGCGCTTCAACAGCGTCACGGGAATCCTCACAAAGGAATGAAATGCATGGCGCTATTCAAGTGTGTGAGATTTTTGACATCTGGGGCATTGACTTTATGGGGCCATTTCCTTCCTCCCGCGAAATAGTACATGCATGGCCGTTGACTACTTGTCAAAATGGGTCGACTAAGGCTTTACCCACCATGATGCTTAGAGTTGTAGTGAAATTCTTGAAATCTCTATTGCTAGGTTTGGAACTCCATGAGCCATAATCGGTGATCGTGATGCATTTGCAATGACCAATTTGCAGAGTCATGCAAAAGTATGGTGTAACTCAGCGTACCTCTGCGTACCACCCCAAACAAGTGGGCAGAGTGGAAGTTTCTAACTTGAGGATAAAATTCTTGAGGAGGACGATTGGTGAAAACCGTGCCTCTTGGTGGGATAAGCTAGATGGCGCACTCTGGGCCTTCCGCTGCTCACAAAACACCCATCGGTGCACTCCATACAAGCTAGTGTCGGGAAGAAAATGTCATCTACGGTTGAGCTCGAGCACAAGGCATCTGGGCCTTAAGCATGCTTTAACTGATATTGACGGGGTGGTGATCGCCGGAAAGTTCAAATGAATGAATTAAATGAACTCAGTGATCAAGCCCTCGAGAACTCTTTGATCTATAAACAAAAGACAAAGAAGATTCATGACTCAAAATCAAAAACGCTTTTCAGCGTCGGTGATCGAATCCTTCTTTTCAACTCAAGATTGAAGATTTTCTGGAAAATTAAAATCATTGGTCACGGTCCATTTACTATAGCTAAGGTTTATCCTTATGGTACCATTGAGTTATCTCAACCCGATGGTCCTAATTTTAAAGTGAATGGTCATCGGTTGAAGCATTACTTTGGAGAGGACATTCCCCAGCGGTTATCGGCGGATTTACAAACTTTCCCATGAACCAATGAATCGCGGGGTCAGGTCAAAAGCTAGCGACTTAAAGGAAAACTGATAGCATGCCATATGGGTTTTCACCCATATTTACGTCTTCTTCTACTTTACCACACTCTAGTGTGGGGAGATGCCCAGCACCTTATATATTTTCAAAAAAAAAAAATCTTCTTTTCTAAATAATGGCCGTAGTATTTCCTTTCCCGTTCTTTGTTTGGCATAACAGTGGTACTTTGAATATTAAGGGCAATATTCATCTCTTGTGTTGAGAGGATTCTCAGAATTTTATCATGTAATTATATGCGTGATTCCCGTTTTGGCCAAAATTTTTTTCGATGAAGTGTTTCAACCTCAATTGGTTATCGATCATATGTCCGTAAGACAAAGGATTAGCTAATCGAGACAAGCGTCTTGTAAAGATTTCTCAAATTCGTTTATATGGCTTGCAATTTGCCCAAAATTGTATGGTTCTCAACTCACCATATCCTAAAAAGTGAAGAGTTGGCTAGCCATAAGATTATGGCTTGTAGTAAAAGCGATGTGAAAAACCATAATTGGTATTGACTCCCAAAGATAATTACGATAATTTATCTAAGAGTTGGCTAGTCCGGAAGGGTACGGCTTACGGTAAAGACACATCAAATCCGCTATATGGTTTATGATTTGCCAATCAGATAGTTATGTGTGTACCATGGTTCTTGCTTGAACTGTGTTGGCTACTCCAGAAGTAATGGCTTTTGGTAAAGAGATGCAAATCCATTATGTTTTTCTCAAAAGATTGCTAGGGACTAGCAATAGTTTAGTGTGGGGATTGATGAGTGTGGAAATACTCATCATTTTTATGTCAAAATAAAGCGCAAATTCATGCGAAAACACTCGAAACACATCAAAATGATCAAAATATCACAAATCAGTGTTTTATGTGTTTTAAATGCAAAAATATCAAAATCAGATGAAAAACATATCAATTTTGCAAAATTTGGTTTGATCCCAAGTTTCAAAAGTTGTCAAAAGCAGTCCACAGGCATAATTTCAAAAGTAAAGTCACCAAAGGTCTTTTTAAAATCATAAAGTGTCATGTTTAGTCCTTTGGTGGGAAATCTAAAAGTTTTGAGAAAATTACAATTTAGTCAAAATCAAAATTTGTCAAATCTAGTCCTTGGAAATTTCAAAAATGTCAAAATCAACCCATGGATTATTTAACTTGGCAAGACTAGTCCTTTGACTACTTTTCATAAGTTACATGTTTGGTCCTTGGAAATTGGAGCTTTACATCTTTGGTCCCTATGCTAATTTCACGAACCATCCTAGGACCCTAATAAACCCCAAGCCAGAATAATTAACACCGGCCCAATCTTGTACCGGTCCAATCCACAACCGACTAACCCAAACCCGATTGTTTAAACAAAAACAAACTGGCCCTTTCGTTTTTCCTCCCGGCATGCGCCCGTACATCATCTCCTCATGAAGCCTTTAAAATCAACCTACCATATTGTCTCCCTCCTCACCTAACATCCCACCACAATTAATGCACCTCTTTCACATCCAGATATCCAAAGCGAAAATGGCAAAACAAGATTAAGGGCCAAGATGAAGTCTAGCCAATCAATGGCTCATATTGATCTTTGGGATTTGACAGGAAGAGAGAAGCACTTTGGAGCTTATAAGAGACGAGAGGAAGCTAGAAGAATAGTTATTTTTTAGTTTTCAAATTGTATGTGGTTCTAAAATTAATAGATCTTAATTAGTTTTAGTTATGTTTAAAGTTCATTTGTACTTTCAACAAAGTTATCAAGTGTATCTTCGGTTTAAATCTCAATTCAAGTGTTAATTACAATTTCATGTTTACGTATTCTATTTAAATTTACAATATCTAAATCAGATCCCAAGCTTCAATAAGCTTCTTTATAAGTTGAAACAAGCTTATACTAGCTTATAATAGCTTTTCATAAGCTTGTGTTTAAGATGGAACAATATTTGACCTTTATTCAACAAAAGTCAAAGCAAGAACCAAAATGGGTGCAGAGTTGGATTGGGTTGAGGCGGATGGAAAATGAGTTTGAAATGGAAGCATTGGGTTGAATTGGATAGGTTAGAGTTCCTTATTTCCCTTTATTGTGTTTGCTTGTAGTGAGCTTTGCAACAATGTAGTATAATTTGTTAGAAAGATCTTATGTTGTGTTGAGTTGGAGTAAGCTTGGATGATTAATGATTTTGCACATTAAATCTTTAGCTTAGTTTTGTTTGCTTCAATGATAAAGGGGTGTTTGTTTCTTTATCAAAAAGCTTCTACAATTGGATCTGAAGTAGTTTTTGTTGGTTCTAGTTTATTGACTCTAAGTAACTCATTGGAGTCAAAATCTTGTGCTTGTTAGTTCACAAAGTCAACAATTCATATTATCCATCTCATTTCTTTGTCTGTTGAAATTTTGGGTAAGCAAATCCTTATTTTGTGATTAAAAGTCATAAACAAAGGTTGTATTAACTTCATTCCATCATAATACAACAATATCAGTCCTTAAATCAAGTTCAAAACTCAAAAAAGTCAAAGTTTCATTCTTTCATCAAAAGTCAAAGCAAAATCTAGTTTTGAGCCAACTGAAAAGGATTTTTCCAGGATTCATTTTTGGGTCTTATTCTGTGAAATTTGTTGTTTTAAAACCTCTCTTGATGTTTACTTATTACCATTTTATTGATTTTACAAATTTTTTTCAAGCTCCAAAACTTGTACATTCTCTGATTGCCTGTACAAAACTAGGCTTAAGCCGAGTTTTCCTGAGGATTAGAAGCAGAGCCTGAGGCTTATTAGAGCTAGTCATGGTCTACTTTTGGTTTAGATACTCTCACGGTCTAGATTATATTCAATTTACATTTTTTCTTTTTAGCTTATTCTTAGTCTTGTGCATAAGCTTGAGTTAGTTAACACCGCTGGCTTAGCTTAAACTCATAATCATCAAATCCTTGTATCTTGCAATTGTATGTAGCTTGTTGCTTTTAGTTGTATTTTGGTTACTTTTGCATATTATAGCCGTGATCGGTGGGTTGCTTGTTTTGCTCATTTGCTTATCGAGTGCTTATTTCAATAAGCACTTGATTCATCGGTTCATTTTCTCCCACATAAGCTCTTGTTTTTCCAATTTTCATAGCTTATTAATATTAATTTAGAGTTTCACTGAAATTTTGAATTTTCCTATTTGTTTTTCTATTTTTCTTGATTTTAATTAGTTTTAGCACTTTTTTAAATAGCATTTAATACAAAAATTAGAAAAGGTTCAAAAATAAGTTTTCATTTTCTTAGGCTTAGATAAATATAAAAATAGAAAAGTAATTTTCCAGATTTTTCATCAGTTTATTTGGTAATTTTAGTAATTTAATTAGTTTTTAATAGTTTAAAATTTCTAGAAAATAGAAAAATAATCAGAAAATTACAAAAATAGTTTTGAAAATTCTTTTTTGATATTTTTGATTTTTCTAAGTCTTAATTTTATTTTTCTAGCTTTATTTCATATTTTCTTGTATTTAAGGTAGTTATTTAATAATTAAAAATAGTTTTTAATTAGATAATTAGTCATAAAAATAATTTTCTTTTTCTAAATATTTTATTTTATCATTAGGTTTGTAAAAACATCATTTTCATATTTTTAGGTTTAATATTGATTTAGTTTTCACGTTTTAGTTGTCATGAGTGTATAGTTTTAAATTCGAGTTTTATAAAAATATAAAAAAAAAACATCATTTTAATTATAGTGATAGCGGTTATTTAATAGATTTTATCTTTTTAATTTCCTTTAATTTGCATTTAAGCCGTTTTAATTTATTGGCTTTTTCATGAATTATAATATTCGAATCCCTTTTTCGTTTCAAATCTGGCGATCATTATTAGTCGATGTCTGCATCCATTTCGGCAGGGACGTAACGACCGGAGACCCTATACTCTCAGATCTTCATGATTTGCGTCTTAGCGATTTTAAGCTGATTCACGGTCCGCCATTCACAAGTGGCGGGCTTGTGTGATTAGCTTATTTGTTTGGCATAGGATGTTTATCTTCACATGGTGGATTTGATTAATGACAAAGTGCTTCGATTTGGGGGCTAATTTCCATGAACATCTTTTATTCTTGTTTGATTGGGAGGGATTTGAGTTAAGGGGATTTGCTATATATAAGTTAACAGGAATGCATTTGGTGAGAAGAAGATGTTGACTTTCTATTCCCGATTGGACAATCTTGAAGAAGGTCGAGTCTACATTTTCTACTACATGTTAGAAGACTAAAGACGAGTTGCATTTAACGATCTAAAGACTTCTTCTTAATCCAAGCATTCATCATAAAGATTGTCTATTTAGGGAAGAACTAAGTGGAGAGTGAAAAGTCATATTCAATCCCATTAGACTTGCTCATATTCTTCCAGCCAGTTGATTCTCATGAAGAGTTCAAGTGTTCTTCTCCTGATTTCTAGTATACGGGCTTATTATGTGTTCTTTGATTACGAGCATCAAAACCAGCAAGAGGGAAGGGACACATCTAAATGGTAGAAACATTGATGAACTTAATTCTTCTAAGTGATTGAAGATATCAGGAAGACAAATATCATGACCTTGAGAGAAACTCAAGGTTTTACTCATCAAGGCTTTTAGTGTTATTATTCCTTCATTGGGGGAAGTGATGTAAGAGAAAGTTTTTGAAGATAAAAGGGTACAGTGTGTGATGATTTCGATGTTATCGCGATCATCGAGAGAATTGTGTATTGGGGCTCAATTTGTTTCCTTGAGTGCTTAATCGATGATTCGGAGATATAATCACTTATTACGGAGTTGACATCTGCAGAGATAATCGGTGATTGCCGGCTTCTTCAATGTTATCGGTTTTTCTCTCTTTGGGCATTCGGGTACTTCGGGTTCTTGAGCTTCATACACTTTCTTCAGGGGAGAGAAAAGTATACATCGGGGTTATTCTTTGGCTATCGGACTTAATCTGTGATGGGTTCCATCGGGGTTTTAAATTTATAATCGAGAATTACCGGTTAACTAGGAACACATTCGGGCAAGTATACCCTAGTCAAGTTGTAGTATAGTATATGGTAAATCAAGGTCTTCCCAAGAGACTTTGTTGCAATACAAGTGTCGTTTGTTTGTTTAAGCAAGTAACAAGTTGATGGTTATGATTGTCACGGATCAAACCAACAAGAAAAGCATTATAAGAACAAGCACACAAAGAACATACATGTTTAGACAAATCATCACAAGTTATCATAAGAGCCAAACAAGTATCAAGACAACATTCACAAGAATCACATAATCAACACAATCAAAGAACGAAACATGAACAATAGCATTCAACATCATAAAAGTAACAAGTTTTACCCAAAGTATGAATTACAATAGGCAAAGATGAAGGATTATAACACTCCTTCAAGCCTCCAATCAACTACAATAGTTCTACCAGGAGAAATGATGTCCAAACACCTTGACAACCTTTGAGCACACTCTGAAGAATTTGGAAGAGGTTTGTGGTCTTTTTGGGGAAGATAAGTTGGTGGAATTAGTCCTTAGGGTGGAGGCTTGAATTTCAAACAAGTTGGGATAGGATAGTTGGTGGGAATTCTTCTTAAGGTGGAGAGCTTGAATTTCACACCTTTGGGGTGAAGATATTGAGAGTGGGTGTGTTCTCTCAAGTTGGGGTTTGCTCTGGGTGGAAATTCATCCTTAGGTGAAGGCTTGAATTTCACACCTATAGAGGAGTGGTGGTGGTAGGAGAGGTGTGAGAGAAGTTCTCTCAAGTTGTGGTGCATGAAATGAGGTTGCAAAGGCCTCTATTTATACTACTTCCAAGGCTTAGGGTATTAAAAGCTCAACTTGGCCTCCAAGGAGATTAGAAGGGACTAGAATACATGAAGGAAGGGACTAGAATCGTTTGGAACATGATTGGAACTTGCTAGGACTCTTATTGATGAAGAAATGTCGAGTGAGGCCCTCCCAACCAGGTCGGTTAAGCTCCAACCGTTTCGGTTGGTCTCTGACCATTCTCGGCCGGATCCGTTCTGGGAGGCTCAGCAAAACGGTTGGAGCAAATTGACAAAAAATCATAAAGACCAAAGTTGTAGATCTTTCTCTTAGCTTTCCGTGGCCATGAACCGGGGGTCAAGCGGAGTCCGTATACAAAAGTTATGTCCAAAATGGTGAAGGTGTGTCGGGAACAACGAGTCTTCCAATATGTCTTCGTTTAAGCTTCTTTTCTTCATTTCTTTCTCGTTTTCCTTCTTGAACTTTATTCTTGAGTCTTTGGACCACTAACTTGATGACATTACATTCTCGAATATACTCCGCAAGTCTTGCTTTTGTGAAGTTCTTAGGTATATGAAATCTTCATATTTTACTTCTTTTTCGTCTTTTCTCCACTTTCCTATAATGGCTACAAATGAACTAGCAAAGCCTTTGTATGATTAAGCATCAAAAGCATATGATTATAACCAAATAACACACATAAAAGCATGGATAGCGCTACTAAAACATGCACAATGAAGCGTTATCAATGCTGCTACGCCGATGGTATAAGTTTCTGTCTTGGGTATATGTGTATTTGGGTTCGTGAATCTAGTCTAAAGGTATTTGCGCATCAAATTCAACTTCGTGGGGAAGTTGTCTCGTGACACCTTTGGAATGGATTGCCGACTTGGTGAAAAAGGAATTTGAGAATATTATTCAAGTGTGGGATGATTCTTTGCTTTGCTACTGATGATATAACCCGACGAAGAATCTGATTATCATTCTTTAAAGGCGGTAGGATTTATGATAGTGGTTGTGCCTACGTAAAATTTGGCTAAGGCAAGCTTGTAATAGAGCTTGAATATGCTCATCTAATAGATTTTCAGTTTGGGGAAGTTGCCAAAGTCTCTCTTTCTCAAAGGCTCATGTTCTATCTTATTCACGGAGCCTCGGAAGCTTTGGTGGAAGTTTAAGAGATGATGAATTATATCTTCTAACGGCGTCTGTTCAATATCCTTATCTCAAATTTTCATATCATCATCCTCTTATACTATATCATCTTCTCTATCTTTGTAAATATTTATCAAAAACCAAATACAAAAATATAAAACCAAGAAAATAGAAAAATATAAAATCTTCAAAACCCATAAAAATCGAGAAAATTTGAAAAAGACCAAAATATTGTTTTTCAAAGACATGTCTCTAGTATCGATAACATCTGATCTTAGAAATGTCATTCAATAATGTACGGAGATTATAGATGAAGTTCGAAGAGGAGGTGTAAATATTCTTTTCAAAACATGTCTCGAACTATGGCTTACCTTTACTTTGAAATTTGAACTTGTTAAGCCAAACCATGGTTTACTATTATTTCGGATAAACCAGCTCTTCAAGAAAGGAAAGTGCACTAAAACCATCTTCAAAAATATAGTGCACTATCCTAAAACAAAATGAGGAAAGTATGTAGAGGAAGGGCTAACATTTCTCAAATATTTTCCTTCAAAAATTCTCAGAAAAATATTTGTTTTAACAAAATGGTGGTAAATGAGTTGCTTTAAAACAATGATTGAGCTTTTATAAAATTTACAAACTCAATCAATGACTTGACTTTTTAAAATTTTGAGAATGAGTCGTCATTGATTGAGGGAGAATGTTTTCAAATTTATATAATCTAGCGGGCTTATCTAATTATCCTATATGCTTAAAAGAAAATGATGTTAACCTCGTTTGAAGGACTAGGTGCCTAGAATATGATTGTTAGGATTAGATGATTAGAGTTTGATAAACACATTAATCCCATGTTTTACATGATCTGATTGATATGTTGAATTGACTTTTCTTAGTCGATTCTGTTTTGGGTGTTGTCGACCATCATATATCATTTGTATGTCCACTAACGTATGCAGATATCATGGTTCATAAGAATGTTCCCGATCCGGATCCCACTAATGAAGATGATTGGATGCCGAATGGAAAGGGTAACTATTTCTTAGGTTGACAAAGAAGAAATGGAGCTTAATTAGATCTCTCTATGGATAGTTATGCGATAGATGCAACTTGGAGGTCTCTCTCTGGTCGGATGGTTTCTTCCGAGCTTACATCAACAACAACAAATGGAAGCAACCACTACGTATCTTTGTGCAGGATAATAGTGATGATACCATTTTTTACAACAATTTTTGAATAATATTGTTTTGAAAAATGGAAAAATATTGGTTTTGAAAATAAATTGGACTTAATTTTGAAAATCATCGGACTTCATTTTATCAAAACCAAAGTCACTCAATCAACGACTACGATCATCGATTGAGGGGGAGAGTGATTTAAAATAAAATATTTTCAAACGATATTTCTTCATAAAAGTCCGGTTTATACGTAATAAAGTGGTGATCTAAAGATTTAATGTTATGTCATGGTATGATTTTCTTTGAAACTCAAAGATCTTACAAAATGAAATTGTTTCTATTCTTTTTTATTGTGAAATTGTTTTATTTTACTTAAAGATCTCTTAAAAACTATCATACCTGACACTAACAATCTTTAATGTCTTATATTGTTCCTTATCCATCATTTTTCAAAATTAAATCATGCCACATCTTTCCTTAAAATTTTTAAATGATTTAAATCAATTGGGATCACAAATCTCAAAAGGTTTGAAATTTTTGATCGGGGGAGAGATCGTGATTTAAATCTCAAATCTGTATTAGTCCTTTAAAGGAATCTGCCTCCAATGTGCCAAGCGATTTCAAATATATAATGCACATGTTGAGGGAGGAGCATTTATCCAAACAAGATGAGATTTTTAAACCAGGCACAAGTTCTCCATGTTTTTCTAAGCCGTATTAAATCATAGGATCCAAAATCTCAAAGGGTTTGATATTTTGATCGGGGAGAAATTGTGATTTAATTAAATCGATAAATGATGATCGATTTGATTCAAAAGTGCATCTTTGATCTCCCATATGTGCGCTTTTGAATCTCGGCATATATTGAGAGGAGCATTTCAAAAGAAAACAAACTTTTAAGGTACAAAGATTTCTATATTTCAACATAAGTACCTTGATTGATTTTCTAAATGGTTTCTTAGTGGCTTTTTGTGATGTGGATGTACTTCAAAAGAACTCTTTCCTCATGTGATAAAATGATTTCAAATATCCCTTGCACATATTGAGGGAGAATTTACCAAAAGAAATTCAAATGGCTTTTTCTACGGAAATTGTGATCAAGAAATTATTTCTAAGAACTCTTGCCTCCATGTGCTAAACAATTTCAACATCATATGCATATGTTGAGGGGGAGCATTTCTAAATGATCAAAACAATTAAGGTACAAAATGCTTTGATATTATATCACAAGTACCTTGATTCATTTTCCAAATGAGTTTTCATGTGGTTTCAAGAAGGAAAGAACAATACCAAAAGACCGACGAATTTACTTTATGCATGGTGTTATAAGGATGGTTAGGTTAGGTATTAGTTCCCGCGATCCGCCGAATCCAAGAGGAATCTACCCGGGGACAATCCACTAGATAGTGGTAGAGTCCTTAGGTATGATGAAAAAGGGAAAAAATTGAGAATATGGGAAGAGTCTTGGTGAGAGCGGAGCTAGTCTTTGGAACAAACTGACAAGGTTCTAGTAATGAGAGTCTCGGTAAGCTGAAGGGATTGAAGAATGAAAAAGAAATGGAATGAGAAAAGGGTGAAAATAGCCCTCAATAATTCAACCTCGTGGCAGGGTTCAATACATATGCTCTTGGTGGTTACTAAGGTATCTGCAGTATTGAAGACAAGGCGTCATGGACCCAGTGACCTTGCACCTAACTTCCCAAGCTACTCAAGTTCCTCTTAAAAGGACTTGTTTCATTCTCACGGAGAACCTACATAATCTATCAACTTTCTCTTAAAGATTGTTGATATTGAAGAGACTCTCTCCTAGTCTCAGGCATAGGAGGCAAAAAGTGCACTAATTAAGTCTAGAGCCAAGAGATCATCCACTATATCTCATTAGGACACTAAATTCTTGAGACTTGCATTTTTTCACACAATGTGCAAAATAAGAATATATTTTAAGAGTCCTCGCATTATCCTTAATGGTATTGCGAACATCTGAGTGATATGTTAAATATTCATGATGAAGATGGAAATCGCCTAGAGCAACATCAAACAAGCTCTTGGTGGGTGACATGTGAGATCTTTTCAAAAGATCAAGCTTGTGACAAGTGGATAGAAACAATGGGGCGATTCATTCGTGAATCAACCTTGGTCGAGAAATGAATGTGAATACTTTTGGAAAACCGTTCGATGTGCAAATCTTCTTTTCTCTAGCACATCGAATGTGTATTCATGTTTTCAAACACAAAAGTATCTCTCGATTGAAAAATAATTTTGGAAAAGCGTTACGATGTGCAAATCCTTGCTTTTCTAGCATTGAATGTGTATTCTTTTCAAATACAAAAGTATTTTTAATTGAAAATTGATCTTTCTCCTACAAACCTTGATGTATTGCAAAACTCTTTCTTGACAATAGCGATTGTTTTCAAATCAATTTTTCATCGATCGATGAATCTCAATCATTTGGTTCACTCATCGTGTTGTCTTCTTTGAGGCGTTACGGTTTGAGAGCAATTTAGAGCGACTTGAAACCTGTCGAGGAGACTCTTGAATTATACGATCCAGGCGGTGCTTATCTTGTGATCAGCGGGAACCGTGGGCGTGTACCTCAATTCAGCGAAAGTGATCAAAGACACTTTACGTGTGTTTTTAATACTAGCATTGTTTTGCGGGTACATTTGGATGGTTCGCGTTGTGATCGGATTGAGAGTCAATCCATGGCATGCTCTTTATTACATTCACTTCTAAAGAAATCATGATAGGTGCATATCTTCATCAAGCTCTCGATATTTTCATTCCGTATGCGCTTGGCTATTGGAAATATTATGAATCAACAAAAGCTTCATTTCGATGAGAAGATATCATGATCCAAAATGTTAGCATGTCGGTCTAAAAGTCACAACTTCACATAATGAAGCGATACTACAATGGATGAGCGAGAGATTTCTTGTCGATGATCTCTAACTGGCATAATGAATCACCAAGCGTGGATGTTCACAAAGACCTCCTTAAGAAATTTTCGGTTGGACTTTGAAGAACTACTAAAGCACAAAGGCTTTGCGGACATTGAAGAATTGAAGTCTCGAGCTCGAGCATAAAGAAAAGATAGGTGCTTGGATTCAAAATGTAAATCATGGGGTAACCTCCTTAGAGAGATTGTTAGGAATTGGGGAATTCCATTAAAGTGATGTCATCGCCCCATTATTGTTTAGCATATCTTAGCTCTTAAATGAGCTTTTACGTTATTTAGTAGCTATTAGTTAGTTATTAGCTTAGTTATTAGTTTAAGTAACACCATGGAGGAAGGGCGGGTCTACCAGCTGTATGCGATCCACAGTCCAGAAGGAGGACGTGTAGTATGTATCTATAAATACCCTCTACCTCCCAATGTAGAGGGTTGGACCTTTCATTCTAATCTAACATTTTCTCTTTTGTTTACTCTCTCTCTAGAAAGGATCTCATCCTCTACTTTCTCTCTCTAAAACTCTTGCATAATTTGACCCATATATTGTTATGTGATGTGTTTATGAAATCCAATATGTTACAGATAAAGTACTTTTGAGAAAACGATGTCTTCTAGTAAAAGTGACTTCACCTAGCCTATTTTCCAAAATGTTCAACCGTTCGTCAAATGAAGTTGTAACGAGTAATATACGATCTCTCGAACTTTTCCGAAAACTACTCATAAAATATAATTTCTTGATAAATCACTAAGCAACTATTGGATGTCGTTTGATGTAAGTACTTGTAAGTATTTTATAACATGGCGAAGATGTCATAAGCGTTATTTTGACGATAAACTTCATTTTCAAAATGCACAAGTGGTATGGATATCATATGAGTTTGCATGCACGACATTGTTTCATGACTTATATTAGAGCATATCATTCATATTAGGTGTAGATAGAGATCACCTCATTTCGTTTGATCATATCTACTTGTCATCATAATCATTGCATCATATGAGTTCGTGTACACTACTACTCGTTTAATCATTTTACAAACTCCTTGGGGGAGATACATGCTTAACTATTTTAATTTCAATTTAGATTATTTGCAAAACTATATGTTGAATCTAAACTTAAACTATATTGTTTGTACTATCATGAACTTGTTAATCTTTTGTTTCACTTTTTATGCTCGTAAGTAGATTATGCCCGAACTAAATTGATTACTATGTTATGAACACTATTATTTGAACCACTTTCCTTGATTTTGAACCCTTAGACATATATATTTGAACTCTTTTAAATTGATTTGGACCTTTTAACATATATTTGAATACTTTGAACTTGATTTGAACCTTTTGACATATAGTTGAACTCTTTTAACTTGTAAAGGACCCTTTTGATAAATTTTGAACTTGTTTGACTTGATTTTGAACCCTTTGACTATTTTGAACATTTTGATATGTTTTGAGCTCTTTACTTATTTTGAACTTAATAAGCCGTCTGATACTATGACCTAAAAGTCGCCATTTTGATTGGAGCGTTAATTGAGAACCCTGCTTATTGGTGGAGGCGTGCAAAGTCTCCCATGTTAGGGCGTTCTTAATGTATATAATAGTTGTATGATGTCTGCGTTCGCACATTATGCATTGTTAGTCTCCCTATCATTAGGTAGTATGGATATAGCTATTAGAGGTTGTGACCTCTCATTCACTATGTTCAGGGGCATATTATTTATTCTAGGGGCTTTGCACGGCATACATTATTATATACGTGGTGCTATATGGTGAACTATTATGATAACGTATACTTGACTACTAGACATACTACTTTTGGCGGTGGGTGCAGAAGGTACACGATTTAAGTTTTGTATGGGAACTTGGATCTGAGTGGATTTACAATACCTTTTCTTTGTGGACTATTCTCAATGACCAAAAACTTTGCCTTTCTTTGCATGAACATTCTTTAAAAGCTTTACATGTTAAACAAACTCTATGAACTCACTCAACCATTGTGTTGACACTTTTAGCATGTTTTATCTCAGGTATCTAAGGCATTCACTTCATGGCATGCTTGTGGACTTATCATAAATTCAGCGGTGATGGCTAGCATGTCACATATATTTTCGTGCTTAACTATCGTTTGATTGTAACAAACTCATTTTGGTACATTGGAAATCTTTTGGGACCTATGTTTTGTAAACTCTGATTATTTTACTTAATCAAGCGATGTATTTTCAGCGACACTTTAGGTCGTTCAATATAACAAATGGCGTGATGCTATGGCATTCATCCCCGAGTATTCCATTCATTTGCCAAAAGCAATTGATTTGGGGGTGTGACAAATTGGTATAAAACAGCGGTTATAGAGAACTAGGTTGCATCATTGACCTAGACTATAACTACATCATCATAGCATCTCATCATATCATTATAAGTGCATACTCACTATACATGCGGTTTTATCCTTGCGTTATGCCGATTATTTACTTTCATTTCACATAGATGTCTTGAGATATCCATTCCGTTATCCTTTCTTGGACTCCAGCGTGGAGGATACCTTGACATGCCCTATCACAATTTTAACATCAGTTGACTCAACACCAAACATCATATGAGTCGATTAGTCCAAGCATTGCATAGTTACTGTTAAATTATACATAGCACGATCACCTATGTCTAATTCCGGGAAGAATCTTACAATGAAGGAATGTATCGGTCTTATATGTAAGCAATTCCACAATTGAGCCAAATTTTCAAAGACTTTCTTCAAAAGCGACTTATTTCCTAGCTTGATTCTAGTAGCGGTTCTTGTGCAGTGAGTTATAGAAATCAAGCTAAGAGTCAGTTGTTACTCAAACCGATTTAGCCTAATCTCATGGCAGTTCTTGTTTGATGAGTTGTGAGATTAAGTAAAATCAGTTACCTAAAGAATCTTTGAGGGTTTTGCTGAGAATGGGAAAAGCTTGCCTCATCGAACCTAACCATAGGAGCATATCTTTAGAATGGGAAATGATCGCGATAAAGCAAAGCGTTACCTACTTGGATGAGAAACCGGATACATGAGCATTGACATAATCACTTAGACTATACACACGAGCATAAACTTTAGTCCCTTGTAGAGGATCGGACAATAGTTATCAATAATTGAATCCTGAGGGGCGTGATTCCTCCATGAGGGAAGAATGTCACAATTCTCAATTTAGGTCATTTTACAAACTTTGAAATTTTTACTATTAATACTAGGGAATTTACTATTCATCATTTTTGAAGTCGATTTGATATTTTGAGAGGTTATTTCAAACTTTTACTATTCACGAAACACTATTCATTTCCGGAGAAAAATCGTTAATCATGATTCACTATTCATCATTTTCGTAAACTAGGTTTCTGATATCAGATTAATGCTTAAATTAAGGGTTTATGTATTCATGGAATATCATTGAGAATATTTCATATAGACTAGGATTGAGTCTATATATATGGTAATATCATTTTTAAATATTAGTTATGCATGGGTTTGCATATTTCAATAGCAATATATTTATTTATTTAATAAACTTATCATACGATCATTTATTTTGATCAATTGATCCAACACTTTCGAAAATTGTCCAGATATATTTTTATACTAATTTTAAGATTATAAAAATTATATTATTAGTTTACCCGATATTTTGAATTTATTTAGTACATATATTGTGATATATATATACACACGACGGTTTACGTAATTTTGATACGATAATTATTTATTCACCCGATACTTGCGAGAAATATAATTTTATAATTTTTATGACTTTATTATATTTCATTTTGTTCCGTTAAAATCAATTTCTAGCTAACGCTACACTAAATAACTAATTATATGTAAAAAATATACATTATACTTAACTTTTAATGCATTTATTCATCAAAAATACACCAAATTCATCATTCTTATCCCATTGCCGCCACCCCCCCCCCTAGTCATCAAGGTGACAAAATTGAGTTTGATCACTTAAATTAACTTTATGCTTTTTTTTGCCAAGATATTTACTTGCACTACACATTGATTTCTTAAAAAATAAACCTACAATCACATATTTCTAAGGTAAAAAGCAAGAACACTCTCTTGCTCATCCATGGGGTTCGGCCAACATCAAATCCAAGACCAAGATCATTATTTTTTTTCAAGATCAAGATCATCAAAGTACACTTGTGTGTTACTAATGGGTTTTAGTTAATAATCTCAAGGTTTCTTTCATCTTTTTCACTAAATCATCCAAGTAAGCTTCTAATAATTTTTCCTAATCTTTCATACTATTATTTGATCTATTTTTATTATGCTAGTACAAAAACATGCAAGTATTATATGTATTCATACCACTTTTACTTGTTTATATTACATATTATTAGTATTAACTATCCTATAATTATTCTCATGAAACTTATCATTGTTGATGAAGTTTAGGAACCCATGACACCCTAAGAAGGTATATGGTAGGTTTAGAATAGTTTTGGTGTTGATTGGAAAGGGTTAGAACAAGTTCTACACTATAAAAATCATTTTCAACAACATGAAATTGAGGTCTGTCCATTTTTATAAAATCTGGAAATATCAGCAGGTCATGGACTATTTCGGTTTATATTTTCAGAAAATAGACTTTAAAACGAAACCGTGGTCGCTTGAACGGGTTAAAACGGGTTTATAACTAAAAAGATACGCTAGTTTCAAGTTTAACGATGAAAACTAATTTTCTAAAATAATACTTGCTGTCAAGGGAATTTTAAGGGGCAAAATCGAGTTTTAAACATAATCTAAATGAGTCAATTTATCAAAAATATATTAGTATACATTAACACGAAACCAAGGATATATAAATCGTAGAAAACGGAGCTATAACGACTAAGTTACACGCGTTTTAATTATTGCTATCGTAATTATTTTCACAAGTATTAACACTTACATATTTTCTATTAGTCCAAAATGGTTATCGCAAGTGACCATGTTTGGAGCCGTTTTTGATATCGATAAAGTACTTTTGAGAAAACGATGTCTTCTAGTAAAAGTGACTTCACCAGGCTATTTTTCCAAAATGTTCAACCGTTCGTCAAACGAAGTTGTAACGAGTAATATACGATCTCTCGAACTTTTCCGAAAACTACTCATAAACTAGAATTTCTTGATAAATCACTGAGCAACTATTGTAGGATGTCGTTTCAACGTAAGTACTTGTAAAGTATTTTATAACATGACGAGATGTCATAAACGTGTATTTTGACGATAAACTTCATTTTCAAAAACGCACAAGTGGTGTGGATATCATATGAGTTTGCATGCACGACATTGTTTCATGACTTATATTAGAGCATATCATTCATATTAGGTTGCAGATAGAGATCGCACCTCATTTCAGTGTATCTACTTTTGTCATCATAATCATTGCATCAGGTGAGTTCGTAGCCCCACTTTTACTAGTTTAATCACGATGCAGGTTTTACTGACCAGGTCTTAAATTTATAGTTTCTCGCAATACCTATGGTCTACCCTAGTGCACTAACGGGCAGTGTACCCTCGGTGTGTGAGTGTAGTAAACGGTGCCGAGGTCGTCCCAAGAGCTATGTTTTGGATATTACTAAGTCTAATTGTCACAGAATAATAGTTTCGATAAGGATTTAATTAATTAAACTACTAATGCAGAATAAAGTAAATAAAAGCAGATAAATGGATAAAGGGAAATCAATAGAGGAGAGTGGTACTAACCTAGTTAATCCTCCTAGTTAGTTGTGTCTACGCCTACTCACTTCCAATTACTTCAGTGGGGTCATCGAGAGGACATCATTGTCAATTCGCCCTAACCTATCAAGCAAAGATGCCAATTACAGGAGAAATCAGCGCACCGCCATAAGTCCTGTGTTCCTGGCCCCTAAGCCAAGTCATTAAGTACGCTACATGCTAGATTCATAATAGTGAGCAGGCCCCGTTAGGAACTTAGACACTTACCCCCTAATTCTTAAGTTCATCCAAACGATAGGTGATCAGTTGGTCAAATCGCACAAGTAGAAAGGGTCGTCAGTTGGTCATATCTTACCCTTCCCGTCTCATTCTGCTCACCTAGGGTCAGTTGGTCATATCTCCTAGGCAATTGGCCTCTACCGCCATTCAAAACTACCGAATCAAGGGTGGCTACCAATGAACTATGCATGCATACACTTAGAAATAATTGTACGGAAGTAAAGGTAAACGCAAACAAAACAATTAAGGAATCATAACTAGGCTAGCACCAAAAGGTGCTTAGCCGCTCATATTAATCATGCAAATCAATTCAATATTCAAAGGTACGAAATACATGAATTGAAAGTAAAAGAAATATAAAACGCTAATGCTTATCGTAATGGAGTGACTTCTCCTTGGAAAAAGCTCCGATGCTCCTCTAGACCGTGCATTGAGCTTTTTCCCACGCTCTCAATGTGTTGTGTGGAATGGGATGACTAGAAATGTGGAATTACGGGTATTTATAAGATCTGGGTTACGGCAGAACCAATAAAGGAGTTACGCCATAACCTATATTTCTTCATAAATGCACTAGATTCTGGTTACGGCGTACCTTATTAGTGGTTACCATAGTCTTCAGAACTCGGTTACGCCGTAAGTGACAAGTAGTTACGGCGTAAGTATCAGCGGCGTGGAACCTCATTTGACCTAATGTAGTTACGTCGTAACCTTTAGGAAGAGTTAACCCGTAACCTTCTGATAAGTTGGCATTCTGAGTCACGCAATAGTTACGGCGTAATGTGAGAGATGAGTTGCGCCGTAACTTCTTCAAAATAGCATACTGTGATAAATCTTTAGATATGTTTCCAGTTCCGCTTCTCTTTAGCTCCAATGCTCGTAATTTAACTCGAAAGTGGAAAACAATGGAAAACAAGCGTAAATCCATATAAATGATATAAATAACGAGCATTACCGGAGGAAATTGACACTTAATATTCAGGACTATTTGATGTTATCAAATATCCCCCCACTTGAACTCTACTTGCCCTCAAGTAGACCTTATTAGATAGATTCCTAAAAAGATATCACCCATAACCTGGTAAATATGAGTTTACAAATCCCTTATGCTAGAATAAAACAAAGCCGAACACCTCACGAAAGGGGAACAAACACTCAAATCTCTCAACTATTCTAAGTGTCAATTTTGGGGTGATCACTCAATCGCACAGTCATAGCATGTATTCTATCATAAGCTTGGCGGTTACAAAAATATCCACCACTAGAAAGTTATAAAAAATTCTCGAAGGCAATATGGGTAGACACGACAAAGGTTAAGGGGTGACTCGTCATTACTAACATGTCACGGCGAAGTGGACAAAATCAATGATACATGACCAAAAGACACCAAAGATTGCTCACTGCATCACCTAGACACGCTTCATGACTAAAAGGGTAGGATAAGACAGGATATATAATTGGTGTAAAATAAAACAAGGGTAGTCTAAATCTATAACCAAGTCATCACCACTTACCGTCCGCCCAAAGTTCAAGCTAGAAGTCAAGAAACCGGATCATGAAATGCAAGGTAGATAATATTGTGAGGACGCCGATGGGCAATAATTATTTTTCCAATCATACATAACTACCAACTCAATCTTTCAAATGCTAATTGAAGTGCCTCACTCGACACTAAATCAATAAAG
>OU343221.1:247287709-247406749 GCA_910596185.1 Chrysanthemum makinoi
GAATCAAAGAAATTGGATTATAGTACTCCTAAGAATTGCAGGGAATTAGGAAATAATTTGCTATATATGGGATTTTGGCCATCACGGTGATTATATGTTTGGCCATTAAAGTCACAAGTGGTGTATGTACTGGAGGGGATGTTGTTTTAACATGCCCAGTTACCGAGAAGAAGCAAGCGGCGTGGCTATATCTACAGCTGTTGAGGCCAGAATGCTATCTCTCCGCCCGATAAAGCATGCCAACAAACACTATGGATTAAAACAGCGTTAGTTGACTCGACATTCCATCTAAGTGACATACTTCACATGTGACAACAAGTGCCATCTTCGCCAAGCAAGAATCGGTATTACACTCTCGCGCCAAGCATATAGAGATTCGTATCACTTCTTAAGAGACAATGTTCAAAAAGGGAACATCTCTATTGAGAAGGTAGCATCCGAAGATAACATAGCCGACGTCCTCACCAAACCATTGAAGCGGGAACAATTCAACCTACTTCGCCTTGGTCTTGGTCTCATGGAACAATCGTCGTAATTAGTTTTAAACTCTACAAGGTATGTAAACACTAGCCTTCTTCTTTTTGAGTCTAGGATCTCTATTTCACACACAACTCACAAGCAATACGGGAATTTTCAAAACCCAAAATAGGTTTTATTTACTCATAGTTCATAGTTTTGTTTTACCTTTGGTAATTTTCCTTACAAACGCAATTTCATACATACATATATATATATATATATATATATACATACATATATATATATATATATATATATATATATATATATATATATATATATATATATATATATATATATATATATATATATATATATATTTATATATATATATATCAAGGATAAACGTTTTTCTTCAAACAAAGAAACTCTTTCAAAATGTTTTCTAAAAGGATACCTCTTCCCGTATCACTTTCATAAAAGCCATATCTCACGTCTAGGACAAACCGCTTTTTCATTATCCCGTTTTCATTGCATCTCATGTCTTTTGAATGCTAAAGAGGACACATAACTAATATGGGTTTTCGGGTACATTCATTTAAGCAACAATGAATTAGAAGCTCTCGGGTTATCTCACATAATAGTATGCTTTTTCACTTCTAGCCTATTTTCCTCTTTTTTTAGGAGTCGAGATAACCGCAACTCCAAATGGTTTGCCTATAGGCACACACTAGGCACAAATGTTTCCAAAAGGAAAATTTTGATCCTTTGAGTCATCGCTACACTGGGATCCCATTAACGTTGGACGGTTCCCTCAAGGGAAGGATCTGTGGGATCCGTGAGACAGAAGCTAAAATTACCTTCTATTTTTCTCACTTTGGATGAAAACTTCTATATTTTCATCATTTTATCATTTTTCTTCTAATGAGTATGTTACTTAATGCTTGTGTTCTCATGATCACATGCCTTAAATTCATATCTAATAATAAGATTTTAGTCGACATTTTGGGTCAAGCATTCATTACATAGCATTATTTTTCTATAAATAGGATTCCCAAAATGCTTGCATATTCATCACTCTCAACCTCACAAACAACCATCATCATGTCATCCAAAAGATCTTCCAACATAGATGAATCACCTAGTGCAAACAATCCTTTTCAAGAAATCCAAAATTGTGTCCTACCACCTTCTATAGTACCACCACCCAAATCTAGAAAAACCGTACGGATTAGCATCCGGCCTTGTTGTTTAGCAAAACCACTATCAAATAGTTCATCACCAACCACTCATTCACCACAAAATGCTTCAATAGTAGCACCTCCCTCTTCTCCAACAAGCACACCAACATCATCACCCATCAAATCTCCACCTAAAGTCACTCTATTGGAACTCCTTAAGACTCCAACAAGATCCCAACAAACCAACCCAAAAGAACTAGTCTTTTTAACACTTCCCACATCTCCAAACACAATCTTCAAAGACCTTGAAACCTCACCACCTTTAGCTCCCATTGTGTTACAAGAACATCTAGGTTCTTTTCCACCACATCTTCCAAACATTCCGGACTTTGATCCGTATTTTCCAACTTTTCCACCTCAACTTCCGTATCTCACAAATCAAACTAACCCGGAAAACTTCCACACACATTACCCACATCATTTACATTGTGAACATTGCCAATCCACTAGGGATCTTGCAATAGAAATTATGGAAGAAATGCGAGTCATACTTAACCTCATCCTTGCTCGCACCAACATCATCACCCACCAAAACTTCCATCCATAACCTTGTGCAAGCATGGAAGGAATCATTTTACTATTTTCTCTAGTATTTTCTTTTTGAGTCATTTTTTTAGAACAAGTCTTGTTCTTAGTTTTACATGCTTGTATGTGGCATAAATACCACTACATTTTGTTATTTTATTACAAGGCTTTGTTTACATACCTTGGATCCCAATCTTGTTTCTCGTCAAACACAAGATTATTTATGCATGTTACTACTAACATTGCCTTTGTAGGTTTTATTTTTTCTCACTTGACGCCCCATTCTAGGGGGAGCTACTGTCAAGGGGGAGTTAGAGATACGTGGACTATTTTTCCACACTTTATTTCTGTTAGGTCACTTTTGTTTCGACAAAAAGGGGAAAAGTAAAACCTATGCTTTCAAAACATACATCTAATCTTAAGTTTTACTCATCATAACATTATGTTTTGTCATCAAAAAAAGGGGGGAGATTGTTAATACAAATAAATAAATAAAAATGTTTATTAATATTTAGCGATCTCTTTGTGTTTTGTTGATAACAAATATAAATGTTATCATAAGTAAAATTATAAGGATACATGTTATTTTTGTGAAGCATCTACATATAGTAATTTAATACAAATTGTTTTAATAATTCATTTGTTGTAATAGTTTATTAGGATGGGTAAAAACCACAACCCATGACCCATACCCATGGATCATATCCATAACCCATGGAGTTAACCCATACCCATTGTCTAAATGCATTGTATCTATTAGATACATTGTATCTATTTAGATACCCATGGTTCATAATCTAGGACCCATGACCCATGACCCATAAACCAAAAACCCATGGGCAAACAGGAGCGTCTCACGGATCCCTGGAGTTACACTAGACGGATCACTCAAGCAAGGGATTTGTGGGATCCGTGCAACAATGGCAAGAATTTGCCTATAAATAGAGAGCCATTTCTTCATTTTTACTCACCCCTCTTCTTACAAACTCTCTCATATATTATTACACTCTTCTAACAAAAGATCACTTGATCTAGAGAGTTGTTCTTCTTTCTTTTACTGTGATTCTCATATAGGTCATTCTCTAAGGCGAGATCCAAAGTGTTGGCTTGGTCCTCCGTGTTACGGACTCGATATTTAGCTTTGTACCGGAAAAAGGTGTAAGGAACGTTGTGAAGGCTTCTCCGCCAATTTGAAGGAGTTTGTTGACATAGTGCTTGAACTCTCGAGTAGGTGACTCGGGAGTGGAGTAGGGCAAGGAAGGTGTCCTTGTAGCCGAACCACTATAAATCGGTTGTGTCATTTCTATCCTTTACTTTACTTACTTTCTTTACTTGCATTACTCTTAGATCTATACTTTGTCTTCATCCATAACATTTCACATAACATCGAATCTAAAGTTTTTGAAACTAACTTAAAGTCGGCAAAACTATTCAACCCCCCCCCCCCACCTTCTAGTTTTCCACATTTTAGTTTTCCGGAATATCACTGAAAAGCATTGTTTACAATCCACCCCCAAATGTACACCCAAATCGCCTTAGCCTACCTTGTATGCACTCACCTTTAGTGCATTATTGTTATCATTACTAAACCCTTAGTTCAATTCTCTAGTTACTTGCATGGTTGCTAAGTCGAGTCATATCTTTTGTACACAATTTTGGGATGATTGGGACTCATGGGCAAAAGTAATATTTTATGTAGTGACGGGAAAGAACGTTAAATTCAAATTCCCTTTATTTACGTAATTAAATACTCCAAGTGTTTTGATCTTTTCAAATCCGGTCAAATTAGTGTTAGAGTAATAAAAACTCAAATGTAGGGATGCTCTTATAAATCCCTTATATTTTGATGTTATCTTAGAGGATGGTAGAGTAAAAGTGTATGCAAAAAAAAAAATGAAAAAAGAGAGTGTTGGAAAAAAAAATACGGGCTACCATCCTACATCTATCTTTATGTTTATGTATATTTGTTTCAAGTTATTTAGAGTTTAGTGAGTCGAGTCTTGGCTTAGCAACGCCACGCTTTTCATGCTTGTAACATAATATTTTTGACTTGCCACCACTAAATCGCCTATCCAACAAAACCCTTTGTTTCCCTTCCGTAAGCCTAAAGTTACAACCCTTGAAAAGAACTCTTAGATAGTTGTTCCTAGGTGCATACTTGCCCAGGTGGAGGTTTGATCTAGTCTCAAGCCTATGGTAATCTATGTACTATGCCATGTAATGAGTGTTTATCTTCCATTTCCATTTACTATATTTCATATAAACACGAGAGATGAGAGAATCCAAACACCCCTTGTGAGGTGCTAGTATATAATTTTTATGCTTGTTATGACTATTATTGCATGCTTTACTTGTTGTGAATTATGTTAAACTTATGCTTCATGCCCCCTCACTTATAAATTGATTGGCCAAAAGCACATTTGCTTGAGGACAAGCAAATACCAAGTGTAGGGATATTTGATAAGGATTTAAAACGTACACTTTTAAGGGGTCATTTAAGTCCTTAATCGACCACTTTTATATCCGTTACTGCTTAATTTCGCTCCTTTTCACTTTTTAGGTCTCTTGGAAGCAAAATGCTGGAATGATGCATATTTGGACGAAAAGGAGTGAATACATGAAGAAAATGGCTTAGTCAAGATCGAAGCCACTCAAGTCATTGAAACTGGTACGTGGCCAAACCAAAGGGCTTATCGCCGTCCCTCTCTACGATTTAATAAAGAATACACCGACGGCTCATAGACTTTTTGCTCATAACACCGACGGCGTCGGCTTTGAAAAGGAAGAAGAGCCACTAAGACTTTTCATCTCGGACGGCCAAGATCCGAATCGACAACGCCCTCGCTGAAGCCGACGGATGTTATCCACTACGTGGACGACGCCTTGTCCCATCGACAACTTGGCCAAGACGAAAACCCTATTGACTGGCGATCCGGCGTCCCACCTATAAGACGACGCCGTCACAAGTGTAAATCTATATATAGAATTCGATTTTTCAGTATTTGAAGAGGTAGACTTGTGGAGTAAAAACCCTAAACGTTTGTAGTCCGACTTGGACAGTATCTTAGGATCCCAAACCCTATTTTTCACATCAAGATAAGTGCTTTATTCCATTAGTATCATTATGTCTTCCATTGAATGTGTGTATGCTTGCTTGTTTAACATGTCTAGCTAAATTTCTTATGTGTTTACTTAGATCTATGAAACCTAGTTATTAATTATTGATTGGTTGTCTCTTATCTTAATTGTAATTGGCTTAGGAGTGCAACTAGGCTATCGTTGTGTTTAAATGCTTGAGTAATCTTTGTGAACATTAGTTTATGAATTACTTAGAGGATTTCGTAGTCTAAACATCCAAAGATAACCTTAAAGTTAGTTTATAAAACATCTAGCGGATTTCGTAGGCAATAACCTTAAGGGTAATCTCAAAGAGTTAGGGCTAAAGGCACACCCTACGACCTTATAAAACACAACGCGTTAAAAATAAGTACGTGACAATTCATCCAACAATAAAAGATAACTAGGGAGTAATAGTATCTAGGTAAACACATTTTTAATCATCATACGAGCACACAATCAAAAAGACATAGCTACCCGTAGTAATAGATAATTAGAATATTAGAAGTAATCGGTAGAAGTACCACCTCCAAACCAATTGCCCCGAGATTTTACCCTTAGCATTCTAAAAAATATATAAAAGATAAAAAAAGAATCATCCTCAACCCCAACCTTAGCGTAGTACACTTCTTGCTAGCATTCCTATTCCCCTAGAGAACGATATCAATATCCGAGGCGTACCCAATACTACACTACAACGATTAGGTTCACTGCCTAGGGTGTTAAAAAATTTTCTAGACGAAAAGTTCCTTTGACCCCGAACGCGCTTCGTACGCGCATCAGCCTCCCATGTCACCACAACCAGACACTACCGCATCCCGTGTCACCACCGCCTGACATCACTGCAGCCTGTGGCACCACCACCTTATCGACCCACCAATATACCGCCTCAAGCCACCATCTTGTCGACCCACATACTACCCTTTTTAGTTTATTTTATTTACCTAAATGTAAATTTTATTAAGGAAAAGAGCCATAAGGAAAAGTTACACAAATAAGTAAATGTGAGACAACATGTTAGGATACCCCCTAACTACTCACAAAAGCTAAAAGAAAGAAATGGCATGGACAATTCCCAAGCTCCAGATTACAGACCAAATAACAAGGAAAGTTGCCCCGCAACATACTTCTGAATCATCAATAAAACTGGGACCAACCAACATTTATCAAAACATCACAATATGTTGAACTTCACTAACAGACAACTACCTTAATAATACCAAATACAATTGGAATCCAAATACACAAGACTTATACTAGACCATAAACCATATAGCAACCAAGAATGACACTCCAAATAGCAGGCCAAATAGAAGCATACCAGCAACCTGATCTCAATAAATAAACCTATTACATAAAGAACACCACACTTAGTGAAATTGCCTCCTTAAAAACCTTTTACCAAGTAAAACCCAATGTTTTGAAAATCGGGTTTATAATCGACCCGGTCGAGTCACCGGTCACCGGGTCAACCGGTTCGACCGGTTCGACCGTCGGGTCAACCCGGTTTTCCATTAGAAAAATAAAAAATAAAAATAACCGGGGTCAACCGGTTTGACCGCCGGGTCATCTCGGGTCAACCGGTTCAACCGCCGGGTCAATCTGGGTTTTATAAAAATATTTTGAAAAAAACCAAACCCGGCCGGGTTTCGAGAACCGGGTTGACCCGGGTCACTCAAAACCCGACGGGTCTAACCGGTTAACCCGGTTTTAGAAACCCCGGTTTTTTTTACCCGTTTTTTTGCCCGGAACCGGTCCAACCGGGTCGACTCGGGTTTCAAAACATTGGTAAAACCCATTAAAGGAAAAACCTTAAAAAAGGACAAAAAGATCACAACTTTCACTAAGGACTTCACATCAATTCCAGCAATACAAAACCATCACACTTAGAGAACATCAGCCAATGCTCCTCACAAAGAATCTCAACAAGACAACCAACTTTAGAGTACAGCAAAACCAGCATGAAGAATACATATAGCTTCAACTTGCACATAACAAACATCCCACAAACCACAAACCAACAACAGTAACCAGAATACCAAAAGCTATCAATATCCAACTCAGAACCCATCAACGATATTCCTGTAATCCTCAGATTTATCAATCTGAAATTGCCAAATCTCACCAGCTTTAGAAACATCAGTAGTCACCTTCATAGATAGCCCCATAAGCTTCAGTCTGACTGAATCAACAATAATCTTGAATAGACAATCAGGAGATCTTTCAGTGAACTGATACCTCCTTATGTTCCTCTTTTGCCAAGTAAAGTATACAGCTGCACCAAATACTAGTCTCTGCACTATACTCCAAATCTTGTTCTTAGCAGGGTGATGAGTGTGCAAATACTCATCATTTTTGTACCTTTTAGACTGCAAAAACATCTGAAAACACTCAGAAACGCATCAAAATGATAAAAATATCACAAATAAGTGTTTTATGTTTTTCAAATTCAAAAATACCAAAATCGATGAAAACGTTATCAAGTTTGCATAATTGGCGGTTTAGTCCCCAAGTTTCAAAAGTTGTCAAAAATAGTCCCTGGTAAAATCAAAATAAATCAAAATAATGAAAAATGTTATTTAAAGTCCCTAGGGATTCATGAGTTTTCAAACTTGGTCCTTGAAGTTTAAAATTGCAAAATGACAACTTTGGTCCCTCAATTTTGAAAAATGTCAAAAATAGTCCTCGGATATTTTAAAAATGGAAAATTATCAAATATTACCCTTGTAATATTCTTATATGGCATAATTGGTCCTTGGAATAACTTTGGAAAAGTTGCTAATTCAGCCCCTCAACTTTGGAGAAATTGCAACTTTGGTCCTTGTGTGTTATTAATAAACAAACCAACCGGACCCTTTGTATTACTAAACCCAAAACACAAAACCAGCTGGCCCAAATGCAAACCCAAGCCCAACACACTTGACCCCTGACCCTTGAGCCAGTCCAAAATCTTTTGACCCTGTCAATATACCTATTTTGAACCCCCAACTTATTATTAAAAACGGGTCAACCAAAGTCAAACCCACAGTTACTGTTCTTCTCCCTCACAAACGCGCCAAAACCAAAACCAGAGTGGTTTTCACCACCACCTGTCTACCACCTCACCACCACCTCTCCCAGCTGTTTACCCACTCCCTTCCACCTCCACATCCTCCCAAAATTCCTTAATTGCAAAAACCCACTCAAATAACCTTTTGCCGCCAAAATGACAAATGGACGATTCTGGTGAATTTGAAGGATTCAATGGCCAAGATGAAGTGGGAAACAATCAGAGGTCGACAAAGAGTTGAAAAGATCATTATAAAGCAAGGATGGAGCAATGGAGAAATATATCTAGTTTTATCTTTAGTTAATGTATGTCGTTTTAATTAATTTTCAAATTTCAGTGTAATTTTAAGCTTTCAAGTACTGTTTCTATCCATTTCAGTGTATTGTGAAACTTTTTCAATAAGCAATTTTCATTTTCAGTTTCAATTTCAGTTTATGTAAAATTTCAAGTTCAAAAATCTCATGTTAAGCTTAATGTTGTTATCAGTTGTTATTTTGGACTCATAAGCCCATATAAGCTCCTCAGAAAGCTTATTAAAGCTTTTAGTAACCTTAAAATCAGTTATAGAAATAAAAAGAAAAAATTACCAAAAATACAAAAAAAAATTAGTTATAAATCAAAATCAATCAAGAAATGATCAAGAAGTCGGAGCAGGTTTGATTTTGGATTGCCCTTGGTTTAGAGCTTCTTGGGAAGCTATAGGAAGTGGTTTTGATCCTTGGTTCTTTATTCTCAGTCTTATTTCATTTGTAAGCCAATTTTTTTTATTTTAGTGTTTTACTGTAGAACTGCTTAAAATATGCTTATCTTTAGTATTATATGCTTATTTGGCCTTCTATAGTTAACTTGTTGCTTTATATTATATGTTTGTTCATAGGGATACTTGTTTGTTCATTTTTTAATTTTCACTGCCAATATTAGTATAAACATGATCAATGAGTATTTGTTGTTTAAAGTTGTGTTTCAATAAGCTCATTATCTCATATCAAGACCTTATGAATCAGTTTCATAGCTTAAATCAGTGTTAAGCTTTGAAAAGCTTCAAAACAGTCACTTAAAGGGTTGTTTGGTTTTCTTGTGTAAACTGTGTTAGAGGGTGTTCAAGATATTGTTCTTGTTTGTTATTTGTCATACTTGGTCCTAATAACTCAAAGAAGCAATAAAATCCAGACCTCACTTGTTAAAAAGTCAAAATTACCTTCAATCTCACCTTGTTAGTTAACTGTTAGGATTTAGCTTGTCAAAGTCATCATAGTAGCTTATAATTTGGTCACATAGCTTAATTTCATCTTATTTTAGGTTAATATAACATAATCAGTTAGTAGGATCAATCCAAAGTTCATATTAGTCAACATGTTAGTGTAATATAAAAAGTCAAAATTTCAGCTTAATCAGTTTTTGAATAAACTAGATAATTTTATATAGGATTTAATATTAAGTTTCAAGATTTGAGCTTTTGGGATATTAATATTCAACTGCTCATCTTTATCATAGTATTTTTTATAATTTCTAGTTAGCTTATTTAACTGCTTATTTTTTAGTTTCTTTTAAGCCCTTGTCTGAAAAAGTGCCCTGTGCACAGTTTTACAAGCTTTTTCACAAGCTCACACATAGCTCATTAGTTAGCTTTAGCTTGAGTATCTTAGCTTTTTGGAAAGCTAACCTAGCTGTCTTAAAGTTCCAAGCTTAATTTTTTACTTTCTAGCTTATTTGATAGGTACATAGTAGCTTTTAAGTTGTCCCATTTCGTGTACCTGACACTTTCAGTGCTAGCAAGCTTTTCATAAGCTCACAGAGCTTATTAGTGGGTCAAACCTTGTATATTTTGTTTTTTTTTAGAAGCTCACCTAACAAGCTTGTTGCCTCAGTGCTTATTTTGAGCTTTGGAGCTTTTGCCCCTAGCTTAATCTAGCCTACAAAACTGTGCAGGGCTTGTTTGTTTTCTTGGTTTAGTAGAAGTGCTTATTTGCTTTTTAAAAGCTTATCAGTATGATTCTCTGTGCTTTTTAGCTTAATATAAGTAGCTTTAGCTTGTTTGCATCTTATTTTAACTTTGGTTCCAACTGTGAAGCTTGTTTGAGCTTGAATAATCAAATTAAGCTCAAAAGCTTAACTATTGAGTTCATAAGCTCATTCTCTGCTTATTTTTAAGTTTAAAAATTTTTGTCTTTATTAAAGTTGCTTATAATCAGTAGTATAGTAGTTTTGAAAAAGAAAAATCACAAAAACATCATTTTAAAATAGTGATAGCGTTTATTTAATATAAATTAGCTTTTTAATTTTTCTTTTCAACTTATTATTAAGCACTTTCTGTTTTATAATTTTTCTTAGTTTTCTGTCATCATAAGATATTTATAGAAAAAATTTCATAATTTTCTTAGTTTGTTTAGTATTTATTAGAATTTAAAATAGTTAAAAAGTATTAAATAATTAATAATAAATAAATAAATAAAAACATAAAAAATATCTTTTCAGTTTTAAAATTAGTTTTCTAATATTTTAGATTTTTCTAAGTTAAAATTTCATTTTTCCAGGTTAATTTTATATTTTCTTGTATTTAAGTGTATTTTAAATAATTAATAAATAGGAATTAATTAATAATAAATAGATAAAAAGTGTAAAAAATATATTTTCAATTTTAAAATAAGTTTTATAATATTTTAGATTTTTATAAGTCATAATTTTACTTTTCTAGCTTTATTTCATATTTTCTTATATTTTAGGGTATTATTAAATAGTTAAAAATAGTTTTTAATTAATAATAATTAAATAAATAGTTATAAAAATAATTTTAATTTTCCAATAATTTTCTTTTATTATTAGGATTGTAAAAATATCATTTTCATATCCATAGGTGTTTTATTCTTTTATATTTACGTTTTATTTTGTACGTTTACGTAAAATTTAATAAACGTACGTATTTACGTTTGTTTAATCTGATTGTTGTGCTTTATAATTCTGTATCCAATTACCATTCCAATCAATCAGTAGTGTAATTATAAATCAAAATCCTTACTGATCATTATCCTTAGTGATCATTCGACATCTGAACGTTTTTAAGCACCATTAATCCTCCGTGGGACTTAACGACACGGGAATCCACTATATTCCAAGGGAAATTGCATTGGTTTTAGACTGTTTGAATTTTATTACGGTTGACCATTCACAAGTGGTTGACTTGTGTAATAAACTTGACCGTTTGGAGACCAATCACAGGGAGATTAACAATTCCAGATATAATTGTAGGCCAATCATTGCTAATATTCTCCAAACATGCCATAGGTTTTAATCTTTCCTAAAGTCTTCTAGAATAGGGACAAGCAAAGAAAAGATGACTATGAGTCTTATTACTAGTTTTGCATAGATGACATATCTGATCCTGAATAGTGAACCATTTGGAAATTCTATCCTTAGTTTTAAGCCTACCTTTAATAGCAATCCAAAGAATAAATGCATGCCTAAGTATGCATTTAGTATACCAAACATGATCAAATCATATAACCTTAGGATATTCATCATTTATAGCATGCCAAACTTCATTACACTAAACTTAGTCTCATGCCCTTTTTTATTATTCCACACTGTTATATCATCACATTCATTAATGGGTCTAGGGACAGGCATACTAACAACTTGGTCAAATCTACCTTCCCATTCAACAAGCCAAACCCACCTACCATCATCAATCATCTCTGCAACACAAGCCTCAATACTTAACCCAACAAGCTCACTCACTCTCCTATTAATAATCTTTATAAGGGGACCATTACACCTTCTTCCATTACCAATCTTAACAGATATAAATTGACTGATTTTATCCCTTAAAAGTAAAAAAAATTTCCAGCACCAAGAAGAATTAGTACTAGAATCAAGACTCCATATACTCTTACCCTTTAAAATATGAGCCTTAACCCACTTAACCCAACTAGAATCTTTATCACTAACAATATTCCATAGATGCTTAGCCATAAGAGCTTCATTCTAAATATGCATACTCTTCAACCCTAGACCTCCTTGACTCTTAGGCCTACAAATCTCTTTCCAAGATACACTAGCCTGACCTTTAATAGACTCCCCTCTAGCCCATAAAAAACCCTTACAAAGTTTCTCAAGTTTCTCACATATAAACATAGGAAGCATGAATAATGATGCCCAATAAACTTGCAAGGAAGCAAAAATAGATGATATCAGTTGCAATCTACCAGCAAATGATAAGTTCCTATTCTTCCAATCCCCAATTCTATTCATATAGACCTCAACAAGACCACAAAAATCATTACTAGAAAGCCTCTTAGATATCATAGGAACACCTAAGTATCTAAATGGAAGAGATCCTTCATTAAAAGGCATCACCATTTCAATCTCATCCTTTATATTTCTAGGAACATTTCTAGGAAAACCTATTACTTTTACTAGCACTAGGATATACAGCAGAACTAAGTGAGAACTCATCTAATCCCCTCCTTAACACATAAGCCGATAATAAATCCCCATGAAAGAGCAATAGCAGGTCATCGGCAAAGCACAAACTAACCAACTCCAATTCCTTACAATGGGCATGATATTTAAATCTGTCTTCATTTCTAATTTGTCTTTTAAGCATAAGAGTCAAAACCTCCATAATAAGAGTGAATAAGTAAGGGGAAATGGGGTCACCCTGTCATAACCCTCTACCAAACCTAAAGAACCCCTTAATTTCCCCATTAACACACACAGAAAAAGAGGCAGTTGTAACGCATAGCATAATCTAATGAATCACAACATTATGAAATCCAAAGTGCCTAAGAGAGTTTTTTAGGAAACCCCAGTTAACAGTATCATAAGCCTTCATAATATCAATCTTAAATAAACATTTTCTAACACCACTATTCCAAGTATATCCTCTCATAAATTCCTGAGCCAATAAAATATTATCACTTATTTGTCTCCCATGGATAAAAGCAGATTGATTAACATCTACTAACATCTACCAAATCATTTAAAGCAGGCTTAATCCTATTTGTGAGAATTTAGCTAATCACCTTATATACCACATTACAACATGAAATAGGTCTATAGTCTGAAACCCTTACATAAGTCTTACTTTTAGGCACAAGAGCTATTAATGTGGTATTAAGTTCATGGAAGTAACGGAAGCCCGGTTTCAGACCTAAGCGTCTTCAAATACTGCCTCGGAACACTAAACGAAAAGTACCTTCTTCTAAAGTATCTTGTAACTTCAGCTTCCGAGAAAGGCGTTATGGCAGTTGCAGTTCAGGTTGCTCAGTTTTCGGGTTGTCATCATCATCGGTAATTTGCATCTTATTCCTGAAAAAAACACACCATTTCATCACATTTTCAAATATCCTATCGAAAAAAAGTTTGTGTCTTAGATATGGATCAAGATAATGAAATATTTATAGCTAATTAATTTCGGGTTTCAAGAACATAATAAGAATTTCAAAGAGAATGATAGAGGACGGAACAAAGGTTTGGAATTCATTATCACAAAATTATGACCATGTTTGGTGGGATAAGATGATTCTCGTCCTCCGAGACCACTTTATAAAAATTTCTTGCAGCCGAAACAGATTCTTGGTACATCAGGTATGTGTATACGTGTGATCATATGATCAATATATGTAATAGGAATTTAAAACAAAGAAAAAGTAGATTAAGTTACAATCATGCATTTAGTTTGGTGAAAGTTACAGAAGCTGTAGTTTCCTACTATTTGCATAATGGTCCGTAATTGAAGTTTTTGCTTTCATTTATGGATATTTCGCCTTTGGTCTTTAAAGAGTGATGGACGAGTGACCAAAAGTGAAGCAAACAGTGCAATTAGTGACCATTTATGCAAATAGTATCGACGAGGGACTACTTTTCTATAATTTTTACCAAACCACAGTAGTTTACTCAATGAAACATAATCTGAAATTTACTCATACTTTTCGTTTTTATAGGATTTTGAGGTTTTAAGGAGAATTGGTGGTTTCCAGGAGAAGGTGACTCAAGAAAACTTTGCGAAAATGTGGTGTTGGCAATACCCTGTGGCTTTCGCATTGTCACAAAATGGGCTTAACAAAATGTGGGATACAAGATGGATTGAAGGATTTGTAACTAAAGAAGAAGCGGAATCTTCACTTCATGGTCTTGGAGGCTGATTCGCTCGGAAAACCAATTATAGAGAAGTGTAGTATACGGGTAACTCAAACGTATTAGGTTTGAGCACCGAGATCGTTCCGAACGATGGATGAATGGAATTTTCAACTCACGTCGTGATTATTGGGATTTGAATAAGATAAGGGGATAATTTGAAGTTTTTCTAAACTACGGGATAAGGGAAGCATATAAGGGAAATTACACTACGGGGAATCCTAAATACGCGAATAAAACGTAATTTAAGAAACGTAAATAAAATGCAACTACGTCTAATCTAAGCCCTAAAATGATATAAAATTACTATAACTCTAAAATGTAATTTAAAACTTAACTATGATTTAAAACTAATTTTTATGTTTTTTTCTTGAATTTATTTGAATTAAAAATTAATTTTAAACTTTTAAAACAAATCTAAAATACTAAAAATTATGAAAACTAGGGGGAAAATTATGAAACTATTTTTCAAAAATCTAAAATAACTAAAAAGACTTTTCAAAACTGGTTTTGTATTTTTCTGATTATTTTTCTAATTTCTATGATTTAAAAACTATTTAAACTAATTAAATAGCTAAAAATTACAAATTAAACTAGGAAAAATCTGGAAAAATTATTTTTTTTATTTTTATATTTTTATTAATCTATAAAAATTGAAAACTTATTTTTTTGAATCTTTTCTGATTTATTTGTATTAAAAGGTAATTAAAAAGTCTCAAAACTGATTTAAAATAAGAAAAATAGTAAACAAGAAGGAAAATTATGAAAAATTCAGGATAATTTTAAAATATTATTCTAAATCTATGAAAAATATAAAAACCTATGCTAGTGTGCAAGAAAAGTGGGCTGTAGTGAAACTGTTAATCTAATAAGCTAACAAATATAAGCTAAAAGGTAACTGAGTGCACTAGAAGCTACCAATACTTGAAATAAGCTAAAACTAGGTGAAATCAACTTACTGAAGCTATCCTACACCACCAGATTACAAGCTACAGGCACATGAGCTTAATTTGATTTATTTCAAAACTAGTTCAACTACCTAATTTCTAGCTAATGCTCAAGCTTATTAATAAGCTCAAAGGGAAAACCAAAACTGAGGAGCTTAAAACCACCAACTAAAGAACACATGTACCAAATTTCAGCCTAAAACTAGCCCAAATGAGGCTTCTACAGATGCTGCAAGTAACTGAGATTATCACTAGACTTGTGCACATGGCATTTTCAGAAAATGAGACCAAGTTTAAGGACTTCAAAAGCTATTTTAAAAAATTTATAAAAATATGTTGGAATCACTCCTAAACCTTTATTCAAGTGTTAGTTACTCATATGTAATAGGTAGCTTAATTATGGCCTTTATGTTTGTTATTAGCCTTAAGCTTATGTAGAAGGCCCATGAGCTTAGGCCCAAGCCCATAGGAGAAAGGAAGGGACTAGGAGTGTTGCCCTAGCTTCCCTCCTATAAATACTCTTGTAAACCTTCATTTGAAGGTTGGTTGTTCAATTCATTTCTTTCACTCATACCTTACACATAATCGTTTACATTTATACGCGTGTGTGTGTTTGGATAATTGTTCAATCGCCTCTCTATCTTTCTATTAAGCTTGTGTTGTAAATCTAGTGACCTAACAGTGGTATCAATCGCCAAATAGTTGGGTGAATCGTTATTGCTTTTGAAGTAAGTTTTTTGGTCTTACGCGTAAAGGTAACGAGAGCTTTGGCTCGCTTAAAAACTTGATTTTTTCACTTTTCAATCCAAGATTCTTGTACTTTCAATGTTTTAAGGTGTTAAAATAACTGTTTTTGGCAAAAAGTTTCAAACTTTACGCGTGGATTTACGTTTTTAAGCTTGTTTTTGTTCGTGGGTGACGTTCTACGCGTAACCTGTTTAGCCATTTTGATTCATCAAGTTTCACACTTTTGTGTTATTTTGGTGATATTGAAGCTATTCCATAACAAAAATCTGGTTTAGAAACAAATTTGGGCAAAATCATTTTTACGAGTAAGCTACGCGTAAGTGAAACCCTAATCTTACGCGTAACTTTATCAGTGGTTTGATCTTCATTTAGTGGTTTACTCCATGTTTTCTTGCTTGGATAAGCCCGAAAATACGTCGACTTTGGATATCTTTTGCACTGTGATAGTGTAAAAGATCACTTGGGATAAAACCCTAAACTTACGCATAAGCATAAAGCTTACGCGTAGAAATCCTACGCTTAAGAATCATCTTACGCCTAAGCCTAGTCTTACGCATAAGGTAATCCTAGGCATAAGTTTCTACGCCTAACTTTGTGTCTAAGCTAAATCTACGCGTAACTCTTGATTGTTACGCGTAACTTTGGTGTTTTTACGCATAAGTTCTACTTGGTTTCTTGTGATTTCTATGCCTAAGGACACTTCATCAACAAAGGTTCATTCGACTACAAAGATTAATTTTTACCAACACAAGTTTTCAACATGTCACAACCACCATACTCTAATTATTTCCCTTACACTTATTCTCAACGTCAACAACAAGCAATTTATCAACAACAATTTAATCAACAACATACTCCACAACTTGCTGCAATTCCACAACCTCAAATGGTTCAACCACCACCAAGTCTTCAAGTTCAACCCTACACAAACGAATTCAATCAACATCCATCAAGGAACACTATGAAGGAACCCACTTGGTTTGCAAAGATGTGTGAAGCTTTAAGCAACCAACAATCAATTCATGAGGTTGGATCACTTGATAGACCTCCAATGCTCACTCCAGGAAACTACGATCAATGGGTGATAAGGTTTTTTAGATTTTGTGATCAAGAAGCCACATGGAAAGTTCTTAAAGAAGGTTATCTTGGAAGGTCCATTTCAAATGCCTCTTGTTATCGTACCCGCCGATCCAAATGCTAATCCACCAAGAGATGAACAATCCAACATTGCTCTTTGTTGCCGACTGAATCTGAGAGGAACTTCTACACTATGAAGCTGATGAACTTGCAATGAAATATATCCTCTTAGGATTACCTAACCCAATTCCTTGAAGTGTTGATGCTCAAAAGACTGCAAAGGAAATGTGGGATCATATTCATCTTCTTATGGAAGGATCTGCACTCAATCGGGAGGATATGGAATCCAAAATTTACTTGGCTTATGAACACTTCATGATTGAACACGGAGAGACACTAGAGTCTTATCATCATCGTTTTTGAGACATCATCAATGATTTGGATAAACACAACATCATCATGCCAAGAATTGCAGTGAATGAATACTAAGTTCCCTGAGTAGTCTTGGTCCTGAATGGGAGAAGTATGTCATTTTTCTCCGTCAAGCGAAGAATATGCATCATTCTACATATGGATTGTTGTACGATTACTTGAAGCCTCATGAAAAGGAAGTTGATAGAGAAAGGATTCTCCGTGCTCAAATTGCTCCACCGACACATCCGGAAAATCAACAATTTGCCTTATATGCTCAAACAGTTATTCTCCTCAACCAGCAACTCAACCAACTGCTACAATCACACCATATGATCCTTCACGGCCTCAATCTCAACAAACTCAATTGGTTCCATACAACAACAACAATGCTCAAGCACTTGTCAATGAAGCTAATGAGGAATTTGATCCGTTCGAAGCACCTTGCAACAAGGATTTGCTATGATTGCTAATGCCTTTAGCCGTTATACCAACAAATCCAACAACCGTATTAGTTCCTCATCTAATACAAGGAATCAAGCATTTGTGAACAATGGACGAGTTGAAGTTGAGAATCATGGTTATGGTCGTCGGATGGGCGGTGGTCAAGGGTTTAATGCTGTGGGTAGGAATAACAATAGAGCTCAAGTGGTGGAACAGGAAATGCTCAAAATGGGTTGAATGGTCTTCGATGCTACAACTGCAATGAGAAGGGACATCTGGCTAATGCATGCCTAAAGCCTAGGACTCGCAAGTGCTTATCACAAAGAGGCTCTTCTTTTGGCTCTTAAGGATGAAGCTGGTGGAACTCTCACGGACAAAGAGCAGAGCTTTATGGCAAATGCGACTTCGGATGATGATATGGAGGACTTGCAGGCCAATGCAACTGTTATGTTGATGGCTAATATGCATGAGTTACACATGAGTGACACAGGCCCGGTGTATGACACTGATGGCTTGTCTCAGGTACCCGAACAAACCATATTTATCTCCGATCTCATATCTCCGCCAACATCTGAATCCGGCAAGGCTCGGAATGTTCAAAATGAGTCGTCCACATCTCATTCCGACGATTTTCAACTAGACCCGTAGTTATATTTGACGATCAAGATGACCAAACGGTTTCCCTTGATAATCAAATTGACTTCGTGGTTATACTTGAGGATCTAAGTAATGATCATGTTGTGACTCACGTTGAACACGCCGAACCTTTGCCTCATCCAGATTTTGCTCGTTTAATACAAGACCATCAGACCATAGTGGAAAAATGTCATGCCATTAATCATGACTTGAAAAGCAAAATGACTGTTAACCAAGGATTTTGAATGTTTACAAAAGCAACTCAACTTTTTCAAAACTCAAGAAAAACGTGAAAACGGTTTTGAAGCGGCCTTTGCCAAATCTCATCAAAATGAAAAATATTTAGAGAGACAGATCGTGATCTAGCCGCGAAGAATGCTTTGTTTGCGAAATAGAACAAGCTGAAACATGAACATAAAAAGCAAATTAATGCTCTCACCTTGGAAAATCAAAAAGCTAAGGCTGACTTGTTAACTTGTCAAAAAGCAGTTCTCGCATACAAAAAGCATTCAACGAAACGAATAGATGATCATCTTGAAGAAATCATCGGCTTGCAAAACAAACTTAAAGAGTTTAAAACTGTTGTTTACAAACATGGCGAGTCGGTCACACCATTGAAAAGTTTACTTTAAAACCCAATCCAAATGGATATGGACCGAATCTCGATGATTACAAACCTAAGCTTTCAACCAAAGCATTCAAACCAAATCCTGAAGTTTCCGGCGAGAATATAAAATTGATAATTACATTTATGAGTGTTGTTGAATATCATCGTCAAGAGGAATTAGATGCAGAAGGCGAGAGTCGATCAAAATTAGAAAAAGTTGTTTACAACAAACCTTTTAACTATTCAAAAGCGGTCACTTTCGTCACACCAACGGATTCTTCTAACACACCAAGGATTATCATAAAACGTCGAGTCTTCTAATGACAATCCCAAACCAGATTATGCACAAACTTATGGTCCTTTACCTTCCATCAGTGAAGTAAACTCAAAACCCGAAAATCGCAAAATTCTTCGATATTTTGACCTTTTCATGGCTGACCTCAAAACTTTACAACATGAGATAGAATATCATTCGAAAATCAAAGTTCAACATTTTCAATGCGCCTCTGCGCGAGAACAAAGAGACATTTTTGAGAAAAATCTTTTACCAAATGTTAAAAATTTGAAAAGTTGTGCATTGTCTTGGGAAAGGGACTTTCATAAGGAACTTGGATTGATGAAGGTCGTTTTCGAGAAAACAGAAACATCTATTTCTAATACTAAGCGTAAAAAGAAAATGTTGAGAAAAGATGTTGATCGACTCTTGGAAGATGTCATCCGTGCTGATGTCCATAATGTTGTGCTATTGAATTCTTTGTCATGCGCATCTGATTATATCTCTGCTGATAATGTTGACTCTGTGGTAACTGTTGAGAACAACGATAATGTGCTTGGATCGAGTCCTTAAAAGTTGAAAATAAGCGATTGTCAAACGAACTTTCAAATGCAATACGTCGTCTTAATTGGTGTCAAAAGATATTCACGATCAACAACTTGCTTTTCAACACAAAATCGCCCGATTGCATGACAAATCTTCTGATCCAAAAATTGAGCAACTGGATGATCAAAACATGTCTTTTAAGTGTCAAATCTCGAAATATGAACAAGAACTTGTAAAAGTCAAAAAGGAATACGGTGTCATATTTGATTTACTCAAAAAGACTCGTGATGAAGCATCAAATGAACTTGATCATTATCTTGCACACATTAAAGAAGTTATGCATTTTCTTTGGAAATATTGATCGAAAATCAAGATCGATTCACACTATCTTCAAGTTAAGAGAAATGTTAGGAAAGTATGAACAACTTCCGCCTACCGTGATTAAGAGAATAGCCCCGGTAACACTTAGTAATCGTGAACCTAGAATCACTCCGCCAAATCACAAGTTGCTAGCGTGCTTCATTCTCTTGAAACAGGAATAGTTGCGTCTTTTCCAAGCGTCCGCACTTCACGACCTAAGAGCACTACATCGAAGAATAGGAAGTTGCGACCTAAGAAAAGATCAATAAAGAATGCTAAAGTAGAAGAACACCCTAGGACTATGAATAAGACTCACGTTGCTTCCACTATAGATATTGCGTCTCGCACATGTAATAGAAATAGTGATGTAACGAATGCTAAACCTTTAAGCACTTTTGATATTCAGTCCGATGCACCTTGTGTTATTTGTCGTAAAAGTATGAATTCCGATTGTCATGATAAATGTGTTGCTAAAGCTATCATCTCTCGTTTAAGGAATCCTAAGAACCGGAATACCTATAGGCCCACTAATCTTTCTAAGTCTTTGCTTGGTAGACCGCCCTCTTTAGATTCTAAGAAACGCTTTGCTGTCCCTGTAGCTCCGGTTTCACCTCCTAGGAATGTAGTACCACCTAGTGCATTCACTAAGACTAAAGCAAATACTAGTTGGAGATGGCAGAAATGGATATATAACACACTAGGATTTAAATGGATACCTAAAGCTATTGATGTGTGTATGTCTACTATAGCTGCTCCGGAACCCTCTAACATTTCGGGTTCCACATCTACTTCTATTCCATCTGTAGATGCGTGTGTAATGCGGTGATACAGATCATTCTGGATTGTTGATAGCGGATGTTCCCGACACATGACAGGCAACCTTAAAGTGTTATCAAACTTTGTTGCAAAGTTCATTGGCATGTCGGATTGGGAATGATCACTTCGCAGCTATCATGGGCTACGGAGACTATATCAATGGGAACATCGAAATTAGCTGGGTTTATTATGTGGAAGGCCTCAGTCACAATCTGTTTTGATGAGGTCGGTTCGTGATGGAGATTTGGAGGTTGCTTTCAGGGAGAAAACTTGTTTCATTAGTGATCTACAAGGAAACGACCTTATGTCTGGCTCGCGTAATTCCAGTCTTTACACTGTCTCTATGCAAGACATGGTTGCTTATTCTCCCATCTGCTTACTTTCAAAAGCAACATCAACAAAATCCTGGCTATGGCACCGTCGTCTTTCACATCTAAACTTTCAAACCATCACCAACCTTGCTCGACACAAACTAGTTGAAGGACTCCCACGATTTCGGTATTCTAAAGATCACCTTTGCTCAGCTTGTGAACAAGGCAAAAGCACTCGTGCTCATTTTCCTTCAAAGGTGGAACACAGCTCTCGGCATGTGCTTCATCTTCTTCACATGGATTTGTGTGGCCCGATGCGCGTGCAAGCGATCAATGGCAAACGCTACATCTTAGTAATTGTTGATGACTATTCATGCTGGACTTGGGTCTACTTTCTTTGAAGCAAAGATCAAGCTCCACAGATGATCATCACCTTTCTCACAAAAATACAAGTTTAGCTACGAAACACCGTCGACAAATCGAGACAGAGGCACTGAATTTGTTAACCAAACTCTTCGTGAATTTTATGAGAAAGTGGGAATTCAGCATCAGACATCTATTGCACGCACACCGAACAAAGCGGAGTTGTTGAAAGACGAAACCGAGCGTTAGTGGAAGCTGCAAGAACAATGTTAATCAATGCTAAACTTCCAGATTACTTATGGGCAGAAGCTGTATCTCTGCATGCTATACTCAAAACCGTTCTATGATTACAAACGCATACAACAAAACACCTTTTGAGCTTGTCCACAACAGAAAACCGAATCTCAAACACTTTCATGTATTTGGATCTCTTTGCTATTCGAATAATGATCGTGATGACTTTGGAAAGCTCAAAGCCGACATTGGAGTCTTTATAGGATATTGTGATAATTCTAAAGGTTTTCGAATCTGGAATCGTCGAACAAAGGAGGTTATGGAAACGATTCATGCTCATTTTGATGAACTCACGGAAATAGCTTCTGAGTATAACTGACTTGGAACCGGACACAACCGCTTAAACTTTCCCCAAACCCCATCATCAGTTGAACAAAGCCCCCAGCTTACTCGTCAACAAATGGAAAGGTTATTTGCTCTTATGTTTAGTGACGATATTGATGAACGTGCTCGGGTGTATCCATTGTTTCCATTGCTCAACGATAATACTCTTATACGATACACTGCTACAACAACTAAGGTTGAAGAAGCACCACCAGTTGACTCCAACACAACAGTTGAACAAACCGCTTTTAACAATGATGAACCGGTGATGATGTTCGAATGAAGTACCCCCACTGCAGATTTTGATCCAAATGCGTTCTTTAACCCGTTTGCTAATGAGACTATTGCACCAGATGTCGCGGAATCTTCAACAAGCCATTTGAATCCTCAAAATCTGCACAATGTATACCAACATCAACCCTCCACAAATAGATGGACAAAATACCATCCTATGGAAAATATTATTGGCAATCCAAACCAACCAGTCGTTACAAGACAATGTCTTCACTCAGATGGTGAACATTGCATTTATGCACTCACTGTCTGCCAATCTGAACCTAAAAACATTAAAGACGCAATGAAAAAGACAAGCTGGATTGAATCCATGCAAGAAGAACTCAACCAATTCAAACGTCTTGAAGTATGGGAACTGGTTGAAAGACCAACAGGGTCTACGTCATTGGTCTCAAATGGATTTGGAAAAACAAATTGGATCTTTGAAGGGAATGTTATCCGAAATAAGTCACGTCTGGTGGCTAAGGGTTATCGTCGGGAAGAGGGTATTGACTTTGAAGAATCTTTTGCTCCGGTTGCTCGTCTTGAGGCATTCGGATATTTCGCGTTCGCGGCTCATATGAATATAACGGTCTTTCAGATGGACGTCAAAACTGCTTTTCTAAATGGGCAACTTAAAGAAACGGTTTATGTCAGCCAACCAGAAGGATTCGATATTCCCGTGTTCCCGAACCATGCCTACAAACTGAACAAAGCTCTGTATGGTCTCAAACAAGCTCCTCGGGCATGGTACGATAAGCTATCATCTTTCCTAATTGCCAATAATTTCACCAAAGGTTCGGTCGACCCAACTCTTTTCATACAATATCATGGGGAACATATTTTAATTGTTCAAATTTATGTGGATGACATCATTTTTGGGTCAACTCATAAAAAGTACTCAATCGCTTTTGCAAAACTAATGAAGAAACATTTTGAAATGTCCATGATGGGTGAACTTACGTTCTTTCTAGGACTACAAGTTCATCAATCACCCCGTGGTATTTTCTTGAGTCAGGCCAAATATGCCCTTGAATTGTTAAACAAATTTGGAATGAATCCCTGTGACACTTATGCCACTCCAATGGCACATACCAAGAAGCTGGACGCTGATTTACATGGGAAATTGGTTGACCCTACCAAATACCGTAGTATTATTGGGTCTCTCATGTATCTAACAGCTAGCATACCTGATATTGTCTTTGCCGTATATCTTTGCTCTCGTTATCAGTCGCGACCAACTGAAACCCACCTCTCTGAGGCTAAAAGAATCCTCCGATACATAAAGGGAACCATTAACTTGGGGATCTGGTATCCGAAGGATTCCAGTTTTGAACTAATCGCTTTTGAGGCCGACCACGCGGGATGCTTAGATTCACGAAAAAGCACTTCCGGAGCTTTACAATTTCTTGGTGATAAACTCGTGTCATGGCAATCGAAGAAGCGAGGATTGTACATCGCTGTCCTCAACCGGCGAATATGTAGCCATGTCGGCGTGTTGTACTCAAGTCATTTGGATGAGAACACAACTCAAAGACTATGGTTACGTATTTGACAGAATCCCGATGTACTGCGACAATAGGAGTGCCATTGCAATCTCGTGCAACTTCAGTTCGCACTTTCGAAAGTCAAAGCACATCGATCTTCGATATCATTTCATCAAGGATCACGTGGAGCAGTGCTGTTGAATTATATTTTGTGGGTACAGAATACCAATTGGCGGATCTTCTCACCAAAGCCTTGCCTCCCGCTAGGTTTAATGAGTTGGTCCAACGGATTGGTATGAGGTGTTTGACTCAAGAGGAATTGGATGACCTCCTAAAAACAGTCTTAAAACACATCAAACACCAAAATCTCTTTTGTAAATATTATTTTTCAAAAACAAAATACAAAAATATAAAACCTGATAAAAACAACAAAAATATTCTTCTAATCTATTTTTCTTTCAACATGGCAAGTACATTTCTTCCGTCAACACTATAATCTATCAAAATTCAGTATTTTTTCGATCAAGTGTTGAGGGGGAGAAAATATTCTTAACTGTTTCAAAAACATCAGTGTACTTGCATGTTACTCTATTCTGGTTGTTTCTTGTATCAATGGTGGTAAACTTTTCTGGTTAAACTGACACTCCTCGGACTAAAATTTATAACCTTTCATTATTTTCTTAAGTCGAGGGGGAGTGTCGTCAAGTTTCTTTCTTAAAATCTTTTGTTTGGTAACCAAAATGGAAGTTAAAAGGCTTTAAATGAAAATGGAAAAGGTGGAGGGACCAAAACTACCAAAATGTTAAAGTCATTTTATTAAAAACACCCCACCTAACAATTCACTTCACATTTATTAATCTTAACCAAACTAATCCTACGCGTAGAAATCGTTCAAGAAATATGTGTTTTTGATCATCATAGTGTAAGTGTTTTCATAATCTTAACGTTATTACAAGCAAAGGTTTTGAATTTTATGCAAATCCAACGGCTAAAATGTTAGATATGTGTGATTATGTGTTCTACGCATAAGCGTATGAACACACAATCATTGGTGTGTGTTAATGCTTAAAAAGATTGTGTCAAAACATGTCTTTAACATCAATGATACTAGTTTTATTCTCATAATCCACCCAGAAACACGAATTGATTGGTTTTCAAAATTAGGGTTTATGCGTGGTTTTGGGTATTTTTAAATGCGAAGGTTTTTTGGTCAAAAAGATTGTTGTGTGATGATGCTTATATGATGAATTGATCTTATCTATGCCTTAAAACAACCCAGAAACACTAATTGATGATAAATTAGTAACTAGGGTTTAATGTTCTTACGTTTGGGTACTTATGATTCACTGCGAATTAGGTGTTAAAACTTGGTCATTTCATTCTCACAACACCTTAGACTTACCAGAAATACCTTGGTGCATATCCTATGGCTAGATGTCATACGCGTAAATTTTGAACTTTAGGGTTTTGGCTACGCGTAAGATTTTCTATGCCTAACTGTTTGAATGAGTTTCATGCTTTGATCTGCCATGTAAATGACTATACATGTTAAGATTGATGATATGATGATTTTATTTCAGGCTTGCTACGCATAAAACTCAGAATCAAGGTCTTTGTGACTCTACGTATAAGGATCACCTTACGCGTAGACAGTTATGCGTAAGAGAAATCCTACGCGTAACTATTACGCGTAAGGTTCTACAATGGGACTACTCGTATCCTGTGAAGGATATGCGTAAACAGTGACATCTACGCATAAGGTATACTCTTACGTAAGATTTTTATACGCCTACGCGTAAGCTATACGCATAAGGTCCCCTTTTCCTACGCGTAACATTTCTTACGCGTAAGTTAGGATCCTACGCATAAGCTTTCGTCTGCGCATATATCACTCCTGTTTACGCGTAACTTTGCCAAATCTACGCCTAAGCCTTGATTGACCTTCGTTTTGAATTGTTACGCGTGCAAACTTGTAAATAAATGAATCATAACGTCACGAATCCAATAACGTCACTAATATACTTAAACGTTTGATATGTTGTGAACTATAAGTGATAACATAAACTTTAAAACTTAAAGTTAACTAACTCACGAAACATTTCACGACGTCATTGAACTATTGGACAAACAAGTGACCTAGGACTTGTAACAATCTTTAACACTGTATATTCAATAATTAGACAATAAAAATCTTCTGTTGACTAACATTATGTCTTTCGATATGTTGGTTCTTTTGGCAAATGTTATTTCGAGATCACGACATGGTGCTCAATTGTATGTGGATGCACCGAAGTTCTCACAATTCTTGACATCTTCCCTAATGGCTATCCAAGAAAGATTGTAAAGAACAATCTCGAAGTTGACTTTGAAACCCTCACATGCTCAGAATCTTCTTGCTTGATCATTGTGGATATTCTTAGGAATCATCCGTACAAGAACATGCTTTCACACTCTCTGTACGGAGATCTACATACAACAATTCTGGAATTCAATGCAAAGGATCAAAGGTCAAAGTGCGGTGACAATGACGTTAAATCACAAACAAGTCACCATCACACAAGCAGATCTACGGGCATTCTTCTAATTCACGAGATCGAGCCAACCGACTTCTATGCCACACTTACTAAAGAGACAGTTCGAAATTCTGATTGATATTGGCTATGATGAAGCTTCAGGAATAATCACTAAGCATTCTCATGTGGAGCTTAAGAACATTCCTCAACTGTGGAGAACCCTCTACATCATCATTACCAAATCTGTCTCTGGTCGTGATAGTGGTTATGAGCATCCCAAGCTCATGGAACTACAAATCTTCTGGTCTTTAATCAACAACAAGGACATCGAAATTGAAGCCTTTGCTATGGGAAGACATGATGTCATTTCACAAGAAACTTGGCTCAAAGATTCCCTATGTCGGATACACGAAATTGTTGATCCAGAGAGCACTTGGACTTCATCTCGATATTCCACAGAGGCTCAATGACCCGGATAATCACGATATGTTGGTGAGCCTACCCTATCGGTCAGAATCAAGGAATCGTCAACAAAGAAAAGGGTGCCGTCTTTGCTGATCACCTTCGACAAATGAAATCAAGAAGCTTGAAACATACAAAAGGTATCAAGTAGCAGTACGAGAAGGCAAAGTTGGCCATCTCGATGATAAGCCTTCTGGAACACCTACTAGGAGAACCAGAGGAGGAAGTGATGCAAGCACTGAGAGTCAGAGGATGTTTCCTAGGAGGAATCCTCCACGAAAGGGGACAGTTCCCGCCAAGGAAGCTGTTCCTATTCCCGTATCTAAGCCTGAACCGCAGAGAAAGCTAATGGACGAGGACTCGGAGGCTACTGAATCAGATGAAGAGACTTTCTACTCTGAATCTGCAACCGAAACACCTCCTTCAGCAGCTAAACCTCCAAGTCCACCGGCTGACAAAGGAAAAGGGAAGACTCCTGTACTTGTGCCGTATGAAGAAAGCTCAGATGAAGAAGAAGAGCAACTGGATACTTCATACAGGAAGAAATTCAAATTCCTTAGACTCCAACACGCGGCAAAAGAATTTGCAAAAGAACAAATGGGTGGCCCCGGAGGGTCAAGTGGTGCGGCTCAACCTTCACCAGGTCCTGATGCGGTTAATCAACCCGATAAGGGATCTGGTGCCACCACTTTGGAGCAACAACAAAAGCCCGTGGAAGAAACTATTGAGAAAGATGAGGGTGACAAAGAAAAGACTAAGACAGAAAAGACTGAAGAGAAAGATAAATCTGGAGATGACACTGATTATGATAAGTTTCTGCTAGACAGTCCTGCTCGATCAGAGGAGAAAACCTCTGAACCTCCAAAGGATCCAGAGTCTCCTCATGTCTCTTCATCATCAGATTCGTCTTCTCATTCATCACCACCACCATCAACGAAATCATCATCCAAATCAGTAAAGAAGCCAACTCCATCTTGGATCTCTCAATCTAAGAATCGAATCGTTAAAGCTGTAAAACGAGTCAGAAAGAAAGATATTCTCCACAGAAAGTTGACTTTCCTCGCTGATTAGATAACGTATCTTCATGATGAGAATGACAAGATGCAAGTTGAAAGGGAGTATGTACAGAAGCTTATGAAGGATGATCTTCAAGGAAGCATGGACGAGATGATATAAGGATACACTCACAAGTTCTTAATGGAGGTCATTTCGAAACTGACAAAGGAGATGTATTCCAGACAACTTTATCCGAATCTCTTACATTTAGCCAAGCAAGCCATGAAATCAACTCCGATGAATTTGAGCATCAATCCAGTTGAAACTACAATCTTCTCAGATGATGAATTAGTAAACCGGCTGGTAGCGCAAATGTCAACACGCTCTGCAATGTTTGCCTCCCATGAAGCTAAACTGTTTGAAGCATTGCTGGAATACCAACTCAATTCATCATTCAGAGAAGAGGCTATAAGGCCTAAGCGTTCAAGAGATGATGAAGACAAAGATCAAGATAAGGATTAGGAGCCTAAACGCACAAAGAAGTCTGGTGAATCATCTTCAATTCAGTACTCAATGCCGCCTCCACCACAAAGGACTCCAGCTCAACAAAGATCTCCTCCCCGATCTTCTGCTGATAAACCTCAGGATTCCGAGACACCACCCCAGACTCAAAAACCGGTGACCACTTTGAGTATACGGGTGGTGACGATGAAGAATACCATGAACCCCAACAACAACCCGCCTCACCCGACAAAGTACAAAAACCGGAATCCTCATCTAGGCCTAAGAAAAAGAAGAAGACGGCGCCCAAGGCGGCGTCCTATCATGGCTAGATGAAGATAAAACAGAGGAATTTGAATGGTTTTCTACACTTGTCAATTCAACTCCCTACCTTGAAGAAGGTCAAGATCTGGTAGACGGTACTACTTTGGAGCATGCAAAGATATTGCAAGAAAAATTCCGAGTAAAGAAGATGACGAAATCTGAGTTGCGGCGAATCAAGAATGAAGGTTTTCAACTATGGAAAGATAGCTCAGAAAGTGCCATCGAGGTCGAATATCACCTTGACAACATTGCTCGAGCTATGTCTAATAACATGGATTGGCTCAACCCAGAAGCAAACATCGACTTTACGAAGTGGGACAACCCTCCATATTACACCGACTGGTCTAAACCACTACCAACGATCGGCCAACCAGATCAGCCTAGGATCCCATTCAGATATTTCTTCAACAAAGACTTGGAATTTCTTCTTCACGGTGGCGATGGTTCAAGGAAATACGCTATATCATTGACACTTCCATTCCCAGCAGCTGAATACTCAAACTGCATAGCTATCGAGGAAAGAGCTAATCACTTGTTCTCTAACAAAGTGGAAGCATATGACCAAGATGCAATGTACGGGATTCATCATTGGCCGGAACGCCAAAGAATCTACTACAGAAGCTGCCAGGTCCAGAAGTCTCAACATGCAGTGTTCAGTACTAAAAACATAGTTGCCATCCAACACGTTGATCTTTCGTCCAAATGAGACTACACTAAATGAGGAAAAATATCAAACAGTGCGGGAAAAATATGAAAAATTCAGGAAAAGTCTAAATTAATATTCTAAGTCTATGAAAAATATAAAAACCTATACTAGTGTGCAAGATTATGGAGCTGCAGTGAAATGTACTTATAAATAAGCACTTAAGTTAAGCAAATAAGCACAAAAAGCTACCAAGCTGTTACTGAGGCTAATTTATGCTAAACTTAACTATGAGCAACCAATTCCAGCTACTCTAAACCTCTTGATAACCAGCTGCAAGCTTATGAGTACAAGATCATACAAGAGAATTCAGTTTTGAGGAGCTGATTTCAAGCTTAAAAATAAGCTACCTACCCTAGTTGGAACCCAAAACCAATTATCACAACCTCAAGTAGACCTGGCATAGAGCATATAAACCAAAAATGAGCCTGAGATGAGCTCAAATGAGCTTTTGACAAGCTTTGCAAGAACCTGTGCAGACTCAGTTATCACTGAGTCAGTGCACAGGGCACTTTTGAGCCAATTGACAAGCTAATTTGAAGCTTTTACAAAATTACTAAAAATCTACAAAAATCATTTTTCAATTCTTGACCAATTCAAGTTGTTAAGCCCAAAGTTTTAATGAAATTGACCCAGAACTGAACACATGAAAATTATACAAAGTTTTGCCAAAACTGCATTTTTCAATTTTTGACTTTTGAAACAGAAATGAAAAATTGACTAAACTGACTTTTGATCCAAGTTCATGAACTGATTATGATGTATTATGATAAACTAAGACTGATGCAAGCTATTTTAAGTATTCCTAAACCTATTTGCAAGATTCTAGCTACTGAATCAAACAAATCTGATCACAAGGACATATTATATGCAATTTTGACTTTTAGTATCCTAGGATGTGGATTACTTACTGATTTGACTGCAATGAACCTAAATGAGACCTAAGCAACAGATCTTGAGCACATACCAAGCCTCAAGCTTAATATAATTGTCCAATCCAAACACTAGTCTAGAAACCAATTTGCAATTTAAATTACTCTAACTACTGAACTAGCTGAGACTAACACCTAAACTGAATCAAATTAATCTAATGACAACTAAATAAACAGATCTAAATTATCACTAACCACAGAAACAGATTATGCAATGTTCTTGGAAATGAACTTACATTTGGTCCTAGCCACTATGGCTTGCAAAACAGTACAGTACCACTAACCTAACTTATCTCAACCATATTCTAACTCAGAATCAACCCATATTCAACTCTGCATCAACCCAAATCCATTTCCATGACTGCTTAACCCAAAATTCAACACAGTTTGACTTTTGTTGACCGAATACCAAGTTTGTTTGAACTTGAGTTATGAGCTTACCAGAAGCTATGAGTAGCTTAGGTAAGCTTATTTGAACTAGAAATAAGCTAATTTAAGCTTGAATTCAAGAATATGTGAACTGATTTTATGACAGGAAACTTAAAAACATGAAACTTGAATCAAACTTTTTAATTGATAGTGAATTGAGTTACAAGTGATTAAAAAGCTTAAATTCAATACATAGGAACTGAAGATTACAACTTAAGAAATTAATTAAGACTTTAAAAGTAAAAACGACATTCAAGAAAATTAAAAACTAACTGCTCCCAACTCTGTCTTTTCTTCCTCTATTTATCATCAAAAAGTCTTCCCCTTGTCCTCTGAGCATTTCCCACCTCTAATCTTGGCCCTTGGATGATTGGAATTGATATTGGCCATTGATGAGATTTTGGCGCCAAAAAGATATTTGCCAGTTGTAGTTTGATTGAGTGCAAGGGAAGAGATGCATTTAATGCATTTGGATTGTTGGGTGAGGTGGAGGGATAAGGGTGTGGGAGGTGAGCTGGAGGTGAGGGGGGTTGAGTGTTGCAGGTGAGTGGGTGAAGAAGACAGTGAAAAAGGAGGGATAAGGTTGGGCGGGAATTGACTGTGTTTGACCGGGGTATAATATTGGACAAGGGGTTCAAGTGGTGGGGGTTCAAGGTTATATGGCAGGGGGTCACCGGTTCAAAAAGGGTTCAAGGGTCATAGGCTTAGATATTAATAACAAGGACCATTTTGCAATTCACCAAAAACCAAGGGACCAATTCTGCCATTTTTGCAAAGTTATGCCAAGGGACCAAAAATGACAAGTTTCAATAGTACAAGGACCATAATGGACATTTTCAAACTTCCAAGGACTATTTTTGCCAATTTTGAAACTCAAAGGACTAAACTTGTAATTTCTCAAAACTTTTGACATTTTTCACCAAAGGACTAATTATGAAAACTTATGATTTCAAAAGGACCTTTGGTGACTTTTCTTTTAAAATAAGTGCTCAGGGACTATTTCTGACAACTTTTGAAACTCGGGGGACTGAAACTGCCAATTATGCAAACTTAGCTCATTTTCATCTGATTTTAAACATTTTGCGTCTGAAACATATAAAATGCAATTTTGAGATATTTTCAGTATTTTGATGCATTTCTGAGCATTTTAAGCGTTTTGCAGTTCAGATTTGACCTAAAAATGATGAGTATTTACACACTCATCAACGTATCTCAAGAAGATTGTAGTCAAAAGACAAGACGAAAGGGATTATGCATTCTCTGAAGCTGACTTTGAGAATTTGTCTATCAACGACATCGAAGACATGTACCTTGCCAAAGTACAGGGTCGTATGAGACAATTCTCCACTGAAGTACAACGTGAATTCATCAAGTCAGTGCTCATCTTCATCAGACGCATAGTTCTCAAAGAACGTGTAGAAGATCTCCAGTTGGCAGTTGAATCTTATCAGACCCGTGTAAACTTCATTCCACCGCGGCTTGATCTTCCCGACATCAACCAGCTCTCACAACTTACACTCATCAGCAAACCATTCGGCGTCGTTTACCGGAGTGAACTTCAAAGAAATTGCTTGATGGCGTGCAGAGATCTTCATAAGTTTGGAGATCACACTTTGAAGATGATTAGGGACGGATTGGCTTACCGGTTGAAGGATATACACCAAAAGATCGGGTCTCCTAAGCGATGGAATTCTCAGGATCGAAGGGATGTGAAGAGGATCATCACCATGATTGATGAACGGTTGTATAGAAGGGATCAGTTCAGAAGATTGGAAAGCTATGTTGGTGGTCGACCCTGGAGAAACATCATCGGCTTTCAACGCCCGATTCACATTCCTGGCGACATCTCTGGACTACCTGGTACCCCTTGAACTGCTTCTTTCATTATAAATTTGGATGTATGATCTATTATGTCTATGGCTTGTGCACACATTACAGTGTACAACCCGTACTTGTAAATAAAGGACCCTGTGGTATGCTTCAGTGCCACAATCCTTATAAAAGGAGCGAAAGCTTCTTACTTTTGAGTAAAACCTATCAAACCTTTCACTTTTCAAGGTTTTGCTCAAAAGAACAAGTATTTTCCCTTATGATTTTCAAAACCTCAACCGTTTATATCACTTGTTGAGGGGGAGTACTTGACTTAAAACTTTGTTCACAAATTGTTCACAGTGGTCATTCTTCCCGCAACACTCGAAATGGTCATATTTATTCTCAACTTTTCAAAAATAACATTTTATATGCCATTTTTGAGGGGGAGAAAAATATGTGATAAGAAATATGTTGTGTTTTGCTATATGAACTCTCGTGTAAAAAGACTTTAACCCATGAATTGATGAGCTCTTAACTGCTAGTAACTCGAAAAGACTTGTCCGGGACGGGTAATAATTTCAAGCTAGTTCGCTAGTGATGTAAACGTGTCTCGCAAAGGACTTGTCTGAGTAGAATGTACCATTCGAGAAACTCTTGGTAGACATGAACTCTGACGGGTTTGACAACCTTTCGAGGATTGTCTACACCTTCAAGGTAGTTATTAGAGCTAGTTGTCACCTAAAAGCTGACAATGCAACTCTTTAACTATGCCACGTAACTGTGTCTCGCGGGGAATGTCTATCTTGAGTTGATCAATTCAAAATGTGCGCGCTCTTTCCTCACTGTGCATTTAACCGTTAAATCTCTTAAGCACATGTGGAGGGGGAGTATTTATGCAAAATCTCATCTCAACAGTGGTTCAAAAATGTTTTTATTCATAAACACTGAGCGAGATTTTTCAAGTAAATGGTTTTATGGCAACATAGGTTAGTCATGGAGTTATAAGGTGACTAAGGTTAGGAATAACCGTCATATGATCCGCCAGAGCCGGAGGGATCTACCCAAGGACGCCACAAATAGTTAGTATATAGAAGTCCTTAGGTATGATTATAAAAAGGAGAAAATGAGAATCGGAGAAAGAAGGAGTTGAAGAATTAAAAAGAAATGCAAAGAAAAGGGTGAAAAGAAATAGCCCTCCAGATTATTCAACTTAGGGCAGACACCGGGTTCAATTCATATGCTACTGTTTGTCACTAGCTGACACCGGTATTGAAGACTAAAAGTCGTCATGGACCCAGTGACGCGTGCACTAAACCTTCTTAACCACTCAAGTTTCTCTCAACAGAAGCTTGTTTCATTCTCACAGGGAACCCTACGTAAACTATCGGCTTTCTCTTAGAGATTGCTGGTATTGAAGAAGGAGACCCTCTCCCTAGTCTCCGCTCAGGAAAACCAAAATGCACTATTGAGTCTAGAGCCACGAGATTCATCAAAAAATGAGACCAAGTTTAAGCACTTCAAAAGCTATTTTAGAAAATTTATAAAAATAAACTAAAAATATCTTGAAAATCACCACCAACTGAAGTTATGAAACCCAAAATTTCAAATGAATTGGACTAATGATCACTGATTTAAAAATCTATAAAGTTTCTTAAAAACTGCTATTGATGGTTTGACTATTTTGAAAACAAATTTGAGTTTTGACTGAATTCAACTTTGAATCCTTAAATCTGAATGGAAATGATGATTTATGATGAAAATGAATTAGATTAGGCTACTCTAACTAGATCTACTCCTAAATGCAAAGATATTGGCTACTGATTTGAACAGTTATAAAAACAAGAGAACAATTAAAATGATTTTGACTAATAGTAGATGCAGATGCAGTATGAAGACTGAATTGAGCTTAATATTCCTAAATAAGACTAATATGACTGAACTTATCCACAAACTAGACCTCAAGCTTAATGTAACTACTTAATCCAAACACTAGCTTAAAACACTGTTTTGCTACTTAACATTCTAAATCAATGATCCAATCCATAACACTGAAAAATGCAATATCTAAACTAAATGAAACAATTATCACACCTAAAACTGATATGATCAATCTGATGCAAAATTAGGATTAGTGCAGATAAGAACAACTTATGACAGATATAGATGAAAGCACAAACAAGCTACTGAGATTAAGCCAAATTATACCACAATGAACACTAATAAAACTATTCTAACAGGTGAAACAGAATTAAGAGAAGAACTGGAACTCACAAATGGTCCAGCTACAATGGCTTGCCAAAAATCACAAGTAACCACTATCCTAAATCTGATCTCAACCCAAATCAAACATAATTAACCCAATTCCAAGCTTATATCAGCAATCCAGAACTACATTACCAATGAAACTGCAACATTGACTTTTATTGACCAATGAAACATTTGAGAGTGAGGACTGAGTAGTGAGAGTTTTTTAAGCTAAAGTGAAATTATAACATCTTATAACAGCTGATGTAATCATAAAAACAGAATTTATGATGAGAATTCAAGTAAAAATGATTATATTGATAATAAAAGTTGAGTACAAAATGGAATTTAAAAACTGAATTTAAACTAAAACATTAAAAATACAAAGTTTACTCAGAAATTAAATCTACACTACTCCTACTCTACATGGTTTAATCTGTGAAAGAAGAGGTCCTTTTATACTTGAGCTTAGGCCTTGGAAGGATCCAGAAGATGCAAATGTGTGTTTCTTTTGGAGTATTCTGAGCCCTTGATCACTCTTCCACATATCCCATTCAATTAGAACCATTAGATCATTGCTTCCACGTTTCATCCACCAATGAGAGAGCAGGGATTGGGAATGTGACACACGGATTGGTGACCTGGAACTGAGAACGTGTCAGGTTGTGTCAGAAAATACAAGAATGCCCCTTTAATTGTACTGATTTGGCTAATTGAGATAGGGGTATTTTTAGGGTTCATAGCTGGGTGGAAATTGGGGGTTATTTTGGCGCCTGTATGTTTTATATATTATTTCGTTTTTATTGTTTGACCGGGTCATGGGTTGGCTGGGACACGGGTTGGGTAAACCGGGTATTATTATTTGGACCGGGTATGGGATATTAGGGATTGGGCTTGGTATTGAGTTATATTTGGGCTTTGTAATAGATTAGGCAAAATGGTGTAATGGACTAAGGACATGAAATGGATCCAAGTTGTGATATAAGGACCAAAGGTGTACAAGCTGAAAATTCAGGTACCAATCATGTATATTCTGAAAATATCTTCCAAGGGTCTTTCTTGTCAATCTCAAATAAACCAAGGACCATGTTTGCCAAATATGAATCTTCAGGGACTAAAGTTGTTATTTTGAGAAGTGATTGTCCAAACTTGCAAATTCCTTTCCTAGCCTCAGCTTTTGCACTCTTCTTTCTCTCGTGCTCGGTTTTCTTCGGTTTTGGATTTCTTTTGTCTGTTTTGTCATATCCGTACCTGCACATGCATAAACTCAAGAAACCATCAAATATTAGCAATAAACGGCTCTTTTCTTGGTTATTTTGGGTTTATTTTAGAAAAGAAATGATATGTGTTTTTGCACATATCAAAATACCCCAGACGAGAGCATTGTCGTGTCCCCACGCAATGCAATCAACTCACGCTTCTAAAATCAAGGATTTCAATCTCTTTCTACTAAACCTATGAAAAGTAGCAAAGATTCCCCAAAAGAGATTAAGAAGCCTTAATTCTAAAACCGCCCCGTTTACCTTTTAATTCACATATAGATATTACGATTAAGCACATTCCAATTATGAGTGACGGTTTGTTGAACTTTCATGTCGATCAATAACTCCAACATTTTTCAAACGACACGTTAGGATCATGGAATAGGAAACACAACACAGCGTGAAGTGACCATACGGATAGAATACATCGTCCCTGATTTTTCACAAGTCCCCAAACTAAGCGTAAAATCGAAATCATTGTTAAATATGATTCTAGATGCTAACACTACCCATTGAAGTTGCTTGTGTAATTACCTTTTGCTCCCATTTTCCTATTTTCCTCTAGATTTTTTATTTTTGTGAGAAATGAATTTCTTCAAATTTCTCGTTTCAATAACTTTTATTCCGATAAAGATATAAAGCTAAGTTGCTAATTAGTTATCCATCTTCCCTCGAAAACCGTTGCATACAAGAATGAGGTCCACATCAAGGTCCTAATTTAACACGATTTAGGGAAATAACTCCCGGATTCAAAGTTTGGCTTAACACTATTTTAGCACATTTGCATTTTTGCAATTTAGGCCCTTGGTCTTTTCAACCACTAACTCAACGGGATTACCGTTTTATCAGAAGTCTTATTATGACTTTGGATTTTCCTCAACCTTTTTAGAAGTCCATGACAACGGGGATACCGTCGGACATAGAAAACTTTTATGGCTTTGGATTTTTCAACTTTAATACATTTGGGCTTTATTTCATGTTAATTTTTGTGCCAAACTCCGAATCCTACGGCTTTTATAACAATAGAAACAATAGCAGCAAACTATCAGGAATCAGTTGTCTATTACACCGCAACACTGACAGTACCTTGATGTGTACCCAACTCTCATGGGCAAGGATTCTCTAAAGAAGACAAAGAACTAACTATCGTCAAAAACTAAACATCTTTAATTATTTATTCACAGATATGGGGTGAGATAATTTTGTGGGAACAAAAAGCCATAAGTACCTTCGATGGGCTCTAAAGAAAACCAACTACTCCACGCTTAGCATCTAAACTCATAAGTAACTCTATCATTCCTCGATCTCCGCAAATTTAAAATCCCAAATAATGAGATCCGCGGATGCTTAGCCGATAATTTTAATTATCTATGGTTAAGGGAACAAGCTAGGGCTCAACACGCCCGGTCAAGTCAGAATTCCATTCCTACTCTCACCAGCGGAAAGTCAACAAGGTGTCAAAACATATATTAACTTAGCAAATGCTTCGTCAAATAATCTCAAGTCTCGCATTTTTAAAGTCACTTATTAGAAACTAGCAAATTTTTGTTTAAGCTTCGCATATTTAAAATCACTTAGGGAGACATGCAAATTCTTGGCCTTGTGAGCTAGAATCGCATTTTATAGCCTCTTGTCTAAGCAATTAGCAAAGACTATTTCAAGAAAAACGCATATTTAAAGTAACTTCTAAGAGACTAGCAAGGACTTTTTAATCATAAAACTAGCAAAAGCTTACAAAAAATTTTAAATTTTTCACATTTTTGCACAATATTTTTCTAAGGAAAAACTGGGTTACGAGAGTACACGACAAAAAATAAGCAAGTGCGGTCAAATCAAATCGAAGATTACCCTACCCCAGACTAAAACGAAACATTGTCCTCAATGTTTAAAAGTAAGGGTAATAACGAAAATCTAAAAGCCGTTTATTAAGTATGCTTAAAGATAAACGTTAGTCGATAAGATTTCGGATATAGGATTTCCATCAGCAACGATCATGAAACGCGAGTGGAGAAAAGACAAACTTCGAGCAAGAGAGTCTTCATATCGGGAAAATCCTACACAAAAACATCACAAACAACCACACACGAGAAATCGAAGAGGCTAACCCCTTCACGTCACTTATTAGAAAATAGAAAGAAGATAGAGATAAGCATGGGGTGCCTCCCACGAAGCGCTACTGTTTTTCTTCACCGAGTCGCTAGCCTGACTCGTCCCCGAATTCATTTGTCCTTGGGAAAGAAAATGGTAGAGATACCAGGGTCAAAAACGGTGTCCACATTCCCGGTGGGATGAGACTGGGCGGGATGGGTGGAGAAGAAAGTGTCGGGCTCCAGCACATACGGGATAACTCCTCCCGAAATCACATAAGGCATAAGAAAGACGGATCCATCATCTGGCGGTTTTGCGGGCGAACGAAAGGATGACGGATCAGAATGAGAAAACTCCAAGAAAGACGGGAGCTCATGGTAAGGGATAGGACTTAAAGGCTCAACAGTGAAAGCATCCATCGGAGGATCCTTATCTCGAATGACATTTTTAGCATAAAGCTCATCTATGAATATCCCAGGTTTAAAATTTTTGTCTTCACATGTCGGCTCATTAGGATAAAGGATGGTGGACTTATGAGAGAGAGAAGAGTCAAGAAAACCATCAAGAACAACCATATCCCCCTCGGGGTTATTAACTACATCCTCAATACCCGGTGGTATTGGGTCATCAAAATCATCTTCAATAATGGAATCATTCGTCGGATCATCGGAAATTTCGTTCAAAACTTTGCTCATATCAACCTCGAAGTAGAATCGCTCAAGAATCGGAGGATAAACATATGCCATAGTGGGATTGCCACTAATCTCTTCATCAAATCAGAAAGTCTCAAGCTCGGGAGAGAAATTACTATCTTTAACGGAGATAGGAGGCGAACTTGAATTATCGTTAAGGGCTTCAATCTTGGAAATGAGAAGATGAACATTCAACAATGTTTCACGTAATGCTTCATCCTCGATCTGAATATCATCGGGCTCAATCTCTTCATCTTCTGGCATAAAATCATTATCTTCTTCTATATGGACGGGCTCAGAAGGTAAATCGTCGACAAAGTCGATGTCTCCATAAGAATCATCATCGAAATCGGAAAACATCTCAACATGATCATCAACCTCCTCCAAAAGAACGTCACTTCTCTCAACCGGTGTGAGAGAAGGGGAAGAGTCGGAAATGAAAGATTCAGAGATGAAAGAGGGATCGTATTTTGAAGATTCCGGAGATGGGACAAGTAGTGTGCTCTGAGAGATAGCAAGTTCCACCACTTCCTTTGTGGTCACCGAAATGGTGTGACTATCTTCCTTAACTTGAACGGGTTCTGCATTAACACTTTGTTGATATTGATTGAAGAAAGTTATTAACATGCATTCCATTGCGATTCGATGTTGCTCATAAGCGTCGCCAATCCATGAAAAATCGTCCACGACACCCCCGGTGGGTTCTTCAATTATGGAATCATAATTCTCAATCGGATTGGGTTCTTCATAAATAGGATGTATCTCGGGCATACACCGTAAACAACAAAAATCGTTCGACGAGTCTACCATATCTCCACACCCATAACAATAACATGGATCAAACGAAGATATCTCGGGCTGTGGAGGGTAGTCGGAAAAATTTTGAGGATTATTGAAAGAATTGGGGCACAAATGATTATAACACTGATAATCATATCCCAAACGTGAATTACAACACTGACAGAAATAGTCGAAGGAGTCCATAAGAATCAAATATAAGAGGGATAAGAGGAAAGAATTATCAAATAAGAGGGTAAAGAAGAATATTTTTGGGTTTTGATAAATAACAAGCATAAAAGGGAAAAATAAATTTTGAAAAGGAAAATCTTTTTGGGTTTTTAATATTTAAGAAAATTTTGAAAAACAATCTTTTTGTAACCGTCGCGTCAACCGGTGCTCGGTAGCTCTCAAAGGTACGCGCAGCGGAGCGGGAAAGAAGAGTGGATCTTTCCTCAGTCTGCAATTTAATGTCAAGACTTCCTTATACCCCGTGTATAGGTTGTACCTTCAAGGTGAGCCGACGTAACAATTGACGTTTCAGTTTCTTTTGTTGGTTTTTTACTTTTTATGGTTTTGTAAACACTCTAGGAAGAATGTTTTGGTGTTTTTAGATGTTTTTGGGTTTTTCAAAAATATATATTTACAAAAACGATGGTAACTTCACTCGGGGAAGGATCTTCAAATACACGTGATTCGAGACGGAATACGAAAACTCGCTACAAGCCCTCCCCGGCAGCGGCGCCAAAAATTGATTCGCTCGGAAAACCAATTATAGAGAAGTGTAGTATACGGGTAACTCAAACGTATTAGGTTTGAGCACCGAGATCGTTCCGAACGAGGGTTGAATGGAATTTTCAACTCACGTCGCGATTATCGGGATTTGAATAAGATAAGGGGATAATTTGAAGTTTTTCTAAACTACGGGATAAGGGAAGCATATAAAGGAAATTACACTACGGAGAATCCTAAATACGCGAATAAAACGTAATTTAAGAAACGTAAATAAAATGCAACTACGTCTAATCTAAGCCCTAAAATGATATAAAATTACTATAACTCTAAAAATGTAATTTAAAACTTAGCTATGATTTAAAACTAATTTTTATGTTTTTTTCTTGAATTTATTTGAATTAAAAATTAATTTTAAACTTTTAAAACAAATCTAAAATACTAAAAATTAAGAAAACTAGGTGGAAAATTATGAAACTATTTTTAAAAAATCTAAAATAACTAAAAAGACTTTTCGAAACTGGTTTTGTATTTTTCTGATTATTTTTATAATTTCTATGATTTAAAAACTATTTAAACTAATTAAATGGCTAAAAATTACAAATTAAACTAGGAAAAATCTGGAAAAATTATTTTTTTGCTTTTTATACTTTTATTAATCTATGAAAATTGAAAAATTATTTTTTTGAAGCTTTTCTGATTTATTTGTATTAAAAGGTAATTAAAAAGTCTCAAAACTGATTTAAAATAAGAAAAATAGTAAACAGTAAAGGAAAATTATGAAAAATTCAGGATAATTTTAAAATATTATTCTAAATCTATGAAAAATATAAAAACCTATGCTAGTGTGCAAGAAAAGTGGGCTGTAGTGAAACTGTTAATCTAATAAGCTAACAAATATAAGCTAAAAGGTAACTGAGTGCACTAGAAGCTACCAATACTTGAAATAAGCTAAAACTAGGTGAAATCAACTTACTGAAGCTATCTTACACCAACAGATTACAAGCTACAGGCACATGAGCTTAATTTGATTTATTTCAAAACTAGTTCAGCTACTTAATTTCTAGCTAATGCACAAGCTTATTAATAAGCTCAAAGGGAAAACCAGAAATGAGGAGCTTAAAACCACCAACTAAAGAACACATGTACCAAATTTCAGCCTAAAACTAGCCCAAATGAGGTTTCTACAGATGCTGCAAGTAACTGAGATTATCACTAGGCTTGTGCACAGGGCATTTTCAGAAAATGAGACCAAGTATAAGCCCTTCAAAAGCTATTTTAGAAAATTTATAAAAATAAACTAAAAATATCTTGAAAATCACCACCAACTGAAGTTATGAAACCCAAAATTTCAAATGAATTGGACTAATGATCACTGATTTAAAAATCTATAAAGTTTCTTAAAAACTGCTATTGATGGTTTGACTATTTTGAAAACAGATTTGAGTTTTGACTGAATTCAACTTTGAATCCTTAAATCTGAATGGAAATGATGATTTATGATGAAAATGAATTAGATTAGGCTACTCTAACTAGATCTACTCCTAAATGCAGAGATATTGGCTACTGATTTGAACAGTTATAAAAATAAGAGAACAATTAAAATGATTTTGACTAATAGTAGATGCAGATGCAGTATGAAGACTGAATTGAACTTAATATTCCTAAATAAGACTAATATGACTGAACTTATCCACAAACTAGACCTCAAGCTTAATGTAACTACTTAATCCAAACACTAGCTTAAAACACTGTTTTGCTACTTAACATTCTAAATCAATGATCCAATCCATAACACTGAAAAATGCAATATCTAAACTAAATGAAACAATTATCACACCTAAAACTGATATTATCAATCTGATGCAAAATTAGGATTAGTGCAGATAAGAACAACTTATGACAGATATAGATGAAAGCACAAACAAGCTACTGAGATTAAGCCAAATTATACCACAATGAACACTAATAAAACTATTCTAACAGGTGAAACAGAATTAAGAGAAGAATTGGAACTCACAAATGGTCCAGCCACAATGGCTTGCCAAAAATCACAAGTAACCACTATCCTAAATCTGATCTCAACCCAAATCAAACATAATTAACCCAATTCCAAGCTTATATCAGCAATCCAGAACTACATTACCAATGAAACTGCAACATTGACTTTTATTGACCAATGAAACATTTGAGAGTGAGGACTGAGTAGTGAGAGTTTTTTAAGCTAAAGTGAAATTATAACATCTTATAACAGCTGATGTAATCATAAAAACAGAATTTATGATGAGAATTCAAGTAAAAATGATTATATTGATAATTAAAGTTGAGTACAAAATGGAATTTAAAAACTGAATTTAAACTAAAACATTAAAAATACAAAGTTTACTCAGAAATTAAATCTACACTACTCCTACTCTACATGGTTTAATCTGTGAAAGAAGAGGTCCTTTTATACTTGAGCTTAGGCCTTGGAAGGATCCAGAAGATGCAAATGTGTGTTTCTTTTGGAGTATTCTGAGCCCTTGATCACTCTTCCACATATCCCATTCAATTAGAACCATTAGATCATTGCTTCCACGTTTCATCCACCAATGAGAGAGCAGGGATTGGGAATGTGACACACGGATTGGTGACCTGGAACTGAGAACGTGTCAGGTTGTGTCAGAAAATACAAGAATGCCCCTTTAATTGTACTGATTTGGCTAATTGAGATAGGGGTATTTTTAGGGTTCATAGCTGGGTGGAAATTGGGGGTTATTTTGGCGCCTGTGTGTTTTATATATTATTTCGTTTTTATTGTTTGACCGGGTCATGGGTTGGCTGGGTCACGGGTTGGGTAAACCGGGTATTGTTATTTAGACCGGGTATGGGATATTAGGGATTGGGCTTGGTATTGAGTTATATTTGGGCTTTGTAATAGATTAGGCAAAATGGTGTAATGGACTAAGGACATGAAATGGATCCAAGTAGTGATATAAGGACCAAAGGTGTACAAGCTGAAAATTCAGGGACCAATCATGTATATTCTGAAAATGTCTTCCAAGGGTCTTTGATGAGTGCTTATTCACTCATCATTTTTGGTCAAATCTGAACTGCAAAACATTTAAAAACACTCAGAAATGCATCAAAATACTGAAAATATCTCAAAATTGTGTTTTATATGTTTCAGATGCAAAACTATCGAAAACAAATGAAAAACGAACAAAGTTTGCATAATTGGCAGTTTCAGTCTCCCAACTTTTAAAAATGGCAACTTTAGTCCATAGAATTTCAAAGATTGACAGAATTTACCCCTGGACATTTTAAATTGGAAAATGAACATTTTTAGTCCTTTGGTAATTCTTACTTGTCAAAATTGGTCATTTTGATAAATTTTGGAAAATTGCTAATTCAGTCCTTCAAGTTTTAAAAATTGGCAAATGTGATCCTTGTATTAATACTACAAACCAAACAAATTAAACCTTCCAACCACTTGACCCCTTCCCCTTGACCATTTGAACCCTCCCTACCATTTGACCCCCCTCACAACCAATAATATAATCGACCCCTGCACCTTCTTTTTCCCTCTCCCCATAAGCTGCTTCTTTCTCCACAACCAAGAACACTCCACCTCCATTGCCCCTTTTACCCAGCTTCACCATACCCCAAAACCACCTTCATCTCTTTTAACCAGTTAAACCCTAATCCCAAACCCACTATCCCTTTTTCCCACTGCCACCTAAGCAATCCAAGTCAAAAGGCTCCAAAGGGACGGCTCAGATTCTTTCTTAAGGGTACCTAACTCATGAATGGCTGGGATCATCTCAAAGAAGCACAAGGATGGTGTTATGGTCTGTTTTCACTCACAAAACAAGCACAACTGAAGACACTTGAAGAGATTGAAGACCCAAGATTGTAGTATAAATAGGACATGTTGTAGCCATTATAAGGCACCCTTTTTACTTAGTCTTAAAATTAGTTTACTGTTTTCTAATGTAATGTTGTTTTCCAGTTAATGAAGTTTTTTTTATACATCTGTTACATTTTTCTTTCATCAAAAGTAATTCTAGTTTGGGTGTTATCAAAGTTGAGTTAAGTTCTAGTTTCCATTAAAAGTTTTGTTTTTCTCTGAGAATCTAAGTTTAAATATGTTTTAAGTGCAAAAATTCCCACAAAGGGCTGTTTGGGTTAAGGGTATAACAATGGTCAAAAGTCAGTTTCTACCCGTATGACTTCTTAAGTCAAAGTCTCTTTTGAAGTGCTAAGTTAGTCGTGAAAAGTGGTAACTAATGAGATAAGTTTTTGCAAAAGTTTGGGTAACAAAAAAATGGGTCATTTTCTGTCTTGTCGAACTGCATAATACAGCAGCAACTGTTGCTGTTCTAGGGGCTTTTTCCCAGCCTATTTGATGTTTAAATTTAGCAAAACTTGTTTTTCTCAAATCCTTATGTTCCTAACTTATCCTGTGTCCACTTTTATTGCATTTAGATCCACCCTAGCATAGTCTAATTTGAAGTTAAAATCTGTCCTTTCCCAAGTTTTTGGTTCTGCCTCGGTTCAAAAAGGGCCCAATCGCTGCTGATAATGGCTTATTTCTAAGCTGTTAAAAGCACTTTTTTGCCCTCAAAATCAGTTTTTCCAAAAGTCACTTATGCTAACTTCACCTTTGTAGCTTGTCCCTGGATTGGAAGCTCACTTTTCAGCTTATTCTTAAGCTCAAAAAGCCTCAGCAGGCTGTTTCGGGGACTGCACATCAACAACTAAGTCTTCTTTGTTCTAATGCTTATTAAGGTTTCTAGTTAGCTTGCTTAAGTTTATGTTTGCTTAATAGTATTATTAACCTAGGTGTAGTGTAGTTTCTGCTATTTAACGCTTATTGCACCCCTTTTCTTGCTTATTCCTTGTTTAGCTCTTTAGGATTCCCTAGTGTAGTAACTGTTTTTATTTTCTTTTCCCTTGTAGCTTAGCTAAACCATTTTTTTTCACTCAGCTTATTTCAGATCTGTATTGCTTTTTTTTTGTTCATGTTTCCATAATCAAACTGCTTTTCATGGTTTAAATGGTGCTTAATAGTGGTTAAAGGGGTGTTTGGTAGTTGCTTGTTTGAAAAGGGAGGGAGTTAGTTCTTTTATTAAACTGGTTGGAATAAGCTGTTCCAGCAGCTTATTAAGTGGTTTTCGCAGAAAAAGTCTTCACATAAATCTTCCCCCTTGATTGCTTCTTGAAGTTTAAATAAAAAAAATTTGAAAAAAAGGGGTTCAAAAACTTTGGTCACTGGTGGGACTCGAACCCTGGTCACCTCTCTCAACACACTAACATCACACCACAAACCATCTGCCCTTGGGACTTGTCACGTTTAGTTATTACATAATTTAATCCTTAAGTGTCTTTAGAAGTTTTAGTTTTAAGCACTTCTTCACTTATTTGGTAGCTTATTTGCATAACAACATACTGTTTTCCATTTTTTTTAGAATCAGTAATATCTCAAGTACTTTTTGTGAATTTTTCAGATTTTTCAACATTAGTTTAATATTTTTAATCATTTAATTAGTGTTAATTAGTTTTTAATTCGTAGAAAATAATTTAAAAGTCAAAAAAATACCCGGTCTTTTTCTAAAATTATTTTTAGTCAATTAGGACGTAGGAAAATTGTTTTCACACCCGTAGCCCTTAAATTGCAAAACTTTTACGTTTATGGCTCGGGGTGTTTGCCGGTTTTTACGTTTTTACGTTTTAGCACCCTAGGACTTAGTGTAGCTTCGTTTTATCATTTCTTAGGCTTAGTGATAGTTTATTTTTAGTTTATTAGGTTTCCCTTGCCTTAATTACCTTCCCGTTAATTAATTTGTAGAAAACGTAACTCAAAACCAAACAAATCATTAAAACCAATTCAAGTTCAAATCACGAAACTCAACGATTCCTTCCATTTCACACCTCGTTGGGACACGACCCGGGGAAATCACTTTCCCGGTATCACTTTTATCACACCCGTGAGCTTTGGCACGTTAACCCTTTTCCTAAAAGGTTGATTTGTCGAAATTCACGGTTAATTTGATATTGTTGATATTTGTGTTTTTCTCACACTCACTTCACAACGAATCAGTCTTTCTTGTCAATCTCAAATAAACCAAGGACCATGTTTGCCAAATCTGAATCTTCAGGGACTAAAGTTGTCATTTTGAGAAGTAATTGTCCAAACTTGCAAATTCCTTTCCTAGCCTCAGCTTTTGCACTCTTCTTTCTCTCGTGCTCGGTTTTCTTCGGTTTTGGCTTTCTTTTGTCTGTTTTGTCATATCCGTACCTGCACATGCATAAACTCAAGAAACCATCAAATATTAGCAATAAACGGCTCTTTTCTTGGTTATTTTGGGTTTATTTTAGAAAAGAAATGATATGTGTTTTTGCACATATCAGAGGCACCCTTGTGGACCCAAGCACATTCGTTCTTAGGTTTCCTACATCAAGAAGCTGGCCTCACCCTGATGCTGCCAATCTTATCATCACTTATGTTGGTAGCAATTTTGCTATACATCATAGGCTGCTCTCTATTGACTTTTTTCACAGGTGCATAAAATATACACAAACATGCATTCCTGCGACTTATGTGACGTAACTCACATGAGAATAGATTCAATCTGGGCTCTTCAGTATCTGAAAGCCAAGATCTGCTCTTCTTTCTTTAAGTTATGTAGCATTTTCAAAAGAACCTGCCTCAAAAAGTCATATTATATATTTATATTGCTTATTTGTTTTTTCCGCTAAATATTTAGTTCTTGCATTTGTAGTTCTGGTGGGAAGTAATTGAAAGATATGCTACCAGAAGAGCGTGAGCTTTCTCAACTGGGAAGGCAAGATGACATATTTCATCTAAATTTTATATACATACACATATGATTTACCACGCCAACTAACCATTGGAATTCTTGTAAATGCAGGATTACATCAAGAAGTTTGCGGCTTGTTTGAGATATACTGTATGTATCTATAAAGTTTTTAGCTGTTATCAGAAATGCAAGATCTAGATTTAGTGTTGATGTGTTTCTTAAAAAACATTACACATTTCCTAAATGTTCAGTTGTTTACTGGTCAGTTGTTAAAAATCTTTTTGTTTACTTGTCATTTTGTTATTGATGGGTTTCTTAGATTATGCTAGAGTGCATAATCATTGGATGCAAGAAACTGATATAGAATGGGGTCAGGCCCTGCAATCAGTGCAATGGTTAGTTTAGCTCATTGGGCCCCAGGTGTATGTAAGTGTGGGCCCAAAAGGCCAAAATGATGTTATGATTACAAGATACAAAATGTCTTGTTTATGTGTGGGAGGTGATTTGCACACTCTACCAATTGATTTGCACACTCAAATAATTTGTGTATTGACATTTATACCCCTACATTACTTAGTGAAGTGTGCAAATTAATACACAAATATTAAGGATATAAATGTCATGACACAAAGATTTGAATGTTCAAATCAATTGATAGAGTGTGCAAATCACCTCCCAGTCTTTGTTTAAACTTCAAATTAACTTGAATTGGCTCGAATTGATCTAAGAAACATTTCTAAATCTTACAACATCATGCTAAAATATTTAAGAAAGTATGTATCTCTAAATTTATTTAATAAAAGATTTAGCCATTTTTTTCTCTTACAAAGTTGTGAAAACATAAAGGGGTGAATACGTTCTTATTTAAGAATCTAAATCTCTCGTATTAAATAACTGATCAAATGTGATGCAACATACTGAGCGACAATATTAAATTCTATAACTATAATGATAATAAGATGAGATTTTAATCTATTCCCAAATTAAAAGATTCTTGCTATTTGTTAAATCCATTTTTGTAAATCATTTTAAGAGTTTTTATAAAAATTGTGCAAATATTTAGTATGCAATTTATAAAATGATGCATGAGATTTTACAAGATGATGAAAGTGTTTTGATGCAATGTATTTGAAATAAATGCAACTTTGATCATTGTGCTAGTTTGTAAAATCATGTCCATACTTTGTATGAAATGTAAAATAAGGTTCGAAATAGAATGACTGAAATTGTAAATACTTAATGACTCCAAAATATATTTTAAACATTCTCAATGGTTTGTTAAATGTATTGATCATAATGAAACATAACAAACATATTCGAACATATGTTGAAGCATGAGAAGTACGTCTCGATGCGTTGAGGAATATATGATTTGATGATTTATGGTTACAAGTAACTTGCCAATCACGATCATCTGTATCCTATCAACTCTATATTAAATTAAAAATAATACTTCAATCGTTTCAAATTAATAGTTCACGTTTTCTTTTTAAGTTGTCCCAATTTAGTTGTCTATTACTAAACATAGATAGAGAAGTTAGATCGAGTTTACCACATTACCCTTGTTTGAAATTATTATACAAACTTTAAAAAGTACATTATTTAATTAGTTAAGGGTAAAATTTTCATCTGTAAAAAGTAAAAGAGGGAGAGAAAGCAGTATAATTATAATTTTCTTAAACTGTGTGTTTTTATCGGTGAGTAATTATTTTGATACGGAAAAAGTAATAATAAAAACCTAGTGATATCAGCAATGGTCCTCATCTCCTACGTTGCCGTCATTGCAGACTCGGATTTGGGTGAGCTGATGATGTACTAAATAATTTTGATGTCATCACTCGAAAAAGGAAAAGAAAAATAAAACATATCATTCCGATTAGGCAAATGATATTTTTAAGTGTTGATTTGATTGACTTCTTTCATAGCATTTCTGATACATTTGAGCGAATCAACACAGACGTAGGATACTTTCGTGTGAACTTTGCGATAATTACCCGCTAACAATAGACTTCTAAAAATCAATATTTCGTATTTTGTTTGTCGTTTAACAAGAAGAGGGTACCATGATCATTTTAGGGTCCCTGAATAACCTCCACTTATACAAATTGGTCAAATTTGTAATTTCGGCAACATAGTTTGTCAAGAGTTGCTTGCTTGCTTGCTTATTGGTGCATAAAAGATCTATGATACTAAAATTGTGGTTACAGATGCATCTAATCATCAAAAATTAATTGCTTATTTTTGGGACCACAAACGTAATTTTATTTTCTTTTTGTGAAAAAGGTCGGCGTGTCCTAATTTCTCGTAGAAGCTAAAATACAAAGAAATTTGTTACAACTTTGTATCTTTAATATCTATTTTAGGAGTTAGGACACTTAATAGGTTTTGCTATACCTATGAAAAAAACATGTGCACTATGCAAACAAAAATCATGACCCTTTGTATATTACTGGAGTAATTAATTTTGAAGTTTTATGAGCACCCTTGATTGATCCGCGATATTTTTACTATGAATATACTTGATTTAACAGTGATTTTTTTTATACCATGAGTACCATTGTTTTAGTTAATTTGTTGTTAAACATCTAATCTTTTATATAATAAAAGAATTACATCATTTCGGAGTGATTTTGTTAATTCATTCTTATTGAAAAAACAATTGGGCCAATAGAAGAGCTCGATTTCGCCACCTAGGCAAAATCGTGTGATGTGATTGGTTAATAAAAGTCAAAATTAAATTGATTTTGCTCAAACTTTAATAAATTTGGTGGAGAAATTTGGTTGATAAAAAAAACACATAAAAATATAGGTGTCAAATTTGTGAAAACAAAAACTTAAAAAAAAAATGAGGTCATTAATAAAACTTTAGTGGTTAAATTTTTAAAAATAATATAGAGTTAAGTATAATATTATAAGTCTCCATATTTTTTAATAACTTTGGATTATAAATAAATACCTCCTTATACTTTATACTCTTTATACTATATATCTTAAAAAATACAATGTATATGTTGTTTTTAAATTAACAACAAATGAATTTGCATAAGATTATAAGTATCAATTTTTTACTATATACGTTCAGTAAGGACTCATTTATTTCATTTTTAAAAGTTTAACCTATGTGGACACGAGTTTACATTTTAATACGGCTAAATTATTGAAAACGGGAATATAATTATCAAATTGTAAGCTCGGGTTACTTTAATATAAAATAAATGTACGCTATTCAGTATTAATACATAATAATTTTTTTTTATCAAAATCCCATGCGTGCACGGGTATTATAACTAGTAAATGGAATATATGCTTATCTTAAAACCTTCCAAGTAGACATACATGTTCTTGAGTTTACTTAATCATAAAGAAATATGTGTAATTGTGTTTTACTATAAGAAAATTTCATTTTAAGCTTAACAACGGGTTAGATAGCGTCAAGTACATATTTACGTTATCTGAAGTGATTCTGTTTATGACAAATAACGAGTTAAGGGGATTACGGCCCCTTGTGGGGCTAGAGGATAGGTCTCCTTAACTATGTCCGCTCTCAACTGAGCCGGTGAGAGTTGAGGAGAGCCACGTTACACAAGGGAGTTGACGGTTGCACCACGGTATAAGAATATATTTGATTCTATAAAAAGTTACATATTTTCTTGTAAAAATCCAAACAAAATAGACATTAGAGTTGGTTTTCGCCAACAACCAACCAATTAACTGTCATGAAACTTTTGATCGAGAGTAGAATTTGGTATCATTTAAACATACAAAAATTAATAAAGTCTATGTGTTTTCATCTTAAACTTGTGCGATAAGAAGAGTGACTTATGTCTTATTTCAAAATAATTTCTTGTAACTAAATTATTATATTAAAAAAGTGGTTTATGATACATGATTCAAGAGATTGTTCATATAATTCTTTGCTTGTTCTTCATGTATCAGGATTGTGAAATGAGTATAAGTCGGGTAAGGATCCAGTGGAGGACGAATGCTCGGGTTTTCCGTGTAGAATAGTAAGGACCTCGTGAGAAGGAAGATGTTCCTGTAGTCAGGGTAACACTAGCATCGACTGGGTACCTTCGTCTTACCTCGTTGGAGAGCGTAAAGAGAAGGGTTTTGTGATACCTCCATCTTACCTCATAGAAAAGGGTGAATAGGAGGGTTTTGTGGTACCTTCGTCTCCATCTCATAGGAGATGATGAAGAGAAGGGTTTTTAGGTCGCGAGACGGTGCCGTACACTTTTGCTACTTGACTTATCATTTCAGAGGACTTATTTCGAAGGTGAGTTTATAGCTTCACTCTTTAACTTTACTTAGTGTTGCAAAACTTTGGGGGTGAGAAACATGCAAAACTTTTACTTAGACCTGAACTACACTCATGTTTTTACCAAACTATTACGTAGAATTAGCCTAAGACACTGAATCCTGGGACGGGATTCCCCTGGGGGGGGGGGGTGAATGTAACACCCTAGGCAAATCCCACATCGGCCCTGACTTGGAGTGATGCTGAGACTTAAGTTAGCATTCGCCTTATACGACAACAACGCTTTTTGTGGTCTACGATTAATCGCCCATATGGTTAAGCGTGCTCATGTGAGAGTAGTGCTGGCTTGGGGGACCTGTCGGAAAGTCTTCACATGAGGGCCACAAAACAAAGCCGTGAGCCTACGGGAAAAGCAGACAATATTGTGGTCTATAAGGCGGGGTGTTACACCATGCCACGTTCAGGCCGTATCCAGGTCGGATCATGTCGTGCCAGGCCACATTCAGGCCTTGTCCAAGCCGGGTTAGATAAGGACGGGGAGCAAGGCTGGAGAGCTAGGCCATGCTCTCAAGTTATGAAGCAAGGGTGAGATGCAAGGCTAGAGAGCTAGGCCATCCACAACCCTTTTTCTTTAGTATGGGACATGATTTATTGCAATAGATCTGTTACTCCAATCAACTAATGACAAGATATTCTTGGAGTAAGAAATATAGTCATGATTGAGTAATATAATTTTTTAAATGATACTTTTTTATGATAATAAAATTCATAAATCCACAAAGATGAGATTTTAGAACCTGAAAAAGTAGAGTATCACTATTAATAGATCGAGACGATGAAGACCGAAACGAGCTTATTTGTGCCATGTCCTACGGATGGCGCCATGTTCACGTATCAGAATTGTGATACGAGTATAAGTCGGGTAAGGATCCAGTGGAGGTCGAATGCTCGAGTTTCCCATGTAGAACGGTGAAGATGTTCCGGTAGTCGGGTAATAATAGCATTGACCGGGTACCTTCGTGTTACCTCGTTAGAGAGGGTGAAGACAATGGTTTTGTGGTACCTCTGTCTTACCTCATTGGAGAGGGTGAATAGGAGGGTTTTGTGGTACCTTCGTCTCCACCTCATAGGATAGGATGAAGATAAGGGTTTTTGTGGAGGGGGGAGCCTGTGAAGGCTGTAAGGTAAAGTGTATATGTTTCAGCTTATTTTATTTGCTTTGCTTACCCTAGTTTCCTATATTATGTGATATATATAGGTTGGAATTAGGGCAAGGGATGATGAGATGGGAGCCTATGAGCCCGTCCATGATTTAGGTCATTATGTGAATAATGGGCTTTGTTTAAACATGAAGACTTAATTTATGCCGTATACATACGTAATCACTTACCTATACCTAAAACCTACAAGAAACATACTTTTAAAAGTTTAAATCAATGATGAAATTATATTATATAAAGGTTGTATGATTAATTAATTTTAGAAGTTTAAAACACACACCTTTCAAAAGTTGGCATTATAGAACATTCTTTGATTTATACATAATCCAAAAAAAAGTATGGCTTGGGATGGCTGGGACAGCGCCAACCCCTATGGCACGAAGAGGGGTGTGGGGTCGGCGTTATGGGATGGTGTTACAGGATGCCACGAGGCCTTCCAGCCATGCACATTGTATGCTCTAAGTGTCTGCCTTGCTATTTTAGTTTGTAAAAAAAAAGGAAAAAAAAAAATCCACCTGCAACAAATTAAATTAATAATTAATTAGTTTACTTATTTTTACCCTTAAATGATAGAGTTGAGATCCATATAAAACTCATATTTGTCATAGAACCAATGAACCAATCATAACCATATATTTTTTACCTAAATTAATAAAAAATTATTTTTCACCTTTTTTTTAAAACAACATATCTTGCAAGCGGTAAATCTTCAAGCTACAAAAAATACATTATCGTGAAGTGAATTAAATTATCTTTCTATAGACATGCATTGTTATATACTTTCGACGAAGTTGTTTTTTTTTGTTTTTTTTTAATTTCGCTCAGAAAAATCACATGTGATTTGTAAAAATCACATGTGATTTTTAAAAATCACACGTGATTCGTAAAAATCAAATCACATGTGATTTTTCTGGACGATTTTTTTTATAAAAAGTTCGTCGAAAGTATATAACAATGCATATCTATAGAAAGATAATTTAATTCTCGTCGAGATAGTATGATTTTTTTTGCGTAACGATTAACGGTTTGTGAGATATTTAATTTAAAAAAAAAAGGTGAAAGTTTATTTTTTATATTTTAATAAAAACAACGAGTGGCTAAGATTGGTTCATTGGTTTAATGACAAATATAAGTTCTATATTGAATTTTTCTCTATCTTAGAATCTGCATTTAATTGATACATTATGAATGAATAAAACTGACATTTCATTAACTTGAATCACATGTATCACGCATATCATAAAATACACAAGATTATTTTTCAGTTCACATGGATGTTTGGTACGCATGAATGGAAAGCTGAGAAAGGGAAAAGAGGTTGATTCTCATGTTTGTTTGACATAAGAATAGAAACAGGGAATTAAATTCCCATTCTCATTCCCCCATTTTGTTTCTTTAAAAAAAGAGGAGAAATGTGGAGAATGAGAATTTTAGAAGGGCTCTTTCTCTCTATCCATTCTCTAGTGAATGAAAAAATCACGGACAAAAATTCACGTTATTTATTTATTTATTTATTATTTTGTTTTCGCGTTTTTTAATTCACGTTTTTTTTAATTCGCGTTTTTTTCTTCGCTTCATTCGTTTTCGTCTGTTTTTATACGTTTTCATCTGTCTTCGTTCGTTTTCGTCCGTTTTCATACGTCTTCGCCCGTTTTCATATGTTCTCGTCTGTGTTCATACGTTTTCGTCCGTTTTCGTTCGTTTTCATCAGTTTTCTTTCATTTTCGTCCATTTTCATACGTTTTCGTCCGTTTTCAGACGTGTTTTTACGCTTTCATAAAAAAAATGTGAATAAAAAAGAAAGACAAAAGACAAGAAAAATGTTTTAATTGCTTATCCTCTATGTGTATCGGTGTATATACTAGTTCGATCATGAATATTATACAATATCCATCTTTTTTATTAGTTGTGTTTAGTGCAATGTGTAAGTTGTAGAAATATGTTTTTTTTTGTCATTTTTGTTTCATCGTAGAGATGATATAATATATTTTTATATGACAAAAAACTTGAATTATGTTTGCATAATTGTAATTATGTGACCTGATAGCGTCAAATAATCATCGTAACTAAAAAACCTGAAAAAAAAATATATCCATTCTTTTATGTACCAAACAAAGGAATTGATTCTTTAATCGATTCTGACACTCTATTCTCTATTTTTGCCAAACACTAGAATCCATTCTTTTATATCAGACTCATTCTCTTTCTATGCCATTCCATTCTCCAATGCATTTCCATTCTTTATGATTCAGTCGTACGAAATGTCAGGGTTAATAGACAAAGATGTCACTCAAGTTTTCAAAAAGTGCGTCTAAATTACTGAACTTATAGGATGAATACTGTTCTATAATTTCAGTGTTAATCGGAGTGACTTGAACGCATATTTTTGAATAAGTTAAGTAACATAAATACCATGTTTTACAAGTTTAGTGACGTGTATGTATACTTTTGTAAGTTCGGTGATTCAAACGTCATGTTTCCTAAATTCTGTAACTTAAGTGAATAAAATAAAAGTTCGTTACTTTATACGCATTTTTTTAAAAAGTTTAGTGAGTTTTTTATTTGTTAACCCGGAGTAATAATTTTGTGAAATGGTGTTGAATATAAACGAATTTTCATTTTATAAATTCGGTGATTCAAATGTTATGTTTCATTAATTCAGTAACTCAATTGAATAAAATGAAAGTTCCTTTTTTAAGAAAGTCTAATGACAACTTTATCTATGGAAGTAACAAAAACAAAGTCAAACAACACTTGACAACAAGAATAAAGAAACTAAGAAAAAAAAAAAAATCAGAAAATCATGAAGAGAGGCACATTTCACCAAGATCACACAAGTTATGAACGTTTCTCAATTGGCCACCAACTTCAATCGCTACACACACAAATTTCACCACATACATGATAAGGTCCTTTTTCACTTCTCCTCCTAAATATAATTTTGTCAATTCAACAAAAACCACAAAAACACAACACACATACTCACTTACACACCTTCCTATTAAAGCAAGCAAACACATATATAACTATTTAAAAAAAAAAACAACAACATATGTGGACTTATAAGATCCACTAAAAACTTTCACTGTTATATCTATCCAAGGTTACAATTCCTGTTTTTTCAAAAATATGTTTTTTTGCTTCATGGGTATTGTTCTTTATGCAAATTAGTACTATTTCTGAGTTGGGTTTTTGATATTTATAAAAATGATGTTGGCAACATGCCATAATCTTGATTTTAGTGCTTGTGGGTGTTCAACATTTGAGCAGTTTAATAAAAGGAGTTATGTTAAGAAAGTGTTGAGGACTGTAAATAATAATATTCGTGGTTATGGTTATGGTGGTGGAAGGAGTTTGATATATTGTCGCAGGGATAGTAATATTGCTAAGTATAGAGTGTTTGCTACTGAAGCTCCTGAGACTTTGATTAATGGTACTCTACTTATTTGTTTTGCTTATGTTTTTGCTTATATGTAAGTACTTACTATTTTGGGTAACCATGGTTTCGGACCTTTTAGCCCACTAATTCACGGAGTTTGAACCCACAGCTAGAGTCTCACATTTTAGTGATGATAGCCACTAGGCCACCCCTAAGTGGTTGAAATCCAATATAAGTACTTATAAGTTGCTTAAAAATAAGTACTTTGTGAAAATGGTGTTTGAATATGCCTATTCTGAAAGTGGGTCCTACTTGCTTATTGTAGTATGCTAAAAAGGTTTTAGGTAACATATGATGGTAAAATGCTAATATTTTGAATAAACATTTTGAAATAAGCAGCTTCCAACTGGCTTACCAGAATCTGCTAAGCAGTTTGGATTACAAAAAACTGTTTCTGCTTAGAATAAGCTGATAAGTAGAAAAGCAAGAAAAATATGCAATTCCAAACACCCCCTTATTACATTTTAGTGTCGGTTTAAAGTTTAGTTTCATAAAAGTGGGATTTGGTTTAGCGATTTTAAGATAATGTATTTTTGGTGAACAGGGGACGTGACAGGTGCACCATCGATATTAAGTGGAAAGAAAGAATCGACAACTGACTTGTTTGACGTTGTTTCTGATGACCTCCTAACATTGAACAAAAATTTACAATCTGTGAGTTATTGTTTTTAAGAGTTGTGGTATTAGTGTGCTCTTGGATGATGTTGACTTCTGTGACATGTTTAAGTCAAGTTTGCTAGCTTGTAAATTCAAATTAGATGAGTTTGAGAGGTGTTCTAATAACTTTTGCAATGGCTTTTAAGAATTTAGAAGTTATTAGAGTAATTTGTTTGCTTTGGGGTCGGGTACATGCAACAAAAGGTTACTGTCGTTTTCGTTTCCCTTTTTGGGTAAATCTTGAAAAGATTTTTTCTACAGTCTTACATCCATCCTATATCTTGGTTACATATCTGAGGATGAAATGGATGATTGGGACACAACGATTTGATACAAGTTTAGATGACCATGTTGAGGGGATTTTGATCATGGCAGAAATTTTACCATTTAATATACTAAAAGTGTGCGTCTTTCTTTGCATTGCCTAACAGTCAACAGTCTAGTCTACTAAAAGCTACTCACTTTAGAAGAGTGAGCTAACTTATATTCCCTATCTATTTTATTACGGGTTTCATCCAGATTTACGAAGTTAGGCAAGGCTAGCAGCCCCCCTCCACACTCTTCCAGTTTAAAGTGTAGTATAAAACTATAAAAGCATAAACTACTGTACATTCATAGTACTGTACATTCATAGATTTTCTTGTGTTACTACTGCACTAGATGTCAGTGATCCCAAATTTCAGATCATAACTTCAGCTGCTATTGTTTCTTTGCTCTTTTGGCTAATAATTTGCCTCAAATTGGTTGGTTAAATTTTGTAAAAATGGTGACATGTAATTATTGTGTACTAGGTGCTCTCTTCTGATGTTCTTGATGTTGTTTGTGAGGTAGATTGTTGGTGCGGAAAACCCGGTTTTGATGTCTGCGGCTGAGCAGATTTTTAGTGCTGGTGGGAAGAGAATGAGACCAGCATTGGTTTTCTTGGTGTCAAGAGCCACATTAGGGATTACTGGTTTAGAGTGAGTATCTTATTTGTTTTAATCTTTAAATTTGTCAATGGTTTGATGTAAATGTAACAAGTTCCTTTTTGCGACTCAGGGAACTCACGAGAGAACATAGGCGTTTGGCAGAGATCATTGAAATGATTCATACTGCAAGCTTAATACATGATGATGTGTTGGATGAAAGTGACATGAGAAGAGGTAAAAACTTTTGAAAACATAAATAGACATGTCTCATAATATGTCGTCTTTGTCACATTTAGGTAGGTTAATAATGTGCAACACTCGTCGTGCACCTTAGGGGGTTAGGGCTGTTGGATGTGTGTGTTGAAAGCGATTATGTGATTTTGAATAAGCAGAATGAGATAATAATGTGTTATAAAACGGGTTGAAGGATACAGTCTTTGGACGTGCTTATGTTGTTTGAAAAATCATGATTATTGAAATTTGCACCTAAAGTGATTGTAAAGGACATTCTTGTAAGATAAGGAGATACGTCATTGAGATGGGTGTATAAGTCTCTCAAAATTGGATTTTCATTTAGAATTGGTAAGATAAGGAGATACGTCATTGAGATACTCGGAAGACAAATTAGTTACGGAGTAATCAGTAAAATGCAAATCCAAACGGCCCATTACTTTGTGGTCTCTAAACAGAAGGCTTTGAGCCTACATGTCCCCTCCTTTTAATTTAGAAATTAAGCATTTTTCTCTCTGTATGCAGGCCAAGAAACCGTCCATCAGCTATACGGTACACGAGTGGCTGTTCTAGCCGGTGATTTTATGTTTGCACAATCATCATGGTACCTCGCGAATCTTGAAAATCTTGAGGTCATTAAGCTTATTAGCCAGGTATGCTCGTGTTTCTAATTTTTTTTATACTTGAAAAGGCTCAAAAAGCATTAGAAGTCGAAAAGGTTAACCTAAAACTTGACATATGACAGGTTATTAAAGATTTTGCAAGCGGTGAAATCAAGCAGGCATCAAGTTTATTCGATTGTGATGTTGAACTTGATGAATATTTGATCAAGAGCTACTACAAAACAGCCTCGTTAATAGCTGCTAGCACAAAAGGAGCTGCTATCTTTAGTGGGGTCCACAAAGATGTCAGCGAGCAAATGTATCAATATGGCAAGAATCTTGGTTTATCCTTCCAAGTTGTCGACGACATACTGGATTTCACACAGTCGGCAGAGCAATTGGGAAAGCCAGCTGGCAGTGACCTGGCAAAAGGAAACCTGACCGCACCTGTTATTTTTGCGCTTGAAAAAGAGCCAAGGCTGAGAGATATCATCGAGTCAGAGTTTGTTGAAACGGGGTCTCTTGATGAAGCTATTCAGCTTGTGATGAATAGTGGCGGGATTGAAAGAGCAAGGAGTTTAGCTAGACAGAAAGCTGATGAGGCAATTCAGTGTCTTCAGTGTCTTCCTCAAAGCGCGTTTCGGTTAGCCCTTGAGGGGATGGTCAAGTTCAATCTTGAACGTATTGACTAGACTGGGAAAATACCTGATATTCAAGTTTTTTATATTTAAAATTGTGGGGGTTCAAGATGATACAGTCAATCTGATGTTCTTGAAGCTGGCAAGAAACGCTCTCGTTTTTTGAAGGTTTTAATGTGTTCTTGATGTTGGGATCGGGTTCTGTATAACATTGTGAAATTATAGGAAATTCATATAGTTGGAAGAAAAGAATAAACAATCAAGAGTAATGTCGTATACTAATCATATTCTTTGAAGATGATTCATAAGTGTTGTTCCTTCATTTTCTTGGTTTTTTAATTACATGTATATGTTCTGGCTTCTGAATCTGCATAGTTAAAACAACCATTGGTACTTCAGGTTGCTCTCTTAGACGTTCCTTCATCTTAGATTCAAGTGCATACTCGGTCCTACTGTTTAAGTGTTATACAACACAGTAAATGATTATATCAGCTGTGTTTGTGCGCTAGTTATTACTCCGTAATATACATTCCAAGATATTCTGCTTCTTAAGATATGGTGTTCAATGACTGGCGTAGTTATGGATCATGTTGGAGTCATGCTTTTTCTGGATGGGTTCTGCATTCCCTCGCCATGGGAGATTATCAGACCAAGTTTTAAAATTTTTCTTTAATGTTTTTGGGTCTTCTTATATTGATAGTAAAAATCTGTTGCATAGAAACGATTGCGGAAATGTCACTAATATTGCCCTGCAACTTTGTTGTCATTGTAGCTCATATACTCACTGCTCACACCAAGTATCAGATTAGAAAATACGTCAACATTAAGTTGGTGATAGTAGTATGATTATTAGTTCGACTGTGGGGTTTGTGGGTGTGGTGGTGGTGAGCTGGCCGGGCCGGATTTAATGGAACTGCACGACACGATTAAAAAAATGTCTTGAAATAACAACTCTCGAAATTAAGAAGTCTTAAAAACCAAGAGAAATGACTAAATATTTGATGTATAAGCAAGATAAGATGGTATAACCTTGATAAAATGTTTTAAAAACTCTGCGCACATGCTTATGACTTACAGCACTTCAACCTGGTAACAAAACCCTCGTCGCAAGAAAATGTCTTGTGTCTCATAAACTAGACAATACCATTATAAACAACCAAGCTTCATCAACTTTTTACTTTGGTTTTTTATACAAGTGTAATCATTTAACTTTAGTTCAAACCTTACAAACTGCAACTTTTTACAGTCTCAGATGGCTTCAGATGAGAACACTTTACAAAAAAAAATGGCCATGTTTCCCGACGTGGGAGGAAAATCTTCCAACAAGCCACGAGGGTGTTTACTTTTCTCTTAGTAGGGAGAAATGTGTGCCTAAAACTTTTACTCTCTCTTAATTAAAAGACTAATTAAATCTTCTATCTCCCCTATATAAGAGGCTAATTAAAACCCTTAAACATGTATCAACCTTGACGCAAAACATGTAAACAAATCAACATTGACAGTTATCAACGCTTTGCGCGAAACAAAGGTCTAACGAGACGAAAACGAAAACCCCAAAACCTTAAAGGGGTTTAACCAGACATAACACAAACAACAAGCCCCATACTCAAAAACTTGAGCAACAAAATACCGTAATCACCATATATCCAAAAATAAATAATCCAATCAGACAAACCCTAACTTATTACCCCCCAAAAATTTAATTAAAAAAAAAATGCAATCATGGATTACAAAAGTAAGCTCAATAGCTAGAGAATCAGCCGGTCGAGCAGCATTATTCGCCAAGTTCATATGTTTGCTCCACGTCACCAACACCTACATTTTCTCACCAACACTTGTAATATAATACTAATTCTTAATGTTACTTCATTTTTATGTCTTTGTGATTAAGGGGTTGTTTGGGATTGCTTATTTTTTCTGCTTATTAATAAGCACTTAGGAAATAGTGTTTGGATTTGCTTATTTTGTTAACACTGCTATACTATTAATTTGTCGAAAAATAAACAGCTATAAAAACTACTTTTAAGGGGTGTTTGGATCAGCTTATTTTGTCGGCTTATGGGCTTATTTAAATTTGGAAAAGTTTACAAGCTTACTTTTTCCGGCTTTTACTAACTTGAGCTTATGACTTTAATTAAGTCATATGCTCGATAAGCCGAAAAAAGGAAGCTTATAAGCTTTCCCAAATTTCAATAAGACCATAAACCGGCAAAATAAGCTAATCCAAACATCCCTTAAAGGTAGTTTTTTATAGCTGTTTATTTTTCGACAAATTAATAGGATTATTGCATTTTTACAAAATAAGTATGTCCAAACACTATTTCCTAAGTACTTATTTATAAGCAGAAAAGATATGCAATCCCAAACACCATCAATGTAGTGTTTATGTATAATAATTGAAATTTGTGTTTTTGTTACAGGTGTATGGGCCGAGTATGTTACCTACGTTGAATTTGACAGGAGATGTTGTGTTAACGGAATATATGTCGCATAGGTTAGGTAAAGTGGGACCTGGTGATGTTGTGTTGATACAGTCACCTGATAATCCTAGGAAAATGATTACCAAGAGAGTTATGGGGATGGAAGGGGAGACTGTTGTGTATTTGGTTGATCCTAGTCGTAGTGATCGGTCTCGTACTGTCGTGGTAATGCTTTACAACAATGTGGTTTTTGTTGCGGTTTTTGTAGAGTGGTTGAGTTGTTTTGAGATGTTTTTTTGGTTGTTTGTGAGTGAAATGTGCTAATGTGGTTATTGAAAACTGTTAATGTGGTTTATAATTTATATTTGTTTAGGATAAGTACTTAGTGGATAAGCTGTTTGAGTAAGTGATCCTAGACCTGAATAAGCACTTTGGAGTTGCTGGTTTTAAAGAAGTGATAAGGGGTATGAATAAGTAACCCCAAACACGTTCTGAATAAGCGGTTTGGAGTTGCTTATTCCAAACTGCCTGTTTCAAATAGAACAAGTGAAACGGTTATTTTAAGTTTGAAGGCTTATTTACTCTAATATTAAGTAGATTAGCTGGTTCCATCGAAATGCTCAAAACTTTTTGTCTACTATAAGAAAACACAATAAGCGTGTAAACACTTTAATAAGCAATCCAAACATGAAACACTCCCATAGGGCTTTTTGTAATGTGGTTCTTGTTGATGCTTAAATTACATATGTGGCTTGTAACACTTGAGCGCATAAATGGTTTGCTGTCTTTTTTGTTAGAAGTAACTTTGTGTGTGTTTGGTTCTAGTCTCACTGTATACATCTTTGTGTGTTCTTTGATGCACCAGGATTGTTATTTTCTGATGTAGTGTTTGTGATTTTGAACTTTTAGGTGCCGAAGGGACACGTATGGATTCAAGGGGATAACATTTACGCATCTAATGATTCTAGGAACTTTGGTCCGATTCCTTATGGTCTTATTCAGGGCAAAGTTTGTTGTAGGGTGAGTACATAATTTCATCGCTGTTGTGTTTCTTGGTATAACTGTGCTCCTCTCTAATGTAAATAGTTTGATATCCCGTGCTGATTCCATCAGGATAGTAAAGTAGTTATTGTTATATCTAATCGTGCATTCATGCTATTGTGTTTGCTTTGACCACAGGTTTGGCCATTAAATAGCTTTGGAACGTTGTGACATCAGGGCCCGCTTGGTTCAAAGTGGGGAAAGGGAAAAGGAAAAGGAAAGGGAAAGGAATGCAAAGGAATGAGTGAGGTGGGTAATCAATCCCTTACCCCTCAATTTAGTCTATAATGGTTCATTACCCATTACGGGGTAATCAATCCCTTACCCCTCCCTAACCAAGCACTATATAATGAGAAATGTGGGCCCTTTTGAATATCTTACCCATTTCCCACCCCCCTTAACCCCTCAACCAAGCATGCCAATATTGAGCATACTGTGGTACAGGTATTACTTGTATCATCTATTAGTCCATCATGCTTCTCAGGATATGTTAAAGCGCACTCCGGGTTAATAATGTGTAGAGGTGATGAAGTTTACGAATTGGTAGAATCAGTATTTTAATTGAGAAGCTGTATATTTGAATTAGAATCTTTCAATGATGATTAAAAAGTTCTGTCAATCTCTTAAGTGCAAATAGATTCCATTAGGGATTTCAATGTTCATTCTTATATAATTGTCAAACTTAGTCTTTGTATATTGTCAGAAACAGAAAGACCATTTCTTATAAGTTATAACATTAATGAGAGCACTTATCCCTTGTTTGAAACTTTATATAGTGAAATAGAAATGGGTAGAAAGCCCGAGAATTGCTTAATGAACTGTGTGTTATGAACTGGATATTTATGCAGAAGCAGAAATCCAAAACATATGTGCACTTGGTGTGTAATACACGTCTTGGAAAATGTATTACAATAACAGAATGACTAAAATAATTTACAATAACAGAAATCCAAAACATACTGTGATGGTTTATAACTGATGAGTTTGTCATTCGTATGTTTGAACGGATCCAAACTTAAACCTCAGTAACACTTATTTGCCACAATGTATGGGCTTTGGGTGGTCGAGACCTGTTGAAGTGGATGTGATTGTTGGAACTTTTATTGGAGGCTGGCAAGTTTTACTTGTTCCACATAGAAGAATGTAAGAACTAAGAACCATACATGAGTTTAGACTTTAGATATGTGGTCACCTACATTAGCAGTAATCTAGTGTACAAAGGCGTATGGTGGGGTTCATCATTTTTTCTATTTTCAAGTTTTTTAATTCCATGAAGTAGAATATATGCTGATACAACCACCAATAACTAGTACAACAAGTGCAACTTACCCCTATTACTGTTATTATAAATTTGTTACCTTCAGTTGATCTCCAACACGGGTCTGCATTGAATCTTGTGGTTGTTGTGTACTAAACTTGTAAGTTGTAACGTGTTGAGCACGTCAACACCTTTAAGGACTGGGAGTGAGGTTTCTTTTCTTTGCTGTTTTTAGTAGTGACTAAATTTTAAGATCGGATTGTTTCCATAGAACTCGAAAACAAATGGACTTGCTATAAAGACTTTACAGGACGAAATTTCAGTTGTTTTTGGTAGGGAGTATATAAGGCTGGCGGTTTCAACCATTGTTGCATACCCATGTCAAATCCCAATTCCGTCTAATAAGCCATTTTCTTAACTGACGTAACCCACCTATAGTCGCACACAAATAATAAAAATAAAAAACCTTTGTACAATCTGTTACTTCTAAGATGATCACACATAACTTGAGTACAATTCTTACGTTCTTCTAAGGACAAGTAAAACTTGCCAACCTCTATGAAAGCTCAAACGGTTTCTTACACATCTCCAATGATCCATGTATGAGTCAGTCAACTGAATTATTAGTTATTCATTATATAAACAAAACAGGTCATTAAGAATTAAAAGCATGATACAACAAAAAAGGACTAGCTTTTTCAGTTAAGGCTTGGCCCTCTCAGTTTAAATACTGTTGCTATGAGACCTGGTTTTTTCAGGTAATACTGATGTTGTAAGTGGACGGGTTCAGTAATCAATATACACTCTTTTCCCCGTTAAATGTTTTATTTGCAAGAATTCAAGGGAAAAACAATGTCGGAGAAGCCTAATGATATTATCTACATGAAAAGACCTCTGAAGGCGTGAAATGAGGCCGATAACATACCATTACCAATTTACAAACAATGTTATACACACATTACACACTTTCAGAAACAAAATAGAGAAAAAAGTACAAATATCCCTGAAAGACACACTAGGCATGTCAATAACTAGTATGATGATCATGATTAAAGGGTCGTGTGGATGCAATAATAAGGGGCATTCTGCACTTCCAGTAGGCCACCAACCATTGATTTTAACTTTCAAGTGCTATATCTTGTGAAGAATCAAGTGAGCACCATATCGAGGTTGAAGCGTTACAACATAAGAAGGTGAGTGAGTGTAAGAAGGTGATAGCTCAAACGAAAAATTCTGTAGAATTGTCGATATTGCCAACTTAGCTTCCATCAATGCAAAGTTATTTCCAATGCAAATTCGTGGACCCCAACTAAAAGGGAAGAAAGCGAGTTTGTTCTTCGTTGCCTTGGCAATTCCCTCTGAAAATCTCTCGGGATTAAACTCCTTTGCATCTTCCCCCCAAATTTCAGGATCATGGTGTACAAATATGATTGGCAACAAGAATTGTACCCCGGCTGGTACAGTTAACTCCCCGAGTTTGGTCCCGCTGTAAGTTGTTCGTGTCATTATGGTCCCGGGAGAGTATAGCCTGAGAACCTCGTATAGAATCATGGTTACCTGCATACATTAGAATAGTGAAATTGTTATGAAGTGGTAAACGTGGGCTGTTTACTAAATTAAGTGGTTTGTAGAGATTCTATTTTAGTCTCTTAATTGAGAGAGAGAAGTTTAAGTGAACCTCTCCTACAAGAGGAAATAAAGGTTTAGGCCCACTCACTAAGTCCAAAAAAAATACCATAGACTCCCTATTGTTGTGATTTAAACCTTTTAAAAGAATTCACTATGGCTTAGTACGACAACCTTTTTTACGGCATCTTGCAAAACTTTTGGGACAACATATATCTTTTTAAGGGAAATAACCGACTAAATAATGAAAGTTGGCTGGTTAAATCTATAGACGCAGTTGAAGGAATGAACTATTGCCAGAAAAAGTTTAGGGTTAAACCACCAGAATAATAAAACTTGAGTGGTTATACCATCATTAACCTTTTTGTTAGATATGTGCTTACCACTTTGAGGCGGCTTAGCCCTTCGTAATTTGGTTTATTTTGTCCGAAAACTTGATGAACATCCTCCCGTGCTTTTGCTTGCCATGTCTGGTGTTGGCTTAACAAAATCATGGTCCAAACCAATAGATTCGAAGAGCTCTCCTGCCCAGCGAAATACAATGATTTGCAATCTTCAATAGCCTCATCGACACTCATTCCTGAACCCCCGTTGGTTGTCATAGTTGATTTTAACAACAAGGATAATAGATCTTCATGATCATCACTTTCCCTAGAAAGCATCACTCTCTCTTTTTTCTCCATGACTTTGCTTAGTATGGACTTCAACTCAGTATCTATTTCCTTCATTCTCTTATTTTTCTTGGTAGGTAAAAACCTGTACACTATGGTTTTAGTAAAAATATTTGGTTGTGATGGTTGTGAAACAAGTCAAACCATAAAAGAAACATGGTTTACCTTCGCCCCGGGAAGTATACTGATTGTAGAACTTGACATGTGAGCATGGCTTGTTCCTTTTGGAGTTGGTAAATCCTCCTACCTTGTTCATAGCTACTCCCAAATGCATTTCTAGAGATCACGTCGCTTGTGAAATCATCGATGTAAGGTTGCACATCTAATTCACAAAAACCATTCACTGAGACCAACTTTGTCCATTGGGTCACCAATATGTCGTTACAACTCGTGTACATGGCAGAAAACATATGCTACAATAGCAAAAGTTTTGAATGAATACTTTGTGCATAAAATTGTAAACTCAACTTTTATGATAACTGATTGAACTGTGATAAAGGAATTTAATCGATATGATTATGAGATTTCTAACTTGTGATTAACTTTATAACCAACAGGCTTGCAAAAGTTCAATGTTGAACTTATACCTTTAACCTGTCTTGAGTAAAAGCAGGTGCGAGAATCTTGCGATGTTTGGCCCATTTTTGGTCCTCATAGCTCGATATCCCTGACACGAGGAACCTGACTAATGGGTTCGGGGTTGGTTTCTTGTAAACCTTGTTATTCACTAAAACCTCTCTAATTAGTTCGGGATCCATAATGTTGATCCTTGCAACTGGTCCAATCCATGCAAATGAATTTTTACCTGAACAATTGATTGAACGACAAGTACTTACACACATCTTTCATATTGTCAGCGGCCGGCTCAATCTTCACGGAGGCCTAAAGCGAAGCTTTAAAATGGGGTCTTTATATCAAAGTTATTTGCCAAAAAATCGTTTGTATAATTTTTCTTTTTAGCTTTTTTTTTAAGCGAAATCATTGATTAAGTTTATAAAATCAACATGATATTATAATTAATTTTCAATCGATAAATGAGCTAATCCATTTAATTTTTCTTGTGACATTTTTTATCTCAGCTAACTTTTAGCTATCTTTAGTTTTGGATAACTTTTTTCCGCAGAAGCAACTATCACCGGAACGGAATTTTAAGCTAACTTTAGTATAATAATTAAGATTTCTAATATAGATATGTATATCAATCGGTGTATATATATATATATATATATATATATATATATATATATATATATATATATGTTTAATTTATTTCAAAACTCTTAAATTCAAAAATAAATCTATATCGTTAATATTCAAACAATCGTTATAGATTAAAAAACTTTCATGGTAAAAAAACTATCTTTTAGCTTGTTATTATCAAGTGATTTTAAATTTTCAATGCAAAATAAAAAACTAGAGATACTTTAATACACTCTAAATTGGTCAAAACTACTTTAAGTGATGAAATAGCTTGATCTACAATGTATTTTAGTTATACATTCATTTCTTTAGCAATTTCTTTGGCAGAAACGAAAGCATCTTAAAATCCATTATCTCTGTGGTTCTTTTAAAGAAGAATACACGACGTTCTAATTCTTTAATGTCATCATTAATAAAAATATCTTTTGATTGCAAATTTTTACTAATGAAATTGATTGCAAACAACCTCTCATACCAAATAACCAATTTTAACATAAACTCAAAATCACCTAGTTAATGTTTAGCTAGAGTAATTGAATCACGTTTTGTTTTAAGTTTGGTGTAAATTTTATTCTGTGCATTTAAAGCATTTTTTATTTGTGAAGCTTGATATATTCGGCTTAGTTTTCTACAATTTGTAGGCTTATAAATAGAAACATAAGAGAGCCAAAATTCTGATTATTTAACATTTATCGGTAAATTTGGGGCTTTGATAATCAAGGATCTCTAAAGATAACGACCAAAAAAACATGTGACTAAATCTCTATATATACAAGGTCTTGAAAAATCGTTCGAAAATTAAGCGCTTTGCTTTACCCTTGACTCATCACTGCATATTATACTTGATCTCACGACTTTTTTGTTGATGAGCCACCTGTGATACTGCTAAACCTAAAGCCGAACTTTACGCAGTTATTAATATATTTTTTTTGGGTTACTTGGGTTTCTGACTCGACTTTACGAGCTGACTAATTCTAAGGCGATTACCTTTTTGGATAGTCCAGAGTCGACGCTGGTAAACCTCCATAGCCACAAGGAGATTAATTTTCTCCCCATTGGCGTAGATATTAATATTTTCCATAAGGTTGAATCCAAAATGAACCTTTGTGACTTTCTCCGGTTATTAAACCACATGTATATGCTACCTTTAGAAACATTTTCATAAACAACATTTCACTAGACCTATAAAAAAGAATGTTCACGAGTAGGATCAACTGAACCCTCGAAATGAATCAAGTTACCTCAAGTTGGCAAGCATGTTCATTAAGTAAAATTACTTTGAATTAATAGTGAAATTAAGACGGACTAAATAAGATGATGGAATATTCATTGTAAGTGACAATAAGCAACTTGAGTCTATTGTATTTTGTAAGAAAAGAATTCCCATAACTTCTGTTACATGTACCACCACTCTTCGCCATTATCACCACGGTTGTACACCCTTCTGGCACTTGACGAGTTGGTGTTAAAGGTAATGATTTTAATATACTCAAAATCAAGCTATCTAGTGACAATAAAATAGAAACACATATTATTCCAAGAAAAGTTACCGTATGTATGGATGATATGGTGGTAAAACGGCAAAACGATGGGGAGGAAGTCATCAGAGACGCCGATTGGTTTAGCATTCATGGCCGTGTGTCTAGACATGGCGGACATTTGTTTCATGTCTCCATGCAACAATTTGTATGGTGGTCCATTAAGACCTTGTTGCCTCAAACACTTTTCGATGGCTCTGGGCCTTAGCCAGATCCACCGGACGACCCTCCACGCCCACCATGCACCACCTATCACAAGTAGTGATGCAAGCAATGACAGCATTGTGGTCATAGCCGTTAAAGAAGAGTATGTGTGTTTCTTTTGGGGTGGTAACAAATTTATAAGAATAAAAAAGGGGTATCCTTAAAGTGTACAAGGCTATTGGTTAACTTAATTAATTATCTCAAGTTTCGAATCTAGGGTTGGACCACTTTGATTTAATATACACATATGGTTTTTTTTTGTTTATATTGTAGGGATTATAATTTCATTTAGCTCTCTTAAAAGTGAATGGATTTGCTCATCGAAATTACTTCACACATAACAAAATGTTGAGGACGAAGAAAATAAGTTTGATGAACTATATTCTTATTAGATTTTATAAGAAAAGGTTATATCCTAATAACTTGTATATATATTTGTGTTTAGTATTTACAATATAATATATGGATTTTTAAAGTTAAAATCAGATAAGAACTATGCATAATATGTTCACGTATGTTGTTGGTGTTAACTAAAATATGAGACTATAGAAACACAATCATATATTTTTATGGTCTTATTAAAAGTGTGTGTGTTTAGTTGATAAAAAAAATTTCATTGTTTTTGGAAATTTTTCATAGAAAAATGAAAAAATAAAAAACCTTTTTAGTTACATTTTTTTTAATAATTTTTAAAAAGGGTAAAATTCTCGCTTTCTAAATTTTAACTAAAAAAATGAAAACCTCAATTTACCCTTTTTCATATTTTTCCCTCTAAGAAAAAAAAAAAAAAAAACGGCATTTCTCAATCTACTATTCAAGTATCTCATTCTTACTCTAATCACCATTGGTAACATCTTTACCTACCATCCTTGCCGTCGCCACCCACCGTCCCAATCCGAATTAATCTTTTTAAAAAGAAAAAATATAACTCCATGTAAACGGGTTTTCAAATTTTCAACTCTTTTCTAGAGAAGAAAAACCATTCCTTTCTCAAGGAATCTAAAACAAAAAAACAAGAAAAAATTTCTACAACTAAACTCTACCTAACTAACGATTTTTAACGAATGATTTTTAACCAATGATTTAAAGTGGGAGGTCGTCTTTTGGGAAGAGAAGGTGTTGTCATCGCTATGGTCAATGCTTGGCGAGAGCCACAAAGTTTCTTTGCATTTATGTCATATACAATTCGTTCTTCGGAACTAGAGTTGTAAACGAGTCGATCCGAGCTCGTCTAGGTTTAGAGAAGCTCGAGCTCGGCTCGGCTCGTTTCGAGCTTTAAAAACGAAACTCAAGCATGTCTCGATAGCTATTCACAACGCTTAAGTTCTGTTCGGGCTCGACTCATTATTAACTTTTTTTTTTCTATTTTCTATTTTCATATTTTTTTAATCTAAATTCAAATTTTGTGTTAAACGTGAGATCGTTTAGAAATGAAGCTCGGACTCGAGCTCGTTTAACATTTACAATTATATGCATATATGTATGAATATTTAAAGCTCGTTTAGGCTTGCGAGCCTAAATGAGCTTTGTCTATGAAGCTCGGGCCTGTGCTCATTTATAAACGAGTCCAAAATTAGGTTGGAACTCAGGCTCGAGCTCGCTAAGGCTTGGATCGCTACGAGATTCTATCGAGCCGATCTCGAGGAGCTCACGAGTAGCTCGACTAGCTCGTTTACACCCCTTTATACGTATAGTGACAGTGTGTTTGACAATACTAACAGTAGTAGTTATTAGCAGCAATAAGCAGTGCAGTTAGCAATAGTTGTTTTTTTTATAAGTTGTGAGAAGTATTTGTTTGTTTATAATTTTTTTTTTGGTAACATAGATGTAATTGTTGATTATAAAGAGTAAAATAATGTAAAAACTAAATATTTCTTCAAGTAACGTGTGAAGAAAAAAATAATGCTCTTTGTTCAACACGGTATCAATTTCGAGCGCTAAATGTTAAACACTAAACGATCTTTAAAAGCTTCTTGAAACATATGTGAGGCATAACCGTGTAAAACACATTCCGTGTTGTTATAATGTTTTGGATACTTGTAATAATTTGTGTATTATTAATGAGTATTTTTACATATAAATCTTTCTTTTTCTTATTACAAAATTCACGAGAGTGCTCTGAATTTGAGTATTGACATCGCTTTAGATACTTTGTAAAAGAAGTTAATGTTGCCATAAGAAAAGAAAATTAAATGTAAGAAGGAATAATGAAAGTACGAAATGAGACAAATAAAATATCAAAAGGAACTAAGAAAAAGAGTGGTTTAAGATCTTGTGTTGATGGTTTTTATCATGAAACCGTACTTAGATGCTTAAGTGCATCATAGTGCTTAGGTTGCTTAAGAATTTCGATAATCTTTTTTGTATAAAGTTATGAGCTTAGGATTGGAGTAACAAATAAGATGGATGCGGAATTAATGATGTTTAAACCATTTGATCACTCATCTGGCATTTTTTCCTTTCTAATTTTAGTATATTTCACAACCAATAAATTGAGTTTATGTCATAATTTCCCATGTGAAACGTCGTACCTTCTTTCTATTTATAGGTTTTTTAGAGCCCATTTGAAAATTAAGTTATGTAGCTAAAGTCAAAAGGTTTTGCCATTTTCTCATCACTATAACAACATGCATGCATTTTGCAATTTCATAAACCAGTAATAACTATTAGGCTAAACACAGTGGTGACCTGGGTCACCCCTGTCACATCAGCTTTCTTTCTCCGACGACCTGACGTCGACCTAGTTACCACAGTGGTTACCTGGGATTTAAATTTTTTTATTTTTATTTATTTTTTATTTTTATTTTTTGAAATGTATTTAAGTTAGTATTTATAGGATGTAAAAGTTGTAACGTTTGGGTTCACCTCCCCATTGTGTTCAGCCTTAGCATTAGCAAAGCATCCACGTACAGTTACAAAATCATTTTCATTATTATTCATTTATAAGTGTTGAGATCGGATTGAGATATTCTAATGTTCAATTCAACATGATTGGTAATGTTGTGCTTGTTGTAATTGTACATTGACATTATTGCAAAGCATTTACTTTATTTTAATTCAAATATACAATTACAACAAGCACAACATTACCAATCATGTTGAATTGAACATTAGAGGATCTGAGTCGAGATCTATTTGACTTGTTTAGTATATCTTTCTTGCAGTGTACTATTTTAAAAGGACTCAAAACGTTAAAACATTACAACACATAATAATGATATAGGAGTTGACAAACATCTAGAAACTGTAGAGTCACATGCAGAAATGCTAGGCTCAACCTAGTTATCAACATTTGGTGCTTAGAGCATATGGTACTCAACCATTTAACTTTCTAAATAAACAAGTTGCTTAGAAAGTCCACTTCATTTCCTTTATTCCTAACCAATGTAAAAATATTTATGTGATTAAATGATTAATAAACAAATAGTTAATTGAAATGAGAAGGTGCCATTTATCAATCATTATGGAGGTGCATTGTGTGATTTTTATATTTGTGTAAAGTTTAATTTGTAATCAAAATTGTGTTTTAGTAATGTATACCGAGTCTCCTTTAAATAAAGTGCTTGTTATATATATTGTGTGTGTGTGAAAAAACTACTTATTTCGTCCTAATTTTATTCTCCACGTTTCTTTTTCGGATTTTTTTACATTAATTGTCTATTACTAAAATGTGATAAGAAATTTTGATTGAAGTTATCATATTAATTACCCTTACTTTAGGTCATTTACAAACTTCAGAGTGATTCATAAATTAATTAGTTTTGGGTAAAAATGTTATTATGCAAAAGCAAAAAATAAAATAAAAATAAAAATAAAAATAAAAATTGTTTGTTCTTAAATTATGTGTTTTTAGTCTTATTAAGTTATTATCACATTTTCAAACCATTTCAAGTGCAAAAAAGTTTCAAAGTCAAACTAGTTATTGTCAAAATTTATTCTATCATCCTTTTCATAGCAAATTATGTTCAGAGAAAATTATAATTGTTTAAAGTATTATTTGTGTTTTAAATAAGTATAAGAGTAAAAAAAAAAAACTATTATAAAACATAATAAATTACGAAATTGAGTTTAAAATACTATAAGACAAATGCCTGTTGAATTCATTTGCAATCCTTGCTTCTCATCTAGGATTTGTACACAGCTAATTTTCATCCTTGATCCCCAATCAAGGGACCCACCATCACATACCAAACATCAAATTTCTACCCTGACACTTAACCCGCTGCCAAAATCTGTCAACCAAACGGACCCTTAATTATGAACCACAAATTTTATCAATACAGTTTTAAGAGAAAAAATCAAACTAATCATATAAGAGAAAAGTTATTTTACATACAAAATTTTTCTTATATATCAAGTGACTCATCTCTACCATCCATCTAAAAAAAATCAATGGCTGAGATTAAAAGTATTTTATTATTTCACATATTTTTTATAATTTAAATATCTTTTTTTTTAAAGGTGAATTTCTTAAAAGGTGCTTCGTGTCGCGGTTCGACAGCGGGAGGTCTAGACTACGTTGTCTAAACCGGGTCCGCGCTAGAAAGCTCTCTCGAAGCGGAAATGCCTATTTCAAATACCCGATGGGAGGAAAACCCCTACTAATCCGCCCGAAGGCACGACAATTAATAGGGATAAACCCTTGCCTTTTCCAAGATTCGAACCTGGGGTTACCAGGCCCAAACCCCTTCATTAAAGGACTACCTTGAAGGAAAATCCCTCATTCAAACTCCTTGCAGGATTTGAACTCAAGACCTCCCTCCCCCAAGAGCCCCTAAGGACTCCAAGGTGGCCAACTGAGCTAAGCCAGCTGGTTTATAATTTAAATATCTCTTAAACCGTTAATCGTTAAGCAAAAATAATTACATCATCGCGACGAGCATTTAATTATCTTTCTATAAACGGGCACTTTGATATACTTTCGAAAAAAGAAAAAAAATCGTGTTTTTCACGTTTTTTCGTTTTATTTCTTTCGTTTTTCTTCAAAACTGGAATTTGCATTAAATATCATATATGATTTAACACTAATTTGAAGATCACATGCGATATTAGTGTTAAATCACATATGATATGTAATATCATATGTGATACTAGTGTTAAATCATATATGATATACATATCATATATGATTTAACACTAATATCACATGTGGTATTCAAATTAGTGTTAAATCATATATGATTTTTTCATGCAAATTTCAGTAACGTAAAAAAACGAAAAAAACTTTAAAAAAAGTGAAAAACACGAAAAAAAAATTGTCGAAAGTATATCAAAGTGCCTATTTAAAGAAAGATAATTAAATGCTCGTCGTAATGGTAACGGTTTGAAAAATATTTATATTTGAAAAAAAATGATGAAAGTGGGTTTTTTAAATTGTTAAGATTAATCTCATCCATTATATCTAATAAAAATAAAAGGTGAAGATTGATCCCTTTATATGTAAATAATCTTTTGTCCTGTTAAATGATCATGTAAAGGTTGGAAATTAAGTAAATAAAATATTTAGTGGTTAAAGAATCTACACTTTAATGGTCAATGGCTCAATGCAATTCACTTTAGTTTAGAATCGATTTTTCATGTTAGGCCTAAGTATTTGTAGGCAGGGGACCATTAATTTAGTTTGTTTATACGTTGAATAAAACAAACAAACATTTATATTATGCTTGAATCATGCGTGATTGCTAACATTGGTGAATATTTTAAAAATAAACGAGCTAATTATCAATTAAAAAAATTAATAAATAAAATAATAAGAAAGGAAAAAAAAAAAAAAAAAAAAAAGGCTATTAATTGAGTTTGTCTAGAAAACGAAAAACGTGAATTTAAGTTAAAAATTACATTGAAATAGCGTAATTACTAAAAACGATAAATGTGTTTGAAATGCACTTTTCGGCTATGTTTGGCGCGGAGCTTTTTGAAGTTTTTTAAGGCGATGAACGGTGAGCAATGAACTTTTTGACTTTTATTGTTCGTTTGGTAAAAGAGCGGTGAGCTTTGCTATTTTTTAAGAATGCTAATTTTTTCAATGATTCTTTAAGAAGCTGTGAGCGGTGAGCTGTGAGATTACATAAGATTACATGTATTCTTTGAAGATGATTCATAAGTGTTGTTCTTTTCATTTTCTTGGTAATATAGATTACATGTATATGTTTTGGCTTTTGAATATGCATAGTTAAAACAAAGATTGGTACTTCAGTTCAGGTTGCTCTCTTAGACGTTCCTTCATCTTAGATTCAAGTCCATACTCGGTCCTATTGTATAAGCGTTATAACACAATATATGATTATATCAGGTGTGTTTGCGCGCTAGTTATTACTCCATAATATGATATTCCAAGACATTCTGCTTCTTAAGATATGATATTCAATTACTGGCGTAGTTATATGGACCATGTTGGAGTCATGTTTATTCTGGATGGGTTCTACATTCCCACGCCATGGGAGTTTATCAGACCAACTTTTAACATTTTTCTTCAATGTTTTTGGGTCTTCTTATATTGATGGTAAAAACCTGTTGCATCGAAACGATTGCGGAAATGGTCGCTAATATTGCCCTTCAACTTAGTTGCCATTGTAGCTCATATATAATAGGAGGGTAACAAGACCCTATTGCAAGAAAATGTCTTGTAACTCGAGACAATACCATTATAAACAACCAAGCGTCATCAACTTTTCACTTTGGTTTTTTATACAAGTGTAGTCATTAACTTTAGTTCAAACCATACAAACTACTGTCAGCTGGTTTCAGACCATTTTACAAAAATTGCCTTGTTAGTTCCCCGATGTAATCTTCCAACAAGCCACTTACCAACATTTCCTTCAACACATCAACCTTGACGCAAAACATGTAAACAAATCAACATCTGAAGGCCCGGAATGAGGTTGATCACATGTACCATGACCAATTTACAAACAATGTTAAACACACATTACAAACTTTCAGAAACAAAATAGAGAAAAAGCACAAGTATTCCTCAAAGACATGATAGGTATATCAACAATTAGTATAATGATTCATGATTGAAGGGTCCTGTGGTTTCGATAATAAAGGGGCATTCTGCACTTCCAATAGGCAGCCAACCATTGTTGTAACTTTTAAGTGCTATATCTTGTGAAGAATCAAGTGAGCACCATATCGAGGTTGAAGTGTGACAACATAGGAAGGTGAGTGAGTGTAAGAAGGTGATAGCTCAAACGAGAAATTACGTAGAATTGTCGATATTGCCAACTTTGCTTCCATCAATGCAAAGTTATTCCCAATGCAAATTCGTGGACCCCAACTAAAAGGGAAGAAAGCAAGTTTGTTCTTCGTTGCCTTGGCAATTCCCTCTGAAAATCTCTCGGGATTAAACTCCTTTGCATCTTTCCCCCAAATTTCAGGATCATGATGTACAAATATGATTGGCAACAAGAATTGCACCCCGGCTGGTACAGTTAACTCCCCGAGTTTGGTCCCGCTGTAAGTTGTTCGTGTCATTATGGTCCCGGGAGAGTATAGCCTGAGAACCTCGTATAGAATCATGGTTACCTGCATACATTAGATGATTAGAATAGTGAAATTGTTATGAAGTGGTAAACGGGGAATGTTTATTAAATTAAGTGGTTTGTAGAGATTCTATTTTAGGGGTTGTTTATTTTATTTTTCTTAGCTAAGGGTGCATATAGGGCCCACACCTCTTGCAACCTCTTATTTGGGATGATCTCATATTTTTTGCCTTGTGGATATAAAGAGAGGGAAAATGATTTATAGACCTAATTGATGGACCTAAAGATAGATCTACAAATGTGATTGGTGGAAATGAAAAATTGATTGGTGGATAATGATGAGAGAGAATGGGTGTATAACACTTGTCAAAATGTGAATGTATTAGGCCTATTTGTAGGTCTATTTATTAGGCCTATTTATCACTACTCGAAAGAGAGTAGTGGAAATAAGTGGATCCAACTATAAAAGGAAATACTATTAAATTTGTGTTTGGACCCATACCCTTAGCCAAGAGTAAAAAGAAGAGGAAATTTCTTAAACGAACATATTCTATGCTACTTTACGAAACAGGTTCTCGCGCAGGTTATTTACGAAAATGAACTTCCAATGTTATCCGTTGGATCTTTTAAAACATAAAATCCCAACACTACACGTCAAGGTTGTCAAGATCGGGATCCTACCCAGGATCGTTTTCGTCTTTGCAAGATCGTGATCGTAAGATCGGATCGGGATCTTAAGATCCTACTCTAATGTTATTTCTTAATAGTTTATGTAATTTTATACAAATCTACAAATTCTAATACATTATAAGCATAAAATACTATGAATGTTTCATATAAATGTTGTCATAAATTATGATTATAAAATGTTAAAAAAAATTAACATGTTGTTTTTTGAATTCTACAAACAAACAACCCATAAATTTGTAGTTTTTTAGTTTTTAATCCGAGAAAAGTAAGATCGGATCGGATTAGATCGTAAGATCGTATGGTCAAGATCGGGATCCTATAAGATCTTAAGCTTGCAAAGATCCTATGTAGGATCCGGATCGTTTTTGCTTTGTAGTATCGTAAAATCGTAAGATCCTAAGATCAGGATCGGGATCCTGACAACTATGCTACACGTGTATTGCGAGGCCCTGGGCGTGGGCGTGGGCATGGCCCTGGGCGTGGGAGGTGCTGCAATGGTGGGCTTGGGCGAGGCAAGGTGAGCCTGGGCGTGGGAGGTGCTGCAATGGTGGGCTTGGGCGAGGCAAGGTGAGCCTGGGCGTGGAGCTAGGCGTGGGGCGCTGCAATGGTGGTTGAAGTCGAGGTGTTGCAATGGTGGCATGCTTTGAAGATGGTTGCTGCAAATGACCGGTGCCTGCTGCATTATAATTTATAACCATTGCAGTAATATGTAGATATATGATATATGAGTAGGTATATGATATATGGTTGCTGCAATATGTAGATATATGAGCATGATGAAGAAAAGAAAGAAAAAGGAGATGGCTGAAGAAAGAAAAAAAAGTGGTCCTCACACTTACAGTTGATGTGACATTTTTATGTTCGTTATTGTAAAGTGTTGAAAAAGAGTTTGTATTTGTAAAATGAGTTTTGATATCGTCCGTTTAGGTAATTTGCTTTAAAAAGAAACATGGCAAGCCTCTTAATTGAGAGAGAAGTTTAAGTGAACCTCCACTACAAGAGGAAACAAATGTTTTGGCCCACTCATTAAGTGGAAAAGAAACACCATAGACTCCCTATTGTTGTGATTTAAACCATTTAAAAGAATTCACTATGGCTTAGTACGACAACCTTTTTTACGGCATCTTGCAAACTTTCGGGACAACAAATATCTTTTTAAGGGAAATAACATGAAAGTTGGCTGGTTAAATCTATAGACGCAGTTGAAGAAATGAACTATTGCCATAAAAAGTTTAGGGTTAAACCACCAGAATAATAAAAGTTGAGTGGTTATACCATCATTAACCTTTTTGTTAGATATGTACTTACCACTTTGAGGCGGCTTAGCCCTTCGTAATTTGGTTTATTTTGTCCGAAAACTTGATGAACATCCTCCCGTGCTTTTGTTTGCCATGTCTGGTGTTGGCTTAACAAAATCATGGTCCAAACCAATAGATTCGAAGAGCTCTCTTGCCCAGCGAAATACAATGATTTGCAATCTTCAATAGCCTCGTCGACACTCATTCCTGAACCCTCGTTTGTTGTCATAGTTGATTTCAACAACATGGATAATAGATCTTCATGATCATCACTTTCCCTAGAGAGCATCACTCTCTCTTTTTTCTCCTTGACTTTGCTTAGTATGGACTTCAACTCAGTATCTATTTCCTTCATTCTCTTATTTTTCTTGGTAGGTAAAAACCTGTATACTATGGTTTTAGTGAAAATATTTGGTTGTGATGGTTGTGAAACGAATCAAACGATAAAAGAAACATGGTTTACCTTCGCCCCGGGAAGTATACTGATTGTAGAACTTGACATGTGAGCATGGCTTGTTCTTTTTGGAGTTGGTAAATCCTCCTACCTTGTTCATAGCTACTCCCAAATGCATTTCGAGAGATCACGTCGCTTGTGAAATCATCGATGTAAGGTTGCACATCTAATTCACAAAAACCATTCTCTGAGACCAACTTTGTCCATTGGGTCACCAATATGTCGTTACAACTCGTGTACATGGCAGAAAACATATGCTACAATGGCAAAAGTTTTGAATGAGTACTTTGTGCATAAATTTGTAAACTCAACTTTTATGATAACTGATTGAACTGTGAGAAAGGAATTTAATCGATATGATTATGAGATTTCTAACAAGTGATTAACTATATAACCAATTCTGGCTCGTAAAAGTTCAATGTTGAACTTATACCTTTAACCTGTCTTGAGTAAAAGCAGGTGCGAGAATCTTGCGATGTTTGGCCCATTTTTGGTCTTCATAGCTCGATATCCCTGACACGAGGAACCTGACTAATGGGTTCGGGGTTGGTTTCTTGTAAACCTTGTTATTCACTAAAACCTCTCTAATTAGTTCGGGATCCATGATATTGATCCTTGCAACTGGTCCAATCCATGCAAATGAATTTTTACCTGAACAATTGATTGAAGGACATGTACTTACACAAATCTGTCATTTTGTCAGGGGCGGCTTGATCTTCACGGAGGCCTAAAGCGAAGCTTTAAAACATGATTTTTATATCAAAGTTATTTGCCGAAAAATTGTTTATATATTTTTCTTTTTAGCTTTTTTTTAAGCCAAATCTTTGATTAAGTTTATAGAATCAACATGATATCATAATAAATTTTCAATCGATAAATGAGCCAATCCATTTAATCTTTCTCGTGACATTTTCGATATCAGCTAACTTTTAGCTATTTTTAGTTTAGAAAAATTTCCTTTCGCAGAAGCAATTGTTACCAGAACGGAATTTTAAGCTAACTTTAGTATAATAATTTAGAATTCTAATATAGATATGTATATCACTCGGCGTATAAATATTTACATGTTTAATTTATCTCAAAACTCTTAAATCCGAAAATAAATCTATATCGTTAATATTCGAACAATCGTTATAGCTTAGAGAACTTTCATGGTCAAGAAAACTATCTTTTAGCTTGTTATCATCAAGTGACTTTAATTTTTCAATACTAAAATAGAAAACTAGGAATACGTTCATACACTTTAAATTCAAATCTACTTTCAAGTGATGAAATAGCTTGATCTACAGTGTACTTTGGATCTACATTCATTTCTTTAGCAATTTCTTTGGTACAAACGGAAGCATCTCAAGATCCATTATCTCTATGTTCTTTTAAAAAAGAACATAAGACCTTCTAATTCTTTAACGGCATCGTTAATACAAATATTAATTGATTGCAAATTTTTACTAATGAAATTGATTGCAAACAACATGTTATACCAAATAAACAATCCTAGCAGAAACTCAAAATCACCTAGTTCATGTTTAGCTAGAGTTATTGAATCATGGTTTGCTTTAGGTTCGGTGCAAACTTTATTCTGTGCTTTTAAAGTATCTTTTATTTGTGGGGATTGATATATTGGGCTTAGTTTTCTACAACTTGTAAGCTTATAAGTAGAAACATAAGAGGGCCAAAATTTTGATTATTTAACATTTATCGGCAAATTTGAGGCTTTAAATAAGCGGGGATCTCTAAGATAACGACCAAAAAACATGTGACTAAATCTCTCTATATATATACGAGGTCTTGAAAAATTGGGGGCCTTCAAAAACTAGAGGCGTAAAGCTCTAGCTTTACTTGCTTTACCGTTGAGCCACCACTATGTATTGTACTTGATCTCACGACTTTTTGGTTAATGAGCCACATGTGATACTGCTAAACCTAAAGCCGAATACTACGCAGTTATTAATAATTTTTTTGCGTTACATGGGTTTTCGACTCGACTCTGCGAGCCGACTAATCCCAATGTGACTACCTTTTTGAATAGCCCGAAATTGACACAGGTGAACTTTCATGGCCACAAGGGGATTGATTTTCTCCCCGTCGGAGCACTTATTAATATTTACCATACGGTTATATCCAAAATGAACCTTTGTCACTTTTCTCCGGTTATTAAACCATGTGTATATACTACCTTTAGAAACATTTTCATAAACAACATCTCACTAGACCTATATATAAATAAGAATGTTCACAAGTAGAATCAACTGAACCTCGAAATAATGAGTCAAGTTACCTCAAGTTGGCAAGAATGTTCATCGAGTAAAATTAATTTAATTTAATAGTGAAATTAAAATGGACTATATAAGATGATGGAATATTCATTGTAAGTGACAATAAGCAACTTGAGTCTATTGTATTTTGTAAGAAAAGAATTCCCATAACTTCTGTTACATGTACCACCACTCTTCGCCATTATCACCACGGTTGTACACCCTTCTGGCACTTGACGAGTTGGTGTTAAAGGTAATGATTTAATATACTCAAAATCAAGCTATCTAGTGACAATAAAATAGAAACACATTATTCCAAGAAAAGTTACCGTATGTATGGATGATATGGTGGTAAAACGGCAAAACGATGGGGAGGAAGTCATCAGAGACGCCGATTGGTTTAGCATTCATGGCCGTGTGTCTAGACATGGCGGACATTTGTTTCATGTCTCCATGCAACAATTTGTATGGTGGTCCATTAAGACCTTGTTGCCTCAAACACTTTTCGATGGCTCTGGGCCTTAGCCAGATCCACCGGACGATCCTCCACGCCCACCATGCACCACCTATCACAAGTAGTGATGCAAGCAATGACAGCATTGTGGTCATAGCCGTTAAAGAAGAGGTGTGTTTCTTTTGGGGTGGTAACAAATTTATAAGAATAAAAAAGGGGTATCCTTAAAGTGTACAAGGCTATTGGTTTACTTAATTAATTATCTCAAGTTTCGAATCTAGGCTTGGACCACTTTGATTTAATATACACATATGGTTTTTTTTGTTTATATTGTAGGGATTATAATTTCATTTAGCTCTCTTAAAACCGAATGGATTTGTACTCATCGAAATTACTTCACACATAACAAAATGTTGAGGACGAAGAAAATAAGTTTGATGAATTATATTACTTCTGATTAGATTTTATAAGAAAAGGTTATATCCTAATAACTTGTATATTTGTGTTTAGTATTTACAATATAATGGATTTTTAAAGTTAAAATCAGATACAAGAACTATGCATATTATGTTCAAGTATAATGATGTTGGTGTTAACTAAAATATGAGACTATAGAAACACAACGATATATTTTTATGGTCTTATTAAAAGCGTGTGTGTTTAGTTAATAAAAAAAAATTCCATTGTTTCAGGAAAATTTTCATAGGAAAATGAAAAAACTAAAAACCTATTTAGTCATATATATATTTTTTTTCAATAATTTAAAAAAAAAATATCGCTTTTCAAATTTCAACTATGAAAATAAAAACCTCAATTTACCCTTCTTCATATTTTTCCCTCTAACAAAAAAAAGACGACATTTCTCAATCTACTATTCAAGTATCTCCTTCTTACTCTAATCATCATTGGTAACATCTCTACCTATCATATTCGCCGTTGCCACCCACCGTCCCAATCCGAAGTAATCTTTTTAAAAATAAGAAATATAACTTCATCTAAACTGGTTTTCAAAATTTCAACTTGTGGAAAACTAGAAGGGGGGATTGAATAGTTTTACCAATTAAAACTTCGTTTTAAAATATTTAGATCGACTTATGTCAATCTATTTAGATGAGTGTGTTGGACATTGATAGATAGATATATAAATGTGTAATGAAAGATAAAGTGTAAGAAACACATAACCACGACACGAGTGTTTATAGTGGTTCGGCTACAAGGACACATTCCTTGCCCTACTCCACTCCCCGAGTCACCTACTCGAGAGTTCGTAAACACTACACGACACCAACTCCTTATGGCAGAGAAGCCTTCACAACGTCGCCTACTCTTTTTCCAGTACTAGGCTAGACACCGGGTTCTTCCATTAGGTAGAACCATACCTATCACAACGTCACCTACCCTTTATCCGGTACTAGGCTAAGTACCGAGTTCCATTACTATGGAGGAACTACTACCCAACACTACACAACACCTATCCCAAAGGAGACCCACTCATTATTACAACATCATCAAGGATATCAATATCCTTGGATACAACCTATCTCTATTTGTATATCGATGCACCTCATCGATTATACACCCTTGGCATCTTTCACTAATGCCACTTGACTTGACTTCTAGGCATCCTTTACTAATGCCCTTGACACGAACGTTTGGCACCTTTCACTAATGCCTTCGTCTTGACTCCTTTGGCATTCTTCACTAATGCCTTTGACATGGATGTTTGGCACCTTTCACTAATGCCTTCGTCTTGACTCCTTTGGCATTCTTCACTAATGCCTTTGACACGGACGTTAAGCACCTTTCACTAATGCTTTCGTCTTGACTCTTTAGGCATCATTCACTAATGCCTTTGACACAACACTTCTATGGAGAAAGAAAGAACTATCAACAAGAGAACCTCAATAGTCTTGATGATGACGAAGTATGGCAACTCATGGACTTGAGCTTGCTCGACTTCAAGAGGTGGTGATCTCGCCTTTAAGAGGAACCTAGAGAATCACACAAAAACAAAACACAAACTACATAGAGAGATTCTTAGGATCTGAGGTTAGAAGGTTACAATACTTGAAGAAAGTATGTGTGGGAGTGGCAACCCAAAATGAAGAAATGACTCACTATTTGTAGAAGAAATTTCGCTACTGTTCCACGGATCCCACGGATCCCTCACTTGAGGGATCTGTCCAGTGTATTCCTGGGGATCCGTGGGACGCTCCCTTTTGCCCATGGGTTTTGGGTCATGGGTCATGGGTCCTAGACATTGGACCATGGATATCCAAGTAGATACAATGTATCTACAAGATGCAATGCATCTAGTCCATGGGTCATGGGTTAAAACCATGGGTCATGGATAATATCCATATATGACTTATGCATGATGTCATGCAATGGGTTATGGGTTATGCTCCATGGGTATGAGTCATGGACTTTGGGTTTTACCCAACAACATTCAATGTATTTGGTCAATGGGTCAAATACTTAAACTTCTACCCATTGTATTACCCATTATGATACATACTAGTTATGTATATATTTGCCCAATATGTAAACACTAGTTGTTGTACATATGTATTACTAAATCATAAAACCACTTTTACTTTTTTAGTGTTTTATGTGAAAACGTAGGTGTGTTAGTAAACTATTGGCTCAAACCATTTACGTATTTTATTTGTTTCGTTAAAATGATTTTACGTTTGTTATCGACAAAACATTAGAAGATCGTAAAATATAAATAAACGTTTTTACGGCTTATTTGTATTAACAATCTCCCCCTTTTTGTTGATGACAAAACATAAAATTATTTAAGGAAAAACTAAAATTCGTAAAAGTTTGAATTGGAGTTTTTACTCTCTTCTCCCCCTTTTTGTCGAAACAAAAAGAGCGTTGAAAAGAAACTAACACATTGTTTTAAGAAAAACATGTAATAAGAAAGGAAAATATAGAGAGCAAGTGACGGAAAGAGTTCTCGTCTTAACTCCCCTTGACGAGTCCATCCCTTTGTGAGGGCGTCAAGTAAGAAAAACTACTAAGCTAATGCATTGCAACTATGTTTGCAAATGGTTTCGTCTTTGTGACGATAGTGCTCCCCCTTGATGATTGCATCTTTGCAAAAGGACGTCATGAAATGTAATCCAAATGAGGATTATATTGCAAATGGTTTTGCAATGTATTGTTTGATCCCTAGCTTAGGGTGTCAAAGTCTTCATGTGTATATTGAAAATCTACAAAACAAAGGTTAGAAAACAAGTACATGATGCATATTTCTTGAAAATAAGACTCAAGTTAGTAGAAAAAGAGTCTTCTGTTACACGGATCCCACGGTTCCCTCCTTGGAGGGATCCGTCTAAGCATAATGGAGGGATCCGTCATTCTGAAAACAGAATCCAGCAATGGTGATGTAACAAATGATGTTAACATTAAAGTGAGGTATGTATTCAATCAACAAACATATACTCAAAGCAAGATGGCATATAAAACTTCATTCAATAAAACATGAGAGATGATCTACAAATCTCTAAAACTAAGAGAATGATTTAGCCATGTAATATATTTTATATTAATTCTAATAAGTGACCAAAGGCTTAAAAAACATCAATGTGCTTGAGTCTAAGGATGGGTAGACTTGTTGATTTGGTCCAATCGTTCAAGAAGATGATTAAACATGAAATGCAACTCATTTCGTACTTCTTGAACAAGTCCTTGGGTGATTAGACAATTAGAGCAATTATTGTCTTGTTTAGGAACCGGAGGAGATTGGATGTTTTGAGTAGGCTCTACAAATGATGGTGGAGGTACATTGAGCAATGTAGGATGAGATTCCACTAAGAATGGATGTGGTGGTAATGGAAAGTCCTCTATATGATCAAGTCCTTGGTGGTTCATTGTCTCCAATGGTGGACAATTTGGTGATGTAGGTGGTTCCCTATTTAACAAGAATGTTGGTGAGTGGTTAGTTCTCGGTGGTGAGTGCTCTAATGAATAGAGATTTGGATGAGAAAGAGGTTCGATGAAGGAATGTAGTCTATGTTCTAAGAATGAAGGCTTAGGCGTTTTACTAGAACTAGGTGTGTTTGTTTTAGAGCTTGATGAACCCTTTTCTAACCCAAGAAGTCTAATACTAATTCTTGCGGTTCTCTTGGCAATTGTTGATTGGGATTGTTGAGGTGGGATTCTAGCATTATGACCTCTTACGGGTGATGATTTGGTGGATGATATCTCATGGATCACATGACCATTCCTTTTGGATGAACCTTTGGTTGAAGAGTTGTTGCTAGATGCTTTAGTCATAGTGATGGTGAGGATGCAATAGAAGTCTCTAACTACTGATTTTTAGGAATGTGGTAAGAGTGATGACTTAACCTCTCAAGAGTGTTTGGTTTATAAAGGGTGAATTTGAATTAAGGAATTAAATTCATGACCACTAAGAAAATTAGGCATGCACCAAGGTCAACTATGATGTTGTTCAACTCTAGGGAATCATTAAATGGTAACTAAAAGTGTTTAATTTACCAAAGATGGTTTAAATTTGAAAGAAAAGCTGATTAGAAGCTTTCTGTAGACACGGATCCCACGGATCCCTCTCACTAGGGATCCGTCTGGTTATAAACCAGGGATCCGTCTGTCAGACAGAAATATGGTGAAGTGATTATGCTCATGTAGGGCCTAAAGCCTATAAATCTTGAGGTTTTGACTTTCCTTAGATGTTTTAAGTGATAGGTGACTTAAATGTCTAATCACAAGGAATGAGGATACTTAATGATGGTATTGGGTAGGAAAGTGTGTAACTATATGTTTAAGAATGATACTCATTGATTTGAGTATGACAAATGGTGGCAATTGATCCTAGAGATCAGATGATGGCTTAAGAGAAATTTGAAAAATTCCTAAAAATAAAGAAAAATGAAAAACTAGTTTTAAGCCTATTTTAAGATAAGAATGACTAAAATCAATTTGCTAAAATTGATAAAAATATCAAACTAAGTGTTTTGAGATGTGAGGAGCAATGTGTGAGCATTGTAGTAGAAATATGGTGAGTTTTGATGAGTTGATAAATCAGAAACACTTTGAATTTGATCCTAAGTTAGCCACGAGTGATAGTGAGACCTACTGAGCTTAAGGATGACTTAAGTAGTCTTAAATAGTCATGTTTAGCTAGAGTGATGTGATCAAGAGGACATGTTTGATGAAACATGATCAGTATCAGGTATCTGTTTGCCCGGATCCCATGGTTCCCTCATTGGAGGGATCCGGCTAGTTATAGCTATGGGATCCGGCTACTGCAGACCAGAAGCCTCTCAAGATTTGTGCAATATTTGCACTCTTAGCAAATGCTTATCCTAGTCATTTCTACAATCATTAAATGCAAACACACAACAAGTATAACGCATAGCAAGTGTGGGGGAACTAAAAGGTAATCAAAGATGAGTGACGATGACTACTTGAGTGAAATCAAGATGTCGTAAAATCTCATCTTACTCGTTCCTAAGTTAAGGTGTTCAATGCCAAATCATGGCAATTCCTACATACTACATCCTACTCTACATAAGTATTGTTAAGATGTTACAAACCATTGTTTTAGAAATTGTTCTCACAAATTAAGGTCCTATGACCTTACCATCCATCTACACCTCCTTCCATTTCACTCCCGTCTTCATCCTCATCTTCATCCCCTTCACTCTTGATCCCACCATCTCTACTTATTTTTATTCAAGAAGTTAGCGAAGCACTTGAATATCCCTTTAGTTTGTTGCCACTCTTGTGATGGGCTATGAATGTCCGACAATTGATTGATGTAATCTAAAGGGTCGAGATCGGTGTTGCCAAGGGGGTTGCTACTTCCTTATCATTCTCTTTATCTTTCCCTCTCATCCGATGAATCCGTTGGTGGATGAGGTCTCTTGCCATCCACCATGAACCTTGTAGTCTTTCCCTCGGATAACGACACCATGACTTTGTTGCAAAAGCTATGATCAAAGGAATACGGAGAAGGCTCTAAAGCAAAGATGAAGTTTGATAGATGGGGATAGGAGCATTGCATAAGGGAGTACCATCTTGTCCATGCTTTTCACACTCGTCATTCTCTTTACCATGTAATATGCGAGGTTGAAGCGAGTGTCGGTCACAAGGCAATAAATCATGAAGCTCAAGCATGCATTGGGATGATCCTTGTTGCCTCCCAAGCAAAGCACATTATCCCTTACCACGACTTCCCATTTCTTGTACAATGGGAACATTTCGGAAAGCTCCATTTGAAATGGATCCCTATAGATCACTTTGGAATTTCTCGTGACCCTCGATGGAGATGCCCTTTCCATGAATACGGTATCCCTTACCGTGGTTGCTTCCGGGATTCTCATGTAGTAAACTTCATGATGATCTACCATGTCGTGTAGCTCCGCCAAAGACCATTCATTGGAATACATGCAAACTCCTTGATATGGGACATGGAGTATTCTTCCAAATTCTACAAGAGAGAGGGTGTACTCATGCTCATTTATGATGAAGGCTATTGAGATGGTCCCGTTATCATTCCTAACGATTCTCATTGTCTTGTAAAATTCAAGCACGAACATCGGACAAATTTGCTCGTTTATGTCCAAAAGACAATCAAAGCCAATTCCTCCAAAGACTTGTCGGATGTTGGTGTTAGCAAGGAACGATGGTTCTACCACAAGGCCATCATGAAAAAAAAGCCTCTTTTCAAGCAACTTGAAAGCTTTCCTATCCTCCGAGCTAAGGCCTTCCTTTCGATGGTACATTGGGATGTAGTGGGCGGTATCATGATAATCTTGTTGGCGGTTAATTGTGAATAGTAGCCTAAAGGGTTTGATCACAATTTTGCTCAAAACATCTTCATTGAATTCAAGGAATGATTTTAATTTGTATTAACAATGTTAATTCTTTGATTTAGATTATCTTAGAAAACAATGTGGTAACAAATTATGACAAACCCATTTGAACCCCAACTTCTAAAGATGAAAATTGTAATCCTAGGAATCAAGGAATAGAAATAACAATGTAGTGAAGATTATACTGACACAAGAGATTGTTTTGCTTGAAGGAAATGATCAATTTGCTCCTGTGAATACTAACTAGGCTTATGTTCGTGAGTCTATGATAGAGGAAAGTGATAGTGGAACTTCCACAGTGATCATTTCTTACTTATGCTGTCTTCTGTTGCACGGATCCCACGAATCCCTTGTAGGAGGGATCCGGCTAGTTCAAACGCAAGGATCCGGCAAGACAGCAATTAGTCAGCTTAAGTATTCCTTGATAATTTTGGTTTGGGAGTTCCAAATTGTCTAGGGTCGATGTTTATGCTCCATAACTTATGGTTTGGGGTTTTGACGGGTTATACTAGTTCTATTTGACGAGGTTCCCTTTTTATGAATAATTCATAATTCTTTGGGAAGTTTTCAAAGATTATGATAAAATCCCATTTTATCATAATGTAAGAAATTTCACATGGATACTCATTGACATAGATGAAATGTCAAAAATCCTTTTGTGGGGAGTAATGATCAAGGCTCTCAAATAGTCAGGAATTCATTATCAATAGTTTGTAGTTTTGTCTATAGAGATCAACGAAGAATACTATTCTTGATGATGAGTCTGATGTAGATAACTACTTTAGTGATTATTAAGAGAGCATAAAAATAGTACTAAGATTTAATCATGATAAAAAAATGACCTAAGACAAAATTATTTGTAATTTATTAAGGATCATACCTTTGCTAAATATTCTTTTTAAGGAAAGAAGTATTTAGAGAGAACTTCTTCATGATCTTCTTGGGATGCCCAAATCCAAGTATGGAGAGTTCTTTAACAAGGAAAATATTAGAACGTTCTATCATTGTCTAACATTGTAAAATATAATGATTTTTAAAACATGACATTCAAAAAAAACCTTCTTTGTAGTTTTCAAACATATACGGATCGTATCAAGTTATTAAAGTACAACATACTCTAAAAAACTTGGTAACGAAGCTCTGATACCAATTGTGGAAAACTAGAAGGGGGTTGAATAGATTTACCAATTAAAACTTCGTTTTAAAATATTTAGATCGACTTATGTCAATCTATTTAGATGTGTGTGTTGGACATTGATAGATAGATATATAAATGTGTAATGAAAGATAAAGTGTAAGAAGCACATAACCACTACACGAGTGTTTATAGTGGTTCAGCTACAAGGACACCTTCCTTGCCCTACTCCACTCCCCGAGTCACCTACTCGAGAGTTCGTAAAAACTACATGACACCAACTCCTTATGGCGGAGAAGCCTTCAAAACGTCGCCTACTCTTTTTCCGGTACTAGGATAGACACCGGGTTCTTCCACAAGGTAGAACCACACCTATCACAACGTCGCTTACCATTTATCCGGTACTAGGCTAAGTACCGAGTTCCATTACTATGGAGGAACTACTACCCAACACTACGCAACACCTATCCCAAAGGAGACCCACTCCTTATGTAAAACCCTAAAAATATAAACGCATAATAAAAACTAAAATACCCTTAGAATCGAAATTTATAGAATACGTACAAGACAATTATAATCATTTAACGAAATTAAAAACTTAACTTGTATATAATTAAAACTTAACTAATATGTGTACGTGATCGACATTGTACGACGAAAAGTTAAACGTCTCGCTAAATAGTTGGGCCATTCGTTTTGGTGAGATGGACTCAAGCCGAGAGCCACTTGGGCCGAGTGTTTTGTTCGGTTGGACAATGGAGCCGAGAGCCCAAGATGGGTGTTTGTTGTGTTCGTTTGGATCAAGAGGCCGAAGCCCACACCCCCCTAAAGCCCTAACCGAATTTTGTACTACCACTATATATATAACACATTAAAACAATTTGGAACCCTAGTTTTGTTTGCCTCTTCTCTCTTTTCTTTTCTATTCGGCCGAACCTAATCCCTTGGTGTCGAGACTTTGTTTCCAACGAGCAAAGGTATAATCACGTTCTATTCGTTCACTTTGATACATCTAACTTTATAATATGTTGCAATATGTCTTGTTTAGCCGAAGCTTATGTTTTTGTGTCGAGCCATATGAAACCGAAACCAACTACATAATGAATCGGATTTGTGTGCATCATAGATCGAATTTTACAAGTGCAATAATCTGGGTTTTTGTGGGAAAAGCTTATTTTATGTCTTAGTTAAGTTTTCCAAGTGGTTTGGTCGAATTTGGAGTTGTCTAAGTCATATTTTTTAATTTTACAAGATCAAGTGTCAAAGCTGAGAAAACGGGTCTGAAATTTAGTTGGATTGTCTGATTTTTCATTTGCAAACCATAATGAATCGGGAGCTCTCCTTTTACAGGATTGACATTTAGGATATAAATGAATTTCTGGGAGTTTTGGGAATTTTTCCAAGGTGTCTAAACAGGTCTAATAAGTGTAAACTTTTAAGGTGTATTTTCTGATTACTTTCTGGGCAGGTCTGGACTTATTATTTTCCGTAGGCCATTTAGCATGGAAATAGAACCCACCAATTTTTTAGAGTCTCTTAACTCATATGGGAACCCCTGGAATTTTGCTTGATTTCATTTGAGCTAAGTAAGTATTTTATAAAATCGCTAAAGTCTGGTCCGAATATGAGTTAAAGCTGAAAGATAAAATATGATATCAATAGGTAACACACTTACAAATGCATAAGAAGCTTATAAAATGAGAATATACTTATAACTCTAAGAATGTTAATGCGATGAATCCGTTATAACCTTAATGATGCTAATAAGTATTAAATAAATCATAATCCGTGTAGATTCGTTGAAGGAGGCAGCGACGTTACATCTTCGTATTCCTACATTCGTTTGCTTTCCTCTCATTTGCTTTAAGGTCAGAGATATTACGACCTTTTAGTAAAGGTTTCTCATGATTTCTTTCCGTTGTCATATCTCTTATTTTTATTAGGATTTCCTATGCCATTGCTATGATTCCCTTACATTTATGTTAATCTCTGTTTATGCGAACCTCTGTATGTTGAATCTTCTTTGTATCGATTTGAACTTAAGATTATGAACTTCTGATTATGAACATTTGATTATGAACTTCCGATTATGAATGTATGGTATATGACTTTGATATGAACCTTTGATTTATGAACATTTGATATGAACCCTTTCTGACTTGTTTGATCCGTTGCTTATCTGAAACTTCTGTTTAGTGAACCATGAAATATCTGATTTGGACTTTATGATATGAAACCTCTGATATATATATATCTGTTGACTTTTATGATGAATTATGATCTGTGTCAATTATGACAATCTGTTTGACCTAAGTTAGTTTGACACCCGAGCTAAATATTTCACTAGTCATGGGGGTTCCATGTCGTATCGGATGATGCACCTCGATATGACTCTAGGGCGGTAGAGTGATGTTACGCCACGTCCCTGGATGGTGGAGCATATTTTGTATATGTAGGAAGGGGCGGATGGATGCATCCTAGATCGATCACTGTTATCTGATATGATTTGTCACGGTGAATGATGTAGGTATGCAATCTGGCGTCTTCACAAATTCAGGGAGCTAGTTACTCCATTTGTTATTGAGGTCTCCCTCATATTATATAAGGTATTCGAGGTCACCCTCGAATAAGAAAGTTACTTCGATATGATATGTTACGGGCTCGTGGTAGATAACTAAACTGTATTGTTATTTATTGTTGGATATTACGCTTATGATTCCGTATTTGTCAATGTTTCCGTTTACATACTGAATTATTATATGTTTATTGAAGGTATTTATGCTTTGACATGTTTATGTGACTACCGTCTACTATGCTAGGATATGTTTCATAGGTTTAAATGTGATTCACATGTTGCCATCTGATTATGTGTTAGTTTATCGTTATGTGAACTCGTTGATCTGTGTGATGACTATGTTGGTGGTAATCAATTGATCTATATGTTTAGTGTGTATAATCACCTTTCAGTTAATTTGGTGAACTTTGCCTATCCGTTAGTGTATCTATCTGCTTATATTTGACCTGCCATGATAAGTTATGATTATACTAAGGTTTGACACCGGGGAAATGATTCAACTTATAATGTCGACGGATTGAATTTGCTAATTGCTTTGCTATGTCTCTAGTCCATTAATTATAGTTTCCAAGTGTATTTCCTATTTGTATGTGGTGCCATGACTTTGGCGCTATTATTGATTCCACTATTACGATACAGAGTAAGTTATTAAATGTGATTACTTGACTTGTGTGAATGCCATGCTTTCCTTCTTGTTAGCTGTTTTACGCTAGTTTTGATATTTCGTTTGGTTTATATGCACTCGAGTTTCAGTTTAGTACCACCGTCACGGTTATTTTGATGTGTTTGAGTATGTGCCATTATTGTGCTATGTGTTGTCCTTCTCATTATTTGTTTCTTCGGTTTATTGTAATTGTGTTTCCGCAGAATCCTCCATGATTCATTGAATCTTATTCGTTCTGACTTTGTTATTAGTTTCTTTGTTTCAATTTCGTATTTACTTGTTTTGTTTAGCTTTTGTTTCGTTATATCTCATTCCTTTGGGTTTTGTAAGCTCGGCGCACTTTCTTTTTCTGCGGTGGTATTAAGCATTCAAGATGAGCTTGTGGGATGTGATGCGGGTTTGAGAGTAGAGTTGAGAGCAAGACTTTACCCTAGAGATCTTATATTTATTTTGATTATTAAGTTATTTATGTTTTCTTTTGATTATTTTGTAAAGGCTTCCGCTATTGAATATTATTTAAAGTTATGATATGAAACCGTATTGTGATATCTTTACCCTTGTCGGGTTGGGGTGTTACAATTTATGGTATCGAGCCAGTTTTAGGACCCTTAGAGCTTAGGCTATGACACCGTGAGGATTGGGTAGACATTAGGTTTCGTCTGTTCGAGATATCCGATTCCTTTTGATGGTCGTTGGATTTGACCGATATCCTTTTGCCTTTCTTGAATTGGCCCTCCTCTTTTCACATGAATTTTGTTATTTTGTTTTCGCTCGTCCGTTTGTCGATCGTTAGATGGAGACTACCGTGGAGCCGAAGAAGATGGTGCCGACCACCTGCGTTTTTGCTGCAGCGATCCACCTCTTTGGAGAGGTTCGTGAAGCGAAGCCACATGCCCATTGACCGTCTTCTTTGGAGACATCGAGGATCTTCTTTGGAGGAAGTTGGACGGACCAACCAAAGAAAGCGCAAGAGCGGAGACAAGATTCAACCGTGGCTGAGAAGATTCATCTACTTCATATGATTTGGTAGCGACTTATGTCACTCGATTCGTTTGTCATGCATTTCGAGGCGGTTTGATGTTTTGTTAAGTGATTACGATCCGTATTGCCTTTCTCTGATTTGTTGGCTTCGGTGTGAATCGTGAAGTTTTATCGTTTAGCATTTTGAGTATATCTCAACTTTTCCTTTGAATCGTCAGTAATGAGTCATGAGGAACCGTTGATGGAAAAGTAGTAGAGAAGTCTGAAACTAAAGTCGTTGACAACCAAGGCTTCACTACTAGGTATCATGATAGATGTCCCGAGTTCTTGGAAGATGGAGGAGTAGTTTGGGCTAGGAAGACTTGTATGTTTTGTAGATCGTGTGCTTGGGAAGAGGAAGAATGCGAGGTGGACCCGGATTTGGAGTCTACGCTACTAGTAGGTTTAATCGATACAAGAATAGAGATTAGCTCACGATTAGTTGTCCTCTTTATGAGAAATTCCTGACATTGGATTTTGAGTTTAGGTCCTTTTGTTTCATTTAGATGATTGAGTCTTGGATTATTAAGTTTTGTTTTGGAAGTTCATCTTAAGACGATTTTGCAACTTTTGTTTGATAAATGGAAATAAAACAAAATTTTGAAAGTATAGTTCTGTCTGTTGTTTTTCCTTGATAGATTCGTTAAGTTTCCGTTAGTCCCCATAAGTTTAGATCGCTATTTGTTTTCTTGATGATGTCACTTAATCATAGCTTGAAATGAAGTATGACCATCATGATGGTATACTCATGTGAATCTGGTCTGTTACAGTATGTTACTTGCTATCGTATGTTATCGTATGTGATATGTTTGTTGTGATTACTGTTATGTGTTTTGCCATGACCCGGGACCGAATATGATGACAATAAGGACTTGTTATGTGATGCAAGTATTATGGCCTTTGATCAGCGTGATAATACGAGATCATATAATTTGAACTTATTGAAATCATATGATGAGGGAAATGCACGTGGTTGATCACGTGAATGGACTTTGACTTGTATCTGTTATTTCGCACTTCTCATGTTCGTTTGAAATTTTGTACCTATTTGTGAGTTTTAAATTAGATATCATACATTATGAGTTTTATGCGCTTTGGACCCGAAATTGTTATGATTTGTGTGAACTATGGATTGCTATGTTTTCTCTAAGTGTAATGCGTCTCAGTGTACCCTTATTATGATCTTTGGATATTTCGTGAAGTGTTTGAGTTACATTAGATCCTTTTAGTTTGATTATCTGCGACTAGTGAGATCGTTAGGATTCGTTTTGTCTATGTATATGTTTGTTCTCCTCATTAGATATCTGAATATGTTAGAGCGTGTTGTTTGATTTTCGGCATCTCATCTGTTTTACGCCAATCGTTAATAAGTATATGATTATCATTTATAAGTATTTGATTATTGGTTCGATTTCGAAAAGTATGAGTTGAATATTCGATAAGAATCCGTTTGTTCGAAATAAGATTCGTGTTTGCTTTATTTCCTTGAAATTCGAAATCCGGTTTGTTTTCTGTCTGTTCCGTCTTGTTCAATTTAGAGGGCGAAATTTTCTTTTTAGAAGGGAGAGTTGTAAAACCTAAAATATAAACGCATAATAAAGACTAAAATACCCTTAGAATCGAAATTTATAGAATACGTACAAGACAATTATAATCATTTTACGAAATTAAAAACTTAACTTGTATATAATTAAAACTTAACTAATATGTATGCGTGATCGACATTGTACGAAAAGTTAAGCGTCTCGCTAAATAGTTGGGCCATTCGTTTTGGTGAGATGGACTCGCCGAGAGAAACCACTTGGGCGAGTGTTTGTTCGGTTGGACAATGGAGCCGAGAGCCCAAGATGGGTGTTTGTTGTGTTCGTTTGGATCAAGAGGCCGAAGCCCACACCCCCTAAAGCCCTAACCGAATTTTGTACTACCACTATATATATAACACATTAAAACAATTTGGAACCCTAGTTTTGTTTGCCTCTTCTCTCTTTTCTTTTCTATTCGGCCGAACCTAATCCCTTGGTGTCGAGACTTTGTTTCCAACGAGCTAAGGTATAATCACGTTCTATTCGTTCACTTTGATACATCTAACTTTATAATATGTTGCAATATGTCTTGTTTAGTCGAAGCTTATGTTTTTGTGTCGAGCCATATGAAACCGAAACCAACTACATAATGAATCGGACCTTAGATAACATGCAGACGGGAATATGTAAGATACGTAGAAGAGTTAGGGTTTCGAAATATATTAGCGAAACCTATGTGGTAGCCGAAACATGTAAGAGTTTGTGGACGCGTGTTAAATGAGTAAAAGACATGCAAAACCAAAACCCTAAGTGTAATTAATGGTCTAAACATGTGATTATAATGGTTTTGATAAACCCTAAAACTGGACAGCATCATATGTCGAACTTGTGTGCATCATAGATCGAATTTTACAAGTGCAATAATCTGGGTTTTTGTGGGAAAAGCTTATTTTATGTCTTAGTTAAGTTTTCCAAGTGGTTTGGTCGAATTTGGAGTTGTCTAAGTCATATTTTTTAATTTTACAAGATCAAGTGTCAAAGCTGAGAAAACGGGTCTGAAATTTAGTTGGATTGTCTGATTTTTCATTTGCAAACCATAATGAATCGGGAGCTCTCCTTTTACAGGATTGACATTTAGGATATAAATGAATTTCTGGGAGTTTTGGGAATTTTTCCAAGGTGTCTAAACAGGTCTAATAAGTGTAAACTTTTAAGGTGTATTTTCTGATTACTTTCTGGGCAGGTCTGGACTTATGATTTTCCGTAGGCCATTTAGCATGGAAATAGAACCCACCAATTTTTGTAGAGTCTCTTAACTCATATGGGAACCCCTGGAATTTTGCTTGATTTCATTTGAGCTAAGTAAGTATTTTATAAAAATCGCTAAAGTCCGGTCCGAATATGAGTTAAAGAAACTGAAAGATAAAATATAATATCAATAGGTAACACACTTACAAATGCATAAGAAGCTTATAAAATGAGAATATACTTATAACTCTAAGAATGTTAATGCGATGAATCCGTTATAACCTTAATGATGGTAATAAGTATTAAATAAATCATAATCCGTGTAGATTCGTTGAAGGAGACGCGACGTTACATCTTCGTATTCCTACATTCGTTTGCTTTCCTCTCATTTGCTTTACGGTACAGATATTCTGACCTTTTTAGTAAAGGTTTCTCATGATTTCTTTCCGTTGTCATATCTCTTATTTTTATTAGGATTTCCTATACCATTGCTATGATTCCCTTCTGTTTATGTTAATCTCTGTTTATGCGAACCTCGTATGTTGAATCTTGTGTATCGATTTGAACTTAAGATTATGAACCGATTATGAACATTTGATTATGAACTTCCGATTATGAATGTATGGTATATGACTTTGATATGAACCTTTGATTTATGAACATTTGATATGAACCCTTTCTGACTTGTTTGATCCGTTGCTTATCTGAAACTTACGTTTAGTGAACCATGAAATATCGATTTGGACTTTATGATATGAAACCTATGATATATATATCTCATTGACTTTTATGATGAATTATGATCATGTCAATTATGACAATCTGTTTGACCTAAGTTAGTTTGACACCCGAGCTAAATATTTCACTAGTCATGGGGGGTTCCATGTCCGTATCGATGATGCACCTCGATATGACTCTAGAGTAGAGTGATGTTACGCACGTCCACTGGATGGTGGAGCATATTTTGTATATGTAGGAAGGGTATGGATGCATCCTAGATCGATCTGTTATCGATATGATTTTATGCGGTGAATGATGTCGGAGTGCAATACGGCGTCTTCACAAATTACGGGAGCTAGTTACTCCATTTGTTATTGAGGTCTCCCTCATATTATATAAGGTATTCGAGGTCACCCCTCCGAATAAGAAAGTTACTTACGATATGATATGTTCTGGCTCGTGGTAGATAACTAAACTGTATCACATTGTTATTTACGTGTTGGATATTACGCTTATGATTTCGTATTTGTCAATGTTTCCGTTTACATCTTGAATTATTATATGTTTATTGAAGGTATTTATGCTTTGACATGTTTATGTGACTACCGTCTACTATGCTAGGATATGTTTCATAGGTTTAAATGTGATTCGCATGTTGCCATCTGATTATGTGTTAGTTTATCGTTATGTGAACTTCGTTGATCAGTGATGACTATGTTGGTGGTAATCAATTGATCTGTATGTTTAGTGTGTATAAATCGCTTGGTTAATGGTGAACTTTGCCTATCCGTTAGTGTATCTATACGCTTATATTTGACTGCCATGATAAGTTATGATTATACTAAGGTTTGACACGGGAAATGATTCAACTTATAATGTGCGGATGCGAATTTGCTAATTGCTTTGCTATGTCTCTAGTCCATTAATTATAGTTTCCAAGTTGTATTTCCTATTTGTATGTGTGACTTTGACTACTATTGATTCCACTATTACGATCTGGGTAAGTTATTAAATGTGATTACTTGACTTGTGTGAATGCCATGCTTTCCTTCTTGTTAGCTGCATGCTAGTTTTGATATTTCGTTTGGTTTATATGCACTCGAGTTTCGATTTAGTACCGCGTCTGGTTATTTTGATGTGTTTGAGTATGTGCCATTATTGTGCTATGTGTTGTCCTTCTCTGTTATTTGTTTCTTCGGTTTACGTGTAATTGTGTTTCAGCGAGAATCCTCCATGATTCATTGAATCTTATTCCGTTCTGACTTTGTTATTAGTTTCTTTGTTTCAATTTAGTTATTTCTGTTTTGTTTAGCTTTTGTTTAGTTATATCATTCCGGGTTTTGTAAGCTCGGCCGCACTTTCTTTTCTCTGGCGGGTATTAAGCATTCAAGATGAGCTTGTGGGATGGCTGATCTGGGTTTGAGAGTAGAGTTGAGAGCAAGACTTTACCCTAGAGATCTTATATTTATTTTGATTATTAAGTTATTTATGTTTTCTTTTGATTATTTTGTAAAGGCTTCGCTATTGAATTACGATATGAAACCCGTGATATCTTTACCCTTGTCGGGTTGGGGTGTTACAATTTATGGTATCGAGCAGTTTAGGACCCTTAGAGCTTAGGCTATGACACTGTGAGGATTGGGTAGACATTAGGTTTCGATCTGTTCGGATATCTTTCGATTCCTTTTGATGGTCGATTCGGTTTGACTTGATATCCTGTTGCCTTTCTTGAATTGGCCCTCCTCTTTTCACATCGAATTTTGTTATTTTGTTTTATTCTCGTCCGTTTGTCGATCGTTAGATGGAGACTACCCGTGGAGCCGAAGATGATAGTGCCGACCCTGTTCTTTGCAGCAGTCCCTGTCTTTGGAGAGGTTCGTGAAGCGAAGCCACACCCATTGCCGTCTTCTTTGGAGACATCGGGATCTTCTTGGAGGAAGTTGGACGACCAACCAAAAGCGCCAGAGCGGAGACAAGATTCAACCGGTGGCTGAGAAGATTCATCTACTTCATATGATTTGGGCGTGACTTATGTCACTCTGATTCGTTTGTCATGCGTTTGAGGCGGTTTGATGTTTTTTTAAGTGATTCGATCCGTATTGCCTTTCTCGATTTGTTGAAACTTCGGTGTGAATCGTGAAGTTTTATCGTTTAGCATTTTGAGTATATCTCAACTTTTCCTTTGAATGCGTCGGTAATGAGTCATGAGGAACCGTTGCGGAAAAGTAGTAGAGATCGAAACTAAAGTCGTTGACAACCAAGGCTTCACTACTAGGTATCATGATAGATGTCCCGAGTTCTTGGAAGATGGAGGAGTAGTTTGGGCTAAGAGTCGCGACTTGTATGTTTTTGTAGATCGTGTGCCGGAAGAGGAAGAATCACGAGGTGGACCCGGATTTGGAGTCTACCGCTACTAGTAGGTTTAATCTGATACAAGAATAGAGATTGCGCTCCTGATTAGTTGTCCTCTTTATGAGAAATTCCTGACATTGGATTTTGAGTTTAGATCCTTTTGTTTCATTTAGATGATTGAGTCTTGGATTATTAAGTTTTGTTTTGGAAGTTCATCTTAAGACGATTTTGCAAATTTTGTTTGATAAATGGAAATAAAACAAAATTTTGAAAGTATAGTTCCTGTCTGTTGTTTCCTTCTGATAGATTCGTTAAGTTTCCGTTAGTCCTCATAAGTTTAAATGCACTATTTGTTTCTTGATGATGTCACTTAATCATAGCTTGAAATGAAGTATGACCATCATGATGGTATACTCATGTGAATACAGTGCATTATAGTATGTTACTTGCTATCGTATGTTATCGTATGTGATATGTTTGTTGTGATTACGGTTATGTGTTTTGCCATGACCCGGGACCGAATATGATGACAATAAGGACTTGTTATGTAATGCAAGTATTATGGCCTTTGATCAGCGTGATAATACCGAGATCATATAATTTGAACTTATTGAAATCATATGATGTCTGGGGAAATGCTGCATGGTTGATCGTGAATGGACTTTGACTTGTATCTGTTATTCGCACTTCACATGTTAGTTTGAAATTTTGTACCTATTTGTGAGTTTTAAATTAGATATACATTGCGTATGAGTTTTATGCGCTTTGGACCCGAAATTGTTATGATTTGTGTGAACTATGGATTGCTATGTTTGCTCTAAGTGTGTACGTCTCCGTGTACCCTTATTATGATCTTTGGATATTTTGTGAAGTGTTTGAGTTACATTAGATCCTTTTAGTTTGATTATCTGCGACTAGTGAGATCGTTAGGATTGTCTATGTATATGTTTGTTCTCCTCATTAGATATCTGAATATGTTAGAGCGTGTTGTTTGATTTTAGGCATCTCATCATTTTTTACGCCAATACGTTAATAAGTATATGATTATACATGTTAAGTATTTGATTATTGGTTCGATTTCGAAAAGTATGAGTTGAATATTACGATAAGAATCCGTTTGTTCGAAATAAGATTAGTGTTTGCTTTATTTCCTTGAAAATCTGAAATCCGGTTTGTTTTACGTCCTGTTCGTCTTGTTCAATTTAGGGGCGAAATTTTCTTTTTAGAAGGAGAGTTGTAAAACCTAAAAATATAAGCATAATAAAGACTAAAATACCCTTAGAATGAAATTTATAGAATCACATACAAGACAATTATAATCATTTTACGAAATTAAAAACTTAACTTGTATATAATTAAAACTTAACTAATATGTGTACGTGATCGACATTGTACGACGAAAAGTTAAACGTCTCGCTAAATAGTTGGGCCATTCGTTTTGGTGAGATGGACTCAAGCCGAGAGCCACTTGGGCCGAGTGTTTTGTTCGGTTGGACAATGGAGCCGAGAGCCCAAGATGGGTGTTTGTTGTGTTCGTTTGGATCAAGAGGCGAAGCCCACACCCTAAAGCCCTAACCGAATTTTGTACTACCACTATATATACAACACATTAAAACAATTTGGAACCCTAGTTTTGTTTGCCTCTTCTCTCTTTTCTTTTCTATTCGGCCGAACCTAATCCTTGGTGTCGAGACTTTGTTTCCAACGAGCTAAGGTATAATCACGTTCTATTTGTCTCACTTTGATACATCTAACTTTATAATATGTTGCAATATGTAGCGAAGCTTATGTTTTGTGTCGAGCCATATGAAACCGAAACAACCTACATAATGAATCGGACCTTAGATAACATGCAAACGGGAATATGTAAGATACGTAGAAGAGTTAGGGTTTGCGTAAAATATATTAGCCGAAACCTATGTGGTAGCCGAAACATGTAAGAGTTTGTGGACGCGTGTTAAATGAGTAAAAGACATGCAAAACCAAAACCCTAAGTGTAATTAATGGTCTAAACATGTGATTATAATGGTTTTGATAAACCCTAAAACTGGACAGCATCATATGTCAAACTTGTGTGCGTCATAGATCGAATTTTACAAGTGCAATAATCTGGGTTTTTGTGCGAAAAGCTTATTTTATGTCTTAGTTAAGTTTTCCAAGTGGTTTGGTCGAATTTGGAGTTGTCTAAGTCATATTTTTTAATTTTACAAGATCAAGTGTCAAAGCTGAGAAAACGGGTCTGAAATTTAGTTGGATTGTCTGATTTTTCATTTGCAAACCATAATGAATCGGGAGCTCTCCTTTTACAGGATTGACATTTAGGATATAAATGAATTTCTGGGAGTTTTGGGAATTTTTCCAAGGTGTCTAAACAGGTCTAATAAGTGTAAACTTTTAAGGTGTATTTTCTGATTACTTTCTGGGCAGGTCTGGACTTATGATTTTCCGTAGGCCATTTAGCATGGAAATAGAACCCACCAATTTTTTAGAGTCTCTTAACTCATATGGGAACCCCTGAAATTTTTGATTTCATTTGAGCTAAGTAAGTATTTTATAAAAATCGCTAAAGTCTGGTCCGAATATGAGTTAAAGAAACTGAAAGATAAAATATGATATCAATAGGTAACACACTTACAAATGCATAAGAAGCTTATAAAATGAGAATATACTTATAACTCTAAGAATGTTAATGCGATGAATCCGTTATAACCTTAATGATGCTAATAAGTATTAAATAAATCATAATCCGTGTAGATTCGTTGAAGGAGACGCGACGTTACATCTTCGTATTCCTACATTCGTTTGCTTTCCTCTCATTTGCTTTAAGGTACAGATATTCTGACCTTTTTAGTAAAGGTTTCTCATGATTTCTTTCCGTTGTCATATCTCTTATTTTTATTAGGATTTCCTATGCCATTGCTATGATTCCCTACATTTATGTTAATCTCTTTTGTATGAACCTCGTATGTTGAATCTTGCTGTATCTGATTTGAACTTAAGATTATGAACTTCTGATTATGAACATTTGATTATGAACTTCCGATTATGAATGTATGGTATATGACTTTGATATGAACCTTTGATTTATGAACATTTGATATGAACCCTTTCTGACTTGTTTGATCCGTTGCTTATCTGAAAACTATTTTAGTGAACCATGAAATATCTGATTTGAACTTTATGATATGAAACCTCTGATATATATATCTGTTGACTTTTATGATGAATTATGATCTGTGTCAATTATGACAATCTTTTGACCTAAGTTAGTTTGACACGGAGCTAAATATTTCACTAGTCATGGGGTTCCATGTCGTATCGATGATGCACCTCGATATGACTCTAGGGCAGTAGAGTGATGTTACGCCACGTCCACTGGATGGTGGAGCATATTTTGTATATGTAGGAAGGGGCGTATGGATGCATCCTAGATCGATATGTTATCGATATGATTTATGCGGTGAATGATGTAGGTATTACTGTCTGGCGTCTTCACAATTCAGAACTAGTTACTCCATTTGTTATTGAGGTCTCCTTCATATTATATAAGGTATTCGAGGTCACCCCTCGAATAAGAAAGTTATTCGATATGATATGTTCGGGCTGGTGGTAGATAACTAAACCTGTATCACATTATTTACGTGTTGGATATTACGCTTATGATTCGTATTTGTCAATGTTTCCGTTTACATACTGAATTATTATATGTTTATTGAAGGTATTTATGCTTTGACATGTTTATGTGATTACCGTCTACTATGCTAGGATATGTTTCATAGGTTTAAATGTGATTCACATGTTGCCATCTGATTATGTGTTAGGTTATCGTTATGTGAACTCGTTGATCTGTGTGATGACTATGTTGGTGGTAATCAATTGATCTGTATGTTTAGTGTGTATAATCTGCTCAGTTAATCTGGTGAACTTTGCCTATCCGTTAGTGTATCTATCTGCTTATATTTGACACGCCATGATAAGTTATGATTATACTAAGGTTTGACCTGGGAAATGATTCAACTTATAATGTATGCGAATTGCTGAATTTGCTAATTGCTTTGCTATGTCTCTAGTCCATTAATTATAGTTTCTAAGTTGTATTTCCTATTTGTATGTGTATGCCATGACTTTTGCTATTGATTCCACTATTGATCTGAGTAAGTTATTAAATGTGATTACTTGACTTGTGTGAATGCCATGCTTTCCCTTCTTAAGCTGTTTACGCTAGTTTTGATATTTCGTTTGGTTTATATGCACTTTCGTTTCAGTTTAGTACACGCTGGTTATTTTGATGTGTTTGAGTATGTGCCATTATTGTGCTATGTGTTGTCCTTCTACATTTTGTTTTTTCGGTTTACGTGTAATTGTGTTTCCATGAGAATCCTCCATGATTCATTGAATCTTATTCCTTCTGACTTTTGTTAGTTTCTTTGTTTCAATTTCGTTATTTCTTTTTGTTTAGCTTTTGTTTAGTTATATCTGTTCCTTTGGGTTTTGTAAGCTCGGCCGCACTTTCTTTTCTGTGGCGGGTATTAAGCATTCAAGATGAGCTTGTGGGATGGCTGATCTGGGTTTGAGAGTAGAGTTGAGAGCAAGACTTTACCCTAGAGATCTTATATTTATTTTGATTATTAAGTTATTTATGTTTTCTTTTGATTATTTTGTAAAGGCTTCCGCTATTGAATATTATTTAAAGTTCTGATATGAAACCGTATTGTGATATCTTTACCCTTGTCAGGTTGGGGTGTTACACCTTATTACAACATCATCAAGGATATCAATATCCTTGGATACAACCTATCTCTATTTGTATATCGATGCACCTCATCGATTATACACCCTTGGCATCTTTCACTAATGCCACTTGATTTGACTTCTAGGCATCCCGGTAATGCCTTGACCGCGGACGTTTAGCACATTTCACTAATGCCTTCGTCTTGACTCCTGGCATTCTTCACTAGTGCCTTTGACACGGACGTTTGGCACCTTTCATTAATGCATTCGTCTTGACTCCTTTGGCATTCTTCACTAATGCCTTTGACACGGACGTTAAGCACCTTTCACTAATTCTTTCGTCTTGACTCTTTCGGCATCATTCATTAATGCCTTTGACACAACACTTCTATGGAGAAAGAAAGAACAACCAACAAGAGAACCTCAGTAGTCTTGATGATGACGAAGTATGGCAACTCGTGGACTTGAGCTTGCTTGACTTCAAGAGGTGGTGATCTCGCCTTTAAGAGGAACCTAGAGAATCACACAAAAACAAAACACAAACTACATAGAGAGATTCTTAGGATCTGAGGTTAGAAGGTTACAATACTTGGAGAAAGTATGTGTGGGAGTGGCAACCCAAAATGAAGAAATGGCTCACTATTTATAGAAGAAATTTAGCTACTGTTCCACGGATCCCACAGATCCCTCACTTGAGGATCCGTCGGTCATTCCGGGGATCCGTGGGACGCTCCTTTTTGCCATGGTTTTTGGGTCATGGGTCATGGGTTATGGGTCCTAGACATTGGACCATGGATATCCAAGTAGATACAATGTATCTACAAGATGCAATGCATCTAGTCCATGGGTCATGGGTTAAAACCATGGGTCATGGATAATATCCATATATGACTTATGCATGATGTCATGCAATGGGTTATGGGTTATGCTCCATTGGTATGGGTCATGCTCCATGGGTATGGGTCATGGACTTTGGGTTTTACCCAACAACATTCAATGTATTTGGTCAATGGGTCAAATACTTAAACTTCTACCCATTGTATTACCCATTATGATACATACTAATTATGTATATATTTGCCCAATATGTAAACACTAGTTGTTGTACATATGTATTACTAAATCATAAAACCACTTTTACTTGTTTAGTGTTTTATGTGAAAATGTAGGTGTGTTAGTAAACTATTGGCTCAAACCATTTCATTATTTTATTTGTTTCGTTAAAATGATTTTCGTTTGTTATCGACAAAACATTAGAAGATAAGTAAAATATAAATAAACGTTTTCGGCTTTTTGTATTAACAAAACTCTTCTCTAGAGAAGAAAAACCATTCCCTTCTCAAGAAATCTAAAACAAAAAACAAGAAAATTTTTCTACAACTAAACTCTTCCTAACTAACGATTTTTAACTAATGATTTTTACCCAATGATTTAAAGTGGGAGGTCGTCTTTTGGGAAGAGAAGGCGCTGTCATCGCTATGGTCAATGCTTGGTGAGAGACACAAAGTTTCTTTGCATTTATGTCATATACTGTTAGGTTCCCATTTATGTAACACAAGCATCAATATAAGAAATAAGGTAAGAGAGATCGGATGAACACTTTAGCCAAACACACGAATATAATGAAGAAAGGTTTATGCTTAGAGTGAATGAGAAAAGTGAACAACCAACTCTCTAATGAGAGTTACAAGATTATTTACAGGAGGGAACTAGAGCAACACACCAAGTTCCCATCCTTTCCTTATTGGGCTTTGGATAGGCTCATGGGCTTTCTACATGAGCCTAGCCTTGATTACTAACATAAAAGCCATAATTAAGCTAACTATTACATATTAATTACTGACACTTGAATTCTAGTTTAGGAGTAATTCCAACAATCTCCCCCTAAGTGTTAGTGATTGATGATTCGATCTTTAAACGTTGTAGGTCTTTGATGTAATAGTAGCGGCGTCTTCGACATTCTTCTTTCTTGTGAGAAGAAGTGCCTTGATTCGAACAATCTCCCCAGTGTAGGGAAATTGTTTCCTTTGAAGTAATATGCTTTGATGTCATCATTATCTTTGTTCTTTGATCTTTGTTCTTTGTGATGGAAGTGATAGTATGTTGTGGTTGTCTGCATCAGGTCCGCTTCATTGCTCCAGTGTCTCCACGTCTTTCTCCAACATGCTCACACACTCTTTATCGTTGGATTTTGGTGTTGATGTATTTCTCTTAGTCTTAAGCTTTGTAGATTCTTTGACTTTGACGAAGAATCATTCTGACTTTGTTTTGCCTTTTGAGAGAACTTCAATTAGTGTTGTTGTTGGTATGAGCATGTGGAGAGTCTGCACGATCTTTTCCACCTGCAAGCATCCATAAGAAGAAAACATGAAACATGGGTTAGAAATAAACGGCTTACAAGTTTGAACTTCGAGTGTGTTAACAGCATAGTGTGAAAACACAACTCTAATTCTCACAAAGGTTGTTCCTGGCGGAGTCCCACAAGTGAGATAACGCGATACGAGAGTACACCTCTGATTCGGATGAGTCAGAGGTATACGAGAAGCATCACCCCGTATGGTAGTTTGAGACACACGAAGCATAATCACGGGGAGTTACCAAAGTGACCGCTGTCGGGCTTTTGATGTTGACCACGGCAGGAGTTTCCATTCAATCACTGAGGATCACAGGTGTGACCCTCTCATAAATGTTCTCGACAGATTGTTAAGATCTGTGTAGGACTCTAGAATTGTATCACTTGCGTCCTTATTGTTGAACGACAAGTGATGAGATTTCAAGTGTACCTAAGAGATCTTTTGATGAATCTCATGGCTCTAGACTCAATAGTGCGCTTTGGTTTTCCTGAGCGGTGACTAGGGAGAGGGTCTCTTTCTTCAATACCAGCAATCTCTAAGAGAAAGCCGATAGTTTACGTAGGGTTCCCTGTGAGAATGAAACAAGTTTTTGTTGAGAGAAACTTGAGTGGCTAAGAAGGTTTAGTGCATGCGTCCTTGGGTCCATGACGACTTTGATCTTCAATACGGTGTCATCAAGTGACAACCAGTAGCATATGAATTGAACCCGGTGTCTGCCCTAAGTTGAATAATCACGGAGGGCTATTTATTTTCATCCTTTTCTTTACTTTTCTTTTTAATTCTTCAACTCCTTCTTTCTCCGATTCTCATTTTCTCCTTTTTATAATCATACCTAAGGACTTCTAATTCTAACTATTGGTGGTGTCCTTGGGTAGATCCTTCCGACTCTGGCGGATCATAGGACGGTTATTCTAACCTTAGTCACCTTATAACTCCATGACTAACCTATGTTGCCATAAAACCATTTTCATGAAAATATCTCAAAGTGGTTATGAGTAAAAGCATTTAATACCCTTTGTTGAGAGTTTAAGCTTTTCAGAAATACTCCCCCTCCACATGTGCTTAAGTATTTTGGCGAAATCACGTTGCGTTGAGAAAATGCACTTTTGAATTGATTAACTCTAGATAGACAATTCCCAGAGACACGATTACGTTGCATAGTTAAAGAGATACATTGTCGGCTTTTAGGTGACAACTAGCTCTAATAACTACCTTGAAGGTGTGGACAAACCTCGAAAGGTTGTCAAACCCGTCAAAGTTCATGTCTACCAAGAGTTTTCTCGAATGGTACATTCTACTAGGACAAGTCCTTTGCGAGACACGTTTACATCACTAGCGAGCTAACTTGAAATTATTACCCGTCCCGAACAATTCTTTTCGAGTTACTAACATTTAAGATCTCGTCAATTCATTAGTTAAGTCTTTTAGCACAACGATTCATTTGCAATTCGCAACATATTTCTTATCACATAATTTTTCTCCCCCTAAAAAATGGCATATAAATGTTATTTTTGACGAAATTTTGATATCGAATATGTCCATTTCGAGTTTTGGGGGAAGATTACCACGAAGAACAATTTTGTGAACAAAGTTTTTAAGCAAATACTCCCCCTCAACAAGTGATGTAAACTTTTGAGGTTTTGAAAAAACATAAGGGGAAGTACTTGTTCTTTTGAGCAAAACTTTGAAAATGAAAGTTTTGATAGTTTTACTAAAAAGTAAGAAGCTTTAAGCTCCTTTTATAGGATTGTGGCAGGCGTGATACCACAGGGTCCTTTCATTACAAGTACGGGTTGTGCATTGTTATGTGTGCACAAGCCATTTAGGGAAATGATGTAATAAGTATGAAACAAATTAACCTCTCCCCAATTGACGATGTTACTAGATCAGCTCCCCTCAAGCTGACAACCGTTTTCAGCAGATTCAAAACTTTGATGTAGAGAACGTTTCCTCTAACTTTTGAAATTTTAGATGCGTAGCGGAATTTGTAGATGAGCAGTAAACCACACCAAGATAATCTGTTTTGTTCGTAATCCGCAGTTGTGCACAATCACGGAAACTCCGTTAGAGGAACATGCAAGATCTTCTCACGTATGTAAATGCTTCACACGGACAAACCACGAAAGATGAAGTAAAACTACTTCCCCAGTTTGTTGAGGTCTATCGGAACAATAATCAATTGTGAATATGCAATTACTCGATTAAAATGACCGAGTGTGAGGCATCATAACATCATAATTATGTAACATCACACACGATAACCTGTGGCGGTGAGATGATAACACCAAAGTGAGACGTTTGAGCCACATATCGTCTCATTTCTTCCCCCTGATTAAAGACATTGAAGAAAGGATAGGGTTTTCGCTCAAAGAGCAAAAGCACATCAAGGAAGAAATGAACACACATCAAGGAAACAAACACCACCTACACTCTCTTCCCCTCAATGTTTTCAATGAATCAGAATCATACACCACGTATGTTGATGATGAATTGAAGACAGCGAAACCATGTATAAGGAGACAGCGAAACCATGTATGTCCAATGAGTCTAACGAGTGTGAAGTACCATAAATGTTTTGTGAGAATCAACAGAGGATAAGATTTCTTAGTTCATTATGTTGAACATGGTACATTGTGAGCCATTGTTCTTTCCAATAGTTTTGTCATAACCAGCTGGAAAGATGTCAGCCATAGTGAGCTCATTAGGGGCATTGATGCTTTCTTGATTGACAACCATTTTTGTGATTTGAAAGTTATTAGACAAAAGAACAAACATATGGAAACACTTTGTGTTAGACTTAGTTTGATTTATTGTCCAATTCCTTGATTGACGTTATCATGATTATGATTGTTACAAATCCTTAGTTACTTTAGTCCAGTTGTTTGAAGTTGATGTGATAAGTTATGTGCACATGTTAATATAGAAGATTTAAAGACCAATTTTCACTTAAACACACAACATATTAACATTTGTAAGCTTTTGTGTAACAATAGACATATTCGAAACAATTAACACGTATGCTTAGGCGTAACGGTCAAAAGACACGAGAAAGGTAGGTTATGCGTAATCATGAGGACTTATGCTTAAAAAGGTGCTTAAGCGTAGCGTGAGGTAATAAAGACCAAATCTTAGGCGTAAGAATATCTTACGCGTAAAATAAGTTCAAAGCTATAAGCTTCTGCGTAGGGTTAAGTGAATGTTACTCATAAGGTATACTCCTAAGAGTAAAGCTTATGCGTAGCAAACCTTGTTTACGCATATCTTTCCAAGATCGGCGTAATCCACTATAGACTTCTTATGCGAGAAAGGGATTATCGTGAGATTTCTCTTAGGCGTAATCCTTTATGCATAAAAGTATTCCTTATGCAAAGCAATTTTAGAACACCTTTATGCGAATTTTCTGAGTAAGCGGTGAAAATCATGAACATGAAAAACTTGATAACAGGTAATTTCAAGCACTATCAGGATCACAAAACAAGAACTTAGACCAAATCGATTAAACTTAGAATAGCATAGGTATAGTGTTTTAAGCTCTAAACCCTATTTCTCGCTCAATGATTCAACCAAAATAATCAATCAAGAATCATATCTGGACTATCTTAGATGACATATGAATGAAATAGAACAAGTTTTAACACAAATTAGCCACCGAATCAAACAATTGAGTGGTATGAACAAGAACCCTAAATCATGAATTCTAACAATTTTGTTGTTTCTGGGCAAATTAAAGGCTCCTAATGTGTATATAAGCATATTCTAACACATTGATATACATCTAAGCATAGCAGAACACAAGGATATGAAAACCCCCAATTATGAAGTAGGTTCAAAACATGTTTTAGAAAGGTTTTAACACAACCCATTACAACACAAGCACACTTAGGCGAAATCCCCAATTCATACACATACACGTAACTTTCAAAGTCAAATTTTGCAAGATTAACCGTTGGATTGAATTTTTTTTTCAAAGACCATAGTTTAAAATCATGATCAAAACATAATTGAGTTTGATGAATGGATTTGCAGAATTAAATAGGATCGTTGGATCTTGATAGGAATGAGGTTGGAGAGGAGTTTGGATTAAAATTACTTTTCAACGATTACACATTCAGCCCCTCAACCACAAACATTTTCAACCAAGACCCATTAACTCCCTTTTTGGTTAGACAAAACATTTATTAGGCAAGAAACATAATGATACTCCCCCTTGACTTTTGAAATGATGAAATTTTTAAACATATGAGTCCGATGAGAGTATGTGACAAGATACATATCCACCGTTTGTAGAAGAAACAAGCGTATATTTTGGTAACATGCAAGTACAAGGTTTTATGAAGCGAAAAATATTTACTTTCTCCCCTCAACACTTGACCAAAAAATCTTGAATTTTGAAAGAGTAAAGTGTTGACGGAAGTTTTGTACTTGCCATGTTTGAAAGAAATTAGATAGAAGAATATTTTTGAATTTTATTAGATTTTATATTTTTGTATTTTGTTTTTGAAATTATTTACAAAAGAGGTTTTGGTGTTTGGTGGTTTTAAGAATATTTTAAAAGTTCATCGGTTCCTCAGTCAAACACCGATAACAATCACAGTGGACCAACTCATTAAACTTAGCGGGAGCTAAGGCTTTGGTGAAGATATACGCGGTTGGTATTCATACCCACAAAGTATAATTCAACGGTACCCTTTTCTACGTGCTCCTTGATGAAATGATATCGAAGATCGATGTGCTTTGATTTTGAATGTTGAGCGAGTTGCCGCGAGATCAATGGCACCGATTGTCGCAGTACATGGGATTACATCAAATACCTAACCATAGTCTTTGAGTTGTGTTCTCATCCAAATGACTTGAGCACAACACGCTTACATGGCTACATATTACCTTACATTTGAGGACGCGATATGCAGTCCTGCTTCTTCGATTGCCATGACACGGTTTATCACCAAGAAATTGTAAGGCTCTGAAGTACTTTTAGAGAATCTAAGCAACCTGCGTGATCGGCGTCTAAAAAGCTATTAGTTCAAAACGGAATCCTTCGGATACGGATCCCCAAATTAATGGTTCCTTGATGTATCGGAGGATTCTTTTAGCCTCAGAGAGGTGAGTTTCAGTTGGTCTCGACTGATAGCGGGAGCAAAGATATCGGCAAAGACAATATCTCGGGTCTTGGTACATTAGATACATGAGAGACCCAAAAATACTTTGGTATTTGGTAGGGTCAACCAATTTCCCATGCAAATCAGGTTCTTAGTATGTGCCATTAGTGTGGCATAGGTGTCACAGGTTTGCATTCCATGTTTGTTTAAAATTTCAAGAGCATATTTGGAGTGACTTAGGAAAATACCACGGGGTGATTGATGAACTTGCAATCCAAGAAAGAATGTAAGTTCACCCATCATGGACATTTCAAAATGTTTTTCATTAGTTTTGAAAAAGCGTTTGAGTACTTTAGATGTGTTGACCTGTGACAACTGGCAATTTAGGGAGTCTATTTTAGGTAACCGCATTACGTTAATCTAAGCGAGCTTTTGCCTTTATCACTATTTTATAAACCATGACTTGATTTTATATCGTCTATTGGTTTTTATAATTTATTTCATTATTAAATGAGTTATCGTATGAGTTTTAACTCTATTTGGTAGGCACTATTTGATTCGGCACTAGAAAAGCCTAAAACGAGAATTATTGTAACTTTTAGACCGTAACTTGAAAATTGACAAATAAATAGTCAAAACTTGTGGAAAAATGTAAATAACGATGTTAGAAAGTTGAATCAACATCGTGGGACACTCGAGGGACAATATATGAGCTTCGGGAATGGGTAAGGGATAGTTCTGAAAAATTACAACTCCGACCCCCTCTTTCTCCCTAGCCGGCCCCCTCCCCATTTATTTATTTTTGAGTTCTAGTGTCTAGTATATATACCCTCACCTCACCACACTTTCACCCTTTCATTCTCTCTCTAAAACACACACACCACCCTCTTTCTGTCTCTACACCATCTCTCTAAAAACCCTAACCCTAAACCACCTTGGCGCCACCCATTCCGGCCACCCGCATTGCTCCAGTGCATCACCATACACCACCACCATCATCTTGAAGATCTCTTTCTCCTCTTTCCAACCATATATTACACGCTCCATTTGGACCTCCATAACACCTTCAAATCTTCGAATCAAGATTCGTACTTTTAGGGTTTCATGTGGGTTTTGCAATTGGTGCTTGAATAAGGTAAATGGAACAAGATTTGAGCTTGTTTGAGCTATTAGAAGCCACGAATTGAAATCTAGGGTTTCGACCTAATGATGAAATTTGGGGCTTTTGGGTCTAACATGAAATTAAGTCTAATTAGAGTCTAAATAAACAAGTAATTAATGTTTGGTAAGTGTGTGGTGTATCAATTTGATGGGTTTATGAATTTTCGGTTTAGTTTCATATTTTTGGTTAAGATAGATGATGGGTTTTGTGTTTGGTTATTGATTGGAGCTTGAATGATTGGATTTGGATCTTGTGGAATGAGTTTGGGTGATGTTTGATTGATGTGGAATGGTGTACAAGCCACAAAGACGCGTCACGTGGCTGGCTTGCGTCGCGTGACCCACTTGGGCCATGGGTTCGGGTCGGGTCGATTTGGTAGCTTGTTGGTTGATGTAGTTGAGGTTTGGATGAGGCGCGTGGGTGAAAAGCTTCTAGAGCTTGTTTGGTTCCGCGTGGTCTTAACCGCGACCTTGTCATGACCATTAGGGTCATAACATTGGTTTTGAGTATATTTGGTTGATTGATTGGTTGGCAAGATTGTTTTGAGTTGGTTTGGGATTGAATTGCGCTATTATGACTTTTAAATTTGGACTTGATATATATATTGTTGACTTTGAGCTACGTCGGCGTTACTTTGACTTTTTAGTCAATAGTTGACTCCGACAAAGCCGTATCATGGACTTTAGTATAATTTGGACTATTGATTGATTAAAGCAGAAGTTATGACTTCGCTTGTGGACTCGAAACGAATAACGATATGAGATTAATATTGGAATTTGACGAAATATATATATAAACATGAAAATGCTAATAAATTGTGAAATATAAATAATAAATGGGCTTTTGTACCAAAATATCGATAACAAGACTTATCTTGTTATTTACTATTTTTAAACGGAAACTAACGACTAAATTGGAAATATTTTGTAATAAATAAATAATTAATGTTTCGAGTACACGTTTATCAATAAATGTCAATTGTGGACATTTAATACTAGTTAAGTATTTATTTACTTACGTTGTGTGCATGGGTTACGGATAACCTAGCATTAATAGTGTTGATCCACGTGGGTAGCGGACTTATTAGGTTGAATAATCTAATAAGAGCCCCTGGAAATGCGTTGGGTAACCTTATTAATGGGTGAATTATCCTTATGACTCTTTAGGATACGATTGATTTATGGGATAATAAGCGACACGAATAAATAAATGAGTTTATCGAGTTGGCGAATTCGATAAGGTCTACTATTTATTCCGAAACTTATTGGACTATGGAGCTTATATTAGACGTCTCGTTGTGTCGCATTGAGTCACATATTGTGTTGAATTGAGTCACATATTGTGTTGAATGGAGTTGCATATTGTGATTGCGAAGCATAAAATATTGGTTGTTTGAGTGCATTCATAGCATCATATTGAGTCGATACACCCACACAAGGAATACCAAACACTAGGATTAAATGGTGGCGAGGCGTTTTGGAAATAAAGAAATGGAATACATTGGGGTAGATAACGTTGATTTTGAGGAATATATGTATTAAAGTTGGTCTACATTAATAGGTTGTGCCGAGTCGATAGTTGTTGTGCCGTGATTACCGTATTCTTACGCTAGTGTTTATTTGTGCGTTGATTGCTTGAGGTGAGTTTCATAGCCCCACTTTTGTCTACGTTTTTAACTACATTGGGGTGAGAATCATGCTCTTTTTTGGACCAGTGAAAACTATTTGGATTTTCTTATGTGCTTGGTGTGTAGATAGGCGTCGCATTAGTTGTTGCCTTAGTCTAGGTTAGACCGTTGCCTAGCTAAGAAGAGACTTCTACCTCGACCTAGTCTGGGGTTGGCAATTGTTCTAGATTTTGCCACAGCATCTTTGGACTAGAGTCGCGGGGCCCGAGTAATCCCTGAATGTGGGATATGATTGGAGATCCGGATAGGATCAGGTGTGTGAAAGCGGTATTTATCTATCTTAGGTCTTGCATAGCAAATCAACTCTTACTAGTCCACTATGATTTTGTTGAACTTAAACCTATGAACTCACCAGCGTAAGGTGACCTTTTAGCATGATTTCTCAGGTATTTGAGAGATGTTTGGATTACTTGATCGGTAGAAGCTTGGCAAGAAGGTGGGGTCCAAGGATCATTTCTGACTCTGATAAACTATGGGGACCTATTTGATTAAACCATGTTTTGGGCCTCATATTTACTCTTTTGGATTAAATGTTTTAAATGACTAAATTTGGGATTGGTTTTGAATGTTAAATGACTATCTTTTTGCTATACTTGTGTGCGATACCAATCCAATAGTAATGCCCCGAAAACTTGATTAAGTCTTCCGCTGTACCGAGATTTGGGGGTGTTACATGACCCAAAAATGATGTCATCCACATAAATTTGAACGATTAAGATGTGTGCCCCATGATATTGTATGAAAAGTGTAGGGTCGACCGAACCTTTTACGAAATTATTGGCGATAAGAAAGGATGATAACTTATCATACCACGCCCGCGGGGCTTGTTTGAGACCGTCGAGAGCCTTCTTCGGTTTGTAGAACATGATTAGGGAACTCACGAATCAATCGAATCCTTACGGTTGGCTTACATAGACCGTTTCTTTGAGTTGTCCATTGAGAAAAGCCGTTTTACATCCATCTGAGAAGGCCGTGATGTTCATGTGAGCATAGCGAAAAAATCCGTGCCGCCTCAAGAAGAAGGAACGGGCCGATTCTTCAAAGTCAATACCCTCTTCCTTACGATAACCCTTAGCCACCAGACGTGACTTATTTCGATTCGGTTCCTTGGCATCCATTTGTTTTCCAAATCCATTTTGAGACCAATGGCGAAGACCCCTGTTGGTCTTTCAACCAATTCCCATACTTCAAGGCGTTTAAACTGATTGAGTTCTTCTTGCATGGATTCAATCCAATTGTCTTTGGTCATTGCATCTTTAATGTTTTTCACGTTGATTAGCGGTGGTAAGTGCATAAATGCAATGTTCACCGTCTGCGTGAAGGCGTTGTCTAATTCTGGCGGTTGATTGGGTTACCAATAATGTTCTCAAGAGGATGGTCTTTCGTCCAATGATGCATGGAAGGTTGATGTTGATATACATTCTGCAGATTGGGAGGATTCAAATGGCATGTAGATGATTCCGCTTATCGGGTGTGGCGAGAAAAATTAAAAGCGGATTGAAGAGCGCATTTGGATCATAATCTGCGGTGGGGGTACTTCATTGTTGAAAGATCATCGGTGGTTCGGCGTCGTTGGATCGGGTTTGTTCAAGCTGTTGTTGTAGAATCAAGCGGTGGTGCTTCCTCAATAGTAGTTGTTGTAGCGGTGTATCAGGTATTGGATTTTGATCGGGTTGAGGCGGAAACATTGGATACACACTGGTGCGATCATCAATATCATCACTAAGCAGAGGAGCAAATAGCTGTTCCATTTGACGTCGAGTTAGTTGTAAACTAGGTTCAGCTGATGATGGGGTTTGAGGAAGTTGTCGGTTATGACGGGTTCCAAGCTGTTATGCTCAGAAGCCATTGCTGTTGATCATCAGCTGTGACATTGTTTTTGGAAACAGTTTGATCTTACGTTGCTCGGAGGGATTAGAGTGCGGTGCGGCAGCGGTTGTTGTTGTAGATTCAGGATGTATCAAGAATTAGAATATTCGGGTTGTGCGGCGAAAACATTTGATACATCGAGGCACAACTTTCTAAAGAATCTTGAACATTGGAGCAAACAAACTTTCAATGATGAGTGCGGTGATGGATCATTATATTTTAAACGATTGAAAGCGGGTCCTAAGCTTGTTACTTAGAAGCCATTCTGTTGTACTGTTAAAGAAATAGGAGGGCAAGATAGAAAAGACATGGATCCCCAGTGAAACTGGGTTCGGATGTTAGAAGCATAAAGATGTAGTGTCAAAAATCTTCTTGACACCTAAACATGCTATTTTGATGATTTCCTTTCTTTCGGGGATGGATGTAGAGGGTTTTGTAACATATTGGATTTCACAAATACATCAAACCATGATCAAATGTAGGTATATATAGGTTTTAGAGAGAAAGAGTTAGAGGTTTGGGAACTTGAGAGAAAGTAAAAGTATTATTATGAGCTCCAACCCTCTACCTTGGGAGGAGAGAATTATATAGTTTCTTACATAAGCGTCACCTCACGGGCTGTGGATCGGGCATACGTTGGGTAAAGACCGTCCGTCCTCCACGGTGTTACAAAACTAAATACTAACTAACATTAAATAACTATTACTACGAGCTTTCTAACGATTACATATACTTGAGGTGATCGATACTTTATTGACTGGATTTACTAAATCCTAACAATCTCCCCCTAAGGGAGGTCACCTCAAATTACAATGAATACAAACAGATATAACACTAAGATTGTTCTTGGATTCTTGTTAAAGTTCTTTGCTCAGTAACTCATAGTCTTTGATTCTTCATGTTTTGCATGTTTAGTTAATCCAAGTGGAGGTCTTTAAGCTGATCCCGTGATAATGAGTTTGAGCGACTTTGAGATCATCGGCTACCATAAATCTCGACTCTTCCTTTGTAGCGTTGACATTATGTGATGTTGTGGCATTTGGACGGACATGCTCACATTACGGATCATGATTTTTTCTCATCAGAGTAGCGGAAGCTTTAGTTGATTCATGATATTTGCTGCAGCGTAGCAGAAGCATGGAGTGAAAATATCAGAGCCGTTGATGCACTTATCATGATTTCTTTAGAGATGAATGTGTTGTGTGAGCATGCGGCTATGGATTGACTTCTCCATTACGATCATTTGCAAAAGTCGGCGTTACACATTCAAGCGGTTAGCAATAAAGCGCCGCGAAAGTGTCTTTGATCACTTTCGTTGAATTGAGTCTACGGCCACGGTTCCCGTTGATCGGTACAAATCTTTGCCTGTGATCAGGTATAATTCGAAGAATCTCCTTGGCGAGGCTTCACAAGCTGCTCTAAATTGTTCTCAAACGGGCGTCTCAAGAAGACAACATGGAGTGAGTGAACCGGTAATTTGAGATTCACTGATTGACAAAAAATGATTTGAAAAACAATCGTGTACTGCTCACTAAAATATTTTGCAATACAACGGAAGTTTTAAGGGAAATCAATTATCAATCATAAATACCTTTTAATTTTTGAGATACTAATATTGTTAGGAATTGGAAATTCTATTGTAAAGCATCGGCCACCCCAATTATTATCTAGCTTAAGTTAGCTCGTAGACATATCTTTTATTACGTTATTTTTTAGTTAGTTATTAGCATAGTTTAGTCTAGTGCAACCCAGCACCGTGGAGGAAGGGCGGGTCTTTACCCATTGTATGCGATT